>QLNU02015270.1:71145010-71169991 GCA_006491805.2 Dysdera silvatica
CGCAGTACAGTATTCTCTAATTCGGAAATAAAACCTCTAACTTTCTATAAGACCAATAATATCAAGGGTGCCACCAAAATAAAGCTACTTGACTTGACGCGAATAAATTTGTAGGAATATTTCCTGCAAAATGAGTTGCCAGATGGTGATAAGGAAAATGCGCCACTTTTCTGCAAAAAAGCCGCAGAAGAAACGCCCAATTGAAATGCTGTTATACTTCAGGTTTGATACAATACAGGGTGGACCAAAAGTTCGTAAAATTTTAAAAAATAATACAAACGGAACAAATCATGATAAAAAAAAAAAAGTGCGGTTTGCACGAAACAATTCCTAAAAACGTGGCTTTCTTAGTAGCCAAAATTTTTTAGTTCAAAACATCCCCATAGATGGCGCTGAAAACTGAACAGAGCCACAGCCAACTAGATTACTACAGGCCCGCTCACGTGAGCCCAACGCCATAGAAAACCTGTCCCCAAATTTTCGCAGTGGCGATTCTCTCAAGCAGTTTTTCTCCGACAGAGGGCGCCTGCTACCTGGGTTAATATTCTCAATTTAACAGACTATAAATGCCAATTAATAGCCCAGTTTCTGATTACATACAGAAATATATTGCTTTTTGCTCAAAAAGTTATCGTATTTTATTTTCCAACGACGTTGATGTTACCGTGATATGACAAACTTTCGTAACAAGTTTTTAAACTAAAATTTAAATCTTACATACCTTTTTCTACTCTTTTATTTAGACCTACTCTTTCATTTGGCCTGCAAAAGGGTTGCTGGTATCTAACTGGAAGGAGACCCACACGCTGAACGTATGTGACGATGTGTGGAACCGGCCAGGCCAGTAACCTAGTGTCCTACCCCGCCTTCAAGTGGTGCAGGCTGGGCTTTCTATTTATGAGGCAAATTAATATTTGCTGCACGGATAGAAAGGCGGAAGGGGAGGGCTAATTCACCAACCCGTCTAGCCAGCGTGGTGAAATTATGGCTAATTCCTCCATTATGTTGACACACCAGAAACCATGGCCCCTAGTCTCCAGGTGCTGGAGTGCTCCTGATCAAGGCAGCGGTCAGTGTGGCATGAAAGCAGGGGGTGCTAAGAATCACTGGAATGGCCCAGGCTGCCGTTTGTTATTGACCTTGGCTACGTTTAATGGACGATCCCTTGCTTCTGAAGCAAAACTTCAGGAATTGGAAGAGGAACTTGAAAAGATCAAATGGGAAAACGAATTAAGATCAACAATGAGGCTAAATACATTTTTGTTGTTATCTGCTGAATCGGATCTTATTGCAAAAATAAAAGCTAATTCAGCAGACATTATTAAAAAATTTACTGCAACCAAAGCGTGCACAGTATGAGTTTACAGGTAGACTACTCATTTGCTTACTGTATAAAATATCGAAATGAACAAAATGTTAAAATATTCAGTACATTGTTGAGTCTGGTGGAGTGAACTTTATCCATACAATATGGGGTCGGAGAGGTAGCCCATAATTTCCGGTGTGCCCTCACTATATTCTTAATTTGACTCTGGTTACCGCATAACATTGTACAAAATCCTCCCATTCTTATACTCCATACCCGGGTTGTTTAGTATCTGGTTTGCCAACACTGCCAATCTGGAAAGCAGATAACTGTTTGGAATTAAAAAAAATTTCAAGATTTTAAAACAAAAATTTGTGCGGGGGTTTCCCCAGCTGGAACTGCTCCGCACCAGATGACGTCAGATGGGGATTCCCAACATGCGGGTATATAAGCTTAGGACTTTCACGAACTCTTCATTCTGCCTTCACTTGACAAAGGGAGCAGTTGGCTCCCGAAACGTCGTGTTTTTAAACCTTACGCCAGTGTCGAAATAACTGTTTGTTATGGAATCTCCTGGTGAAACTCTGTATTGTTTCGTTAAAAGTTTTAATTTTTTTTGTTTCCAGAAATAAGGAAAAACTACCGGAACAGCTTGGGTGACAATAGCAAAATACTGTGGAAAAATTTCCATTATTCAAAATCCATTCTTTTCTTTTTACGGAACTTGCAGAACCCATTTTAAATCTTCTGTAACTTTTCCGTAGCCCCTCCCTTGCTTATGAACTTTTTGCATACCTTAATGTTTCCATCAATAATGATAGGTATTGATAGATGATTATGATATAATAGAACATGCTAAAAATACTTCACACTCTAATCAAAATAACTTTATTCACAAATAAATATCTTATTTCGAGGAAACAAAAAAAAAATTATACAATACAGCATGATCAAGGAAGTCAATCAATCATTATATTGAAGCTTTTATATATACTGTTAAAAAATTGTATGAATCAGTATTCTAACATATTCAAGGGATTCACACTAGGAAACTGCTCATGTAAAAACAATCAGTGCTTTTAGACAAATCATTGTTCGAAGATCTTTGGAAGAGATTGAAAATCAATTTTCAAAAACCCACAAATGATGTTGAAAAAAAAATAGTGTATAAACGATTCTATAAAGATTTATCCAAAATAAATCCCATGTGCGAAATTCAACAGAAAAATATCAAAGCAACAACACAATAGACAATTATTTTACTTTGCACAGAAAAGCAAATAAGGTATTATTTCACTAATGCTACAAAAAAGTATCGATTAATTGAAACTTTTAGTAAATACAGTAAAACTTCTCATTAGCAGATACTCGATGGATAGAAAAATTTGTCCATAAAAGAGGATTATTATTGTGAATGAGTTTCTTACTTGGGAATCATTATCCGACCATAAAAAATGGGGTGAATATATCTAAGATGGGTCATACTGTATTTGCATCAAAAAATCTTGAATAAAGAATGAACATATAAGCATCATGAAAAACAAAATACAGTTTTAAATATTCTGATGAAATTTACTCATAAACAAAATAAAAACATTTTAAAACCAGAGGGTAATCCCTCTAATAATTATTTACGTTATATACATATACAAGTATGTCTTCATATACAAAAATTACCAATAAAGCATTTCACATCAGTATTCTAAAAATTTCCAAGTTGCCTAACTTTTATGACACATGAAACACAACTCATGGTATCAATGAAAAATACATAAAATAAAAATTAGGCAATATGCTTATACATTGGCTCATTCAAAGCCATTTGTACTAATGTGTCCACGTTTTAAATTCTCTGACGCTTATGGAACGGAATTGTAAACTTTTATGCTGAGCCGGCATAGTAAGATTGTTGCTGTTCTTATGCCATAAAACTCAAAACAAACAATTTATGATAAGGGAATTACGTTTTTTATTGTGGACATCATACATTAGAACAAAAGTAGAAAACTGGCATGCATTTTTTCAAGCCGTTCAGAGTCACTATGTCTCCCCTCTCTCTCTACTAGGCATATAGTAATATCACACTAGCTCCCCACCCAAGCAAGAGTATTAATAAAAGACCATACAGTGGACTCACGATTTCATGAACTCATAGGGATCCAGAAATAGTTCGTGAGATGGGAAGTTTGTAAATGGAAATTAGCATTATTGTCATGGGATAATTTTCGGAACAAACACAAGAGTTCATAAAAATGTGTTGTTCGTAAATTAGAGGTTTGTATAAACGCGAGTCCAATATATTGGCATGTATCTTTTGAAGGTTTAGAATAATAAAGTAGAAAGACCAAAAGGTTTCATGCCAGTATGCATCTTTCGTAATCATTACAATTCTTTGATTTCCCACAGATCACCTAGTTGCATATGTACTTTCATGGAGGCTCACACCAGGCACAAAATTTTATGAGCTTCCATGTTCAAAAGCAGGGTTTCTATTCATCTTACAGAAAAACATTTTTTGACTTTTCTTGATTTTTTCAACGAAACTCTGTGACTAATTGCAAACAAAATTTTGAATTGAACCTCAGATCAGAGAAGAATAGCTCATATTCGCATGAAACTTAGCTATGTGGAACAGAAGTTAGATTTTTCTAGATTTGACCAAAAAACCTTGCTTTCTCTAACTTTTAGAAATGATTTCAAATTCCCTGATGATTCTAGGTGCATAGAAAACTTGCAAATGGCAAGACATTAACGAGAAGCTTTCTATATGTCTGAATGTTGCGATTTATGAAGACCATTTGTAGGCAAATCTATGACATGTCGCAAAACATCTTTAACAATATGTGTTTTTTTGTGACGACTTAAATTGCCGCTTTGGTAAAAAGACTTGTGGCAAATTTCACATTCAAATGGTTTTTCGTCAAAGTGTATTCGTTTATGAATGACATAATCCGAACTCCGAGAGAAAAGTTTGTGACAAATATCACATTCAAAGGGTTTTTCAACGATGTGCACTTTTTTGTGCACCGTCAAAGTTCCACTCTGAGAAAATGTCTTGTGGCAGATTTTACATTCGTATGGCCTCTCTTTGGTGTGTATTCTTTCATGAGCATGCATATCTCCACTCCGAGAAAAAGCTTTGTGGCAATGTTTGCACTCAAAAGGTTTTTCTCCCGTATGTGTTCTTTTGTGCAGTTTCAAGCTTATGTTGTAGGCGAATGTTTTATTGCAGATGTCACATTCGAAAGGCCTTTCGTTGGTGTGTGTCATTTTATGGCGTTCTAAATTCCAGCTACGAGCAAACTGTTTATGACAGAGTTCACATTCAAAAAGCTTAACCTTGGTATGTGTCATCTCGTGACGGTTTAAATCCCCACTTCGATAGAAAGCCCTATGGCAAGTCATACACTCGAAAGGCTTCACTTTGGTGTGTAACCTTTTGTGAAAACTCAAACTTGCACTACGTGTAAAAGTTTGTTCACAATCTTCACATTTAAAAGGCTTCTCACCAGTGTGTGTTACTTTATGAATCTTCAAGTTCCAGCTTTTGCAGAAAACCTTATGACATACATCACACTCATGTTTAGTATTAGAATGCATTATTGCACATACAAAAAGCAATCAAGACACTTCCTTCATCTACTTTATTGATGACATATGTACTCAGTGATTATAAGTCAACACCACTGTTATTTTAGAGCATATCAATTCTCATCTTTTATATTGAATGCCTTCTGTACTACTGCTTCAGAAAAGTTATGAAGCCTATCCAATATATATTTTATGGTTGAATTTTTGTGGGAAAAGGGTCATTTTGCACTACGTGAGATGTTTTCCCTTTTATATAAATGCTGACTTATTCTTTAAAATATCATTTTAATGTGTGTAAATAGTTCCTGCCTGAAATAATATTACAGAGAAATCCCATTGTTTTAAATATGGTTTTTAAATGACCGGGAGTTGTAATAAAATTTTCATTCTTGAGATTAACACAATATTTCTAAAATTTCTTTCGGATTTGTTCTGAATAAGTTAAAAAAAAAGGAGAAAAAAATGTAATTACGGGTTAAATGTGCAACTAAACAAAAATAAAATTCTCTGCCACTGATTCAGAAATACAGCTAAATCAAAACTGTGTTCACCATTTTGTTTCCTATAGCAGCCAATAACAGGAAAATGTGTGAAGAATCTGTCTACAGAATAGTTTATATATGCATCAGCTGATGCATTTCATTCATTAAAGTTTCTATAGTTTACATACACTGCTTTCAGTCACCTAAAAAAAACAACAAAAAAAAAAAACCCACAATAAATTCAAATTCAGAAAACAAAACAAAAATATATACATGAACATATTTTAAATTTAATAGAGAAATAATGTTTTTATGGTGCAAGGACAGTAGAGATCATGCTTCCTGGGTTTGCTTGCTTGTTTGCGGTTTTACGGCTCAAGGACTACAGTGGTCATGCTGTATCGGGACCAACTGTTTTCCGAGGAATCCAAACATCTGGATCTACAATTTTCAGAGGAATCCAAACCTTTTAAGGCCTAGGGAACCAAACCACGGAATACAGTGAGCAGTGTGATCTCTATGAAATCTCCGAGTAAGCATTCTTTGCACTGTTGGGAGTCGAACCCAGATTAACGGCGCACTAGGCGAACGTGTTAGCACACTGTGCCACTATAGGGCCCATGCTGCCTGGGTCTAACCCTCTCTAACGTGCAAAAATTGTACCAGCCACCATAGCTGGCACGTCTTTTCTTCCCTTCCCTTCTTTTGAGTTTATGATGAGATATTCTTCGATTTGCCCATCTAGCCTCTTTCAGTCCAGTGGCACAGACCCTGTCAAATTGTGACATATACAAGCACGAACCAATCAAAGAGACATTGTTACAGTCAAGATAGGTAGCTGCAGTTAAAATCTAATAGAAGTTTTGACTTTGAAATTAGGTTTCGCTCATTAGATACCTTTGGGATGCTCAGTTCATAAGTTCAGATGCACTGGAGATCTGGTTATTCATTCATTGGGTGATAAATATTAAGCATTTGCATGTTATGTCAAAAGGTATCAGCACACAAAATTTATTTAATTATTTTTTCTGGGTACATCAATTTTTATGTGTGTGTGTGTGTATATATATATATATATAATAATAATAATGATAATATTCAATCCATTATCTATCCACTAAGTTGGGATGGTCTCTCCAAATGCTTTCCACACAAGTTCATCTCCAATATTCAAGTCTCCACGCCACCAACCTTTTTTCTTATTTTTCATCCACCCATCTAGGTTTGAGGACGCTTAGGTCTTCGTGGTCTCTTGGAATCCACAGAATTTCTATTGTCCATCGTTGATCAGTTCTTGCAATGTTTCCAGCCCATCGCCATTTCAGTCCTTTTTTACTTTAACAATGATGTCCCTACCTGAGGTTTGCTCTCTCACCCAAGTGTTTATCATTTTTCAATCTCTCCTAGTTATTCTAAGCATGCACCTTTCCATGCTCCTTTGCGTTGTCTGTAACTTCTGTATTGATCCAACTGTTAGACTCCATGTCTCTCTGATCCATAATAGGGGACTGGCAATACACACTGGTTGAAGACCTTTCTTTTTAGACACAAAGGCAATTTCCCCTTCAGGATAAAACTGTTTCTTCCAAATGCACTCCAGCCAAGTTTAATACGTCTGTTGAGTTCTTTCATAATGTTGCCATCCATTGAAATCAGCTGGCCAAGGTAAATATATGAATCAGCAATTTCTAGCTCAGTGTTGTCAACTTGTATTTTTGTTTCCTCTACAAAATTATTGAACATGATCTTAGTTTTTTGTAGGTTCATCTTGAGTCCAACTTCTTCACTTCTAGTTGAGAGCTCTTGTACCATGTCTTGGAGTTCCAATGGGTCCGTTGAAAAAATAACAATGTCATCAGCAAACCGCAGATGATTTAAATATTCACCATTTATTTTTATTCCCTTGTTATTCCAATTTATCAGCTGAAAAATCATCTGTAAAGCAGAAGTAAAAAGTTTTGGAGAAATGGTATCTCCCTGCCTCACCCCTTTGCCAAGTTTGATAGTTTTGGTATCTTTATGTAACCGAAATTTTGCACTTGCATTTTTATACACACGTTTCACCATGTCATCAATGTACATCCTCAACGCTCTGTTGATCTTAAAGAGTTGATGACTGCTGATGTTTTACAGAGTCAAAGGCCTTTCTCATAGTAAATAATAAATGCCACACACAATGGAAGTTCATATTCATGTGTTCTTTCAATTAATTCTCTTAATACTTGAATATGGTCCACTGTACTGAATCCACTTCGAAATCCAGCTTGTTCTCTTGGTTGAGCTGCATCTAATTTTTTCTGCAGGCGATGTGTTAGCACTTTTGTGAAGATTTTATAAATAGCAGGTAACAAGCTAATTGGTCGGTAATTTTTCAAATCCTCTTTATCACCTTTTTTATGCAAAAGAATTACTGTTGCAGAATCCCATTGGTTTGGTATGTTACCGCTGTTAAGACATTTGGTAAAGAATTTTGCAAGTATGTCTTCTACATATTCTCCAGCTTCTTTTAGGATATCTAATGTAATACCATCATCACCAGGGGCTCTTCCTTTCTTCATATTTTTTATTGCAAATGAAACTTCTTCTTTTAAGATTTTAGGAGCTGTTCCTTCGACTATTTCAGTGTCTTCGTTTAATTCACTGTTACTTTCATATAGTTTTTTGTAGAATTCTTCAACTCTTCTAAGTATTTCTTCCCTATTTCTTGTTACGGTGCCATCCTCTCCTTTTAATGCAATGATGTGTTTCTTCCCAACAGATAAACTTCCTTTAACAACCCTAAGGCTCTTGTTATTTTCAATGGCTTTCCTTACTAGCTCACAGTTGAATTTTCTTATGTCTTCTTTCATGCTTTTGCGCAGAGTTTTACAAAGTTCTATGTACTCAATCCTGGAACTGGTATTTCGATTGTCCACCTTCATATCTCTTCGCCTTTTCATGAGCTGTTTCGTCTTCTCAGATAATTTGCTATTGTGCTTTTTACAGGTTACACCACCAATTTCCCCAGCAGTTTCAACTATTGTCTTAACAATGTTTTCATTTGCTTCTGAGATATCACTTTCATCAATAAGTCCTTCCAGTGCAGAAAAGCGATTTTTTAATTCCAACTTGAATGCCTCGGTATTTTCTTTTAATTTCTTTAAATCCACCCTCTTACTTACTTGTTTCCTAATGAGCTTCTGTCGTTCTAATTTAGTATTTAAGTGCACTTTACATCTCACCATTCGATGATCACTTCCAGTATTAAATCTGTTCAGTACACTGCAATCTTCAATAATTGATTTCTTGTTTGCCAGGATATAGTCAATTTCACTAGTTCCCCCATTTGGGTGTTTCCATGTCCATTTTCTTTGCGGTTTCTTCTTAAAAAATGAATTCATGATGCTAAGGTTTTCAGCTTCTGCAAATTCGATGAGTTGATCGCCACGTTCATTCCTTTCCCCATATCCGTATTTACCAACCGATGTCTCTCCTTGTTCCTGTTGTCCAATTCTTGCATTGAAATCCCCCATGATGAGCTTGATATGTTGTTTCCCTTTGGTGTGTAACTGTTTGATTTCTTCATAAAATTCTTCAACCTCTTCGTCGGTATGGCTTGATGTTGGTGCATATACCTGTACTATTTGAAGTTGGTATCGCTGGGTTAGTTGAACAACGAGCCTCGCTGCTCGATCTGATGTACTTTCAACTTCCAGAAGACAGTCTTTAATTCTTTTGTTGATTAAGAAGCCAACACCACTTGTTCTTCCAGTTTCCGTTCCTCTATAATAAAACAAATGTCCACTTTTAAGTTCCACCAACTCTTCACCTTTTCTTCTAACTTCACTGAGTCCTACAATGTCCCATTTGATCTTGTCTAGTTCCTCTTCCAATTCCTGAAGTTTTGCTTCAGAAGCAAGGGATCGTCCATTATACGTTGCCAAGGTCAATAACAAACGGCAGCCTGGGCCATTCCAGTGATTCTTAGCACCCCCTGCTTTCATGCCACACTGACCGCTGCCTTGATCAGGAGCACTCCAGCACCTGGAGACTAGGGGCCATGGTTTCTGGTGTGTCAACATAATGGAGGAATTAGCCATAATTTCACCACGCTGGCTAAACGGGTTGGTGAATTAGCCCTCCCCTTCCGCCTTTCTATCCGTGTAGCAAATATTAATTTGCCACATAAATAGAAAGCTCAGCCTGCACCACTTGAAGGCGGGGTAGGACACTAGGTTACTGGCCTGGCCGGTTCCACACATCGTCACATACGTTCAGCGTGTGGGTCTCCTTCCAGTTAGATACCAGCAACCCTTTTGCAGGCCATATATATATATGTGGGGGGAATGACACCAAGTTCTTTTCAATTGAATTCAAAGCTTAACACACTGACTATCAAACTTGCATTTGCTGATCTGATCAAGACGTTATATATATATATATATATACACTTCGAAAGTAAAACATGAAAGAAGATATAAGAAAATTCAATTGTGAGTTAGTAAGGAAGGCCATTGAAAGCAACAAGAGCCTTAGGGTTGTTAAAGGGAGTTTGTCTATTGGGAAGAAACACATCATTGCATTAAAAGGAGAGGATGGCACTGTAACAAGAAATAGGGAAGAAATACTTAGAAGAGTTGAAGAATTCTACAGAAAGCTGTATGAGGGAAACAGTGGATTAAACGAAGACTCTGAGATAGTCGAAGGAACAGCTCCTAAAATCTTAAAAGAAGAAGTAGCATTTGCAATAAAAAGTATGAAGAAAGGAAGATCCCCTGGCGATGATGGCATTACATTAGATATCTTAAAAGAAGCTGGAGAACATGTAGAAGACATACTCGCAAAATTCTTTACCAAATGCCTCAACAGTGGTAACATACCAAACCAATGGGATTCTGCAACAGTAATTCTTTTGCATAAAAAAGGTGATAAAGAGGATTTAAAAAATTACCGACCAATTAGCTTGTTACCTGCTATTTATAAAATCTTCACAAAAGTGCTAACACATCGCCTACAGAAAAAATTAGATGCAGCTCAACCAAGAGAACAAGCTGGATTTCGAAGTGGATTCAGTACAGTGGACCATATTCAAGTATTAAGAGAATTAATTGAAAGAACACATGAATATGAACTTCCATTGTGTGTGGCATTTATTGACTATGAGAAGGCCTTTGACTCTATTAAAACATCAGCAGTCATCAACTCTTTAAGATCAACAGACATTGAGGATGTGTACATTGACATGGTGAAACGTGTGTATAAAAATGCAAGTGCAAAATTTCGGTTACATAAAGATACCAAAACTATCAAAATTGGTAAAGGTGTGAGGCAGGGAGATACCATTTCTCCAAAACTTTTTACTTCAGCTTTACAGATGATTTTTTCTGGCGCAGCATGACCATTGTAGTCTTTGAGCCGTAAAACCACAAAACAAACAAACAAACAGATGATTTTTCATCAAATAAATTGGAATAACAGGGGAATAAAAATAAATGGTGAATATTTAAATCATTTGCGGTTTGCTGATGACATTGTTATTTTTTCAACGAACCCATCAGAACTCCAAGACATGGTACAGGAGCTCTCAACTAGAAGTAAAGAAGTTGGACTGAAGATGAACCTACAAAAAACTAAGATCATGTTCAATAATTTCGTAGAGGAAACAAAAATACAAGTTGACAACATTGAGCTAGAAATTGCTGATTCATATATTTACCTTGGCCAGCTGATTTCAATGGATGGCAACATTATGAAAGAACTCAACAGACGTATTAAACTTGGCTGGAGTGCATTTGGATTGCCTTTGTGTCTAAAAAGAAAGGTCTTCAACCAGTGTGTATTGCCAGTCCTCTCTTATGGATCAGAGACATGGAGTCTAACAGTTGGAGCAATACGAAAGTTACAGACAACGCAAAGGAGCATGGAGAGGTGCATGCTTGGAATAACTAGGAGAGATCGAAAAAGGAACACTTGGGTGAGAGAGCAAACTAGAGTAGAGGACATCATTGTTAAAGTAAAAGGGCTGAAATGGCGATGGGCTGGGCATATTGCAAGAAGAACTGATCAACGATGGACAACAGAAATTCTGAACTGGATTCCAAGAGACCACCGAAGACCTAGAAAACGTCCTCAAACTAGATGGGTGGATGAAATAAGAAAACAGGTTGGGGTGACGTGGAAGCGAATTGCTCAGGATAGACTTGTGTGGAAAGCATTTGGAGAGACCTTCATCCAGCAGTGGATAGATAATGGTTGAATATGATGATGATGATATATATATATATACAAATTACACCCATGTCATTGCTACACAGCCAATTACATGAATTAAATACAATTTTTGATACATAATTTAAGCGATTGAGCTAATAATACAGTAGAGACAAAGAAATCCGGAATTCAGTTTCCTGATCTGTGTTACTATGTAGTGAAAATAAGCCTAAAACTGCCTTTTTTTTAACACACTGGAAAAGAGTTGGGAACTGCCAAGTATGTGTAACAGGTGAAAAACATCAAAATAAACATTTTTTGTTCAGTGAATTTTTTTCCAAAAATTAGCCGTTCGGGCACTACAGTGAATTTAGTATTTGCATCCACCACATTCAAGGTTTCACAAATGGCTACAATGCACCATTTTAAGAATTTTTAAAATTATTAAATTCTCTATTTGTCGACTTTCTAAAATCAGTTAAATTCACCGGAAATGTATGTGTAGAATCCATGGTCGCAACTGAAGCGGCGGATTTTAGGGCAGTCCAGAACTCATCCGAAAACGTAAGAGGGGTGATAGTATGTACATGTCAAGAAAAACAATTTGCATAATTTTCACATCTGCTATTTAGTCAGTAAGAGAAATTGTAAAATTGAAAAACATGTAGCATGCTGAAGTAAGCGACAGCCAAATAAAATCAGAAATTGCATGTACATGCTATCACTCCTCTTATGTTGTTGGTAGATTTCAGGACCACCCTAGAATCTGCCGCTCGAGAGACCATGGATTTTACACACAAAATTCTGGTGAATAGATTTTCTTTGTCTAATATCATCTGGAAAACAAATACTATTTACATTTTCATAAACGCTTCTTTCGTTTGTTAACTTTGCAACAAATCAATCATATATTCTTGAAAATAGGCGCCGAAAGTTGATTGTGAATAAGTGAATGGGTCTTCAAAGCATCTATCTGCTCTCGTGTTTAAATGACTATTTTTTTGTAAGCTTTCAACACAATTTTGTAACCTTTTAATGAAATTTTTTACTTGACGGAAGAAGTACACATCACGAGGTTAACAGTATGGGGTACAATGAGGTGGAATTACTTCAACAGTAGAAGAAGAGGTGCCGTCGTCATTTGTAAAAACATTATTAAAGTGTGCTGGATCTACTTAACTACATAACAGGCTGGATGGCTACACCAAAACTTTTTCTACTTTTCAGCTTTTTAATAATCAACAATTAAAATTTGAGTAGAAATTATCACTGCCCATAAGCGTACAATTAACTTAATTACATAAATATGAATTTTATTAAAGTAAGTTTATGAACAAAATCTGATTGTAAGCAAAGTATTTTTACTAATAAAAATACATAAATAAATATGTAAAAAGGATACATAAAAAAAGATCCATTTCCCTGGACATCGAACACAAAAATACGGAGAGAAGAGCTGACAATTTAACGACCAAGGGGGTTGCCAATTGGGTTGCAGGAAGCGTTGTGTTTTAAGCTCATATATAGTATGCAAAATCTTTAAAAATTCGTATCGCCGAAAATAAGCTGCATTGGCATGAATGCCGAGACACGCATTTCCTTATTTTGGCTCTACTTTCATCAAAATTGGTGGGGTACTCACTGTGGGTCCCCCTTGTAAGACAGAATCACAAGATTTTCTTTAAAGCCATTTCAGCCCCTCCCATGAGTTTCAAATTGATACTTAGTGCTTGTTTCTGCTTCTTTTAATAAAGGCATATTATTAATTTCTATATAGATATGAAGTCATGTAGTTATAAAAGAAAGCATAGCAAAAAACCAATGCTTGAAACACAAAACATTACATTACTTTTTAAACGCATCACGATCAGATTGCGAATGAAGAGTTGCACGATGAAGAGCTGAATCAACTTCGGAAAAAAAAAAAACCAGTCTGTCACTGAAGTTCAAACAATATCCCATGCCATTATAAAAACTTCTTTGGTGTGATATTTCAACAGAAAATATACGACCATTTATACTTAAACTATTCAGAAAGGACTGCTTTCACCAAATTCATGGTTTGGCCCATACTGGGGTCAAATCAACTGTTAGATGACATGAAGGTTTATCTCGACAGATATCAAGAAAACTGTTGACAAATGGGCTAAGGTCTGTATTACTTGCCAGAAGTATAAAATTACGAGACACACGAAATCACAATTTGGTGAGTATCAGCCGACAGATGAAAAATTCGCAGTCATCCACACAGACTTAATAGGACTACTGCCGCCATCAAATGACAAAATTTACTGCTTAACGTGTACTAACCATTTCTCAGGTTGGATGGAGGCGATTCCCTTGGAAGATATCAAGGTAGAAACAGTTGCAAGGGCATTCTACGAAAATTGGATCACAAGATTCGGTGTTTCCTATCAAGTGATAACCAATCAAGGAGCAAAATTTGAATCGGAAGCGTTTAGAAGCCTGACAGCAATATGCGGAATCAAAGTGCAACACACAACAGCTTACCATCCCCAGTGTAAAGGTAAGATCAAATGCCTGCATAGGACTTTGAAAACAGCAATCAAAGCTCATAATTCCATATGATGGACTGAGACGTTATCAAAGGTGCCTTTGGGACTGTGGGGAGCATTACTAGAAGACAAAAACCACTCCATTGCCCAAATGATTTATGGGAAAACCATCAAATTTCCAGGAGAATTTTTGAAGGACCTAAAGTGGAAGTAAACCCACAGACGTTTTCAAGCAACTTGCAAAAACAGACGGAGATGATCATGCCAAACACATCACACCACTACAGAAACACGGTATTTGTGCATAAGGACTTAGAATCATGCATTTATGTGTTTCTATAACTGGATAGAGTGAGGAAAGCACTCAGACCATCATGTGAGGGATGTTTTCTAATGTCGAAAAGAAATGAGAAGTACTTCCTAATACAAATTAAAGGTAAGGAGGTTAACATATCAATTGATAGACTAAAACCAGAATACCTATTGGCACCAGAGGATTGTGAACCAAGGTTGAAGGTGCCTGACAATGCATTAACTCCTCCAGTTTAACACGTTGAAACCACAGAATGTGAATAGGATGAGGACAGAAGAAAACCTCAAGTCCTCAGGATCAGGCAGGAGAATAACATGGTTCCCACTCTTTTGTCCTGATGAAATTCAAGGACTTTTCAAGGACCAAATGACGTTTTTCAAAGACCTCACATTGTCAATCGCAATGTACATAAAAATTAAAAATGCAAGACATTATAAGCATAATGTTGAAACTATGTTTGATTATGTTGCTCCTTTTCAACTTGGCACACTGCTAGCAAAAGTTACCCTTTCTACATCCCTTGTATTCGCCATGTTCAGTGGGCGGGGAGGAAGGGGCGTGTCCTAAGCGCTACGAGCTTTGTTCCGGAAATTAGGAGAAATACTTTTCCTTTTGCAAAAACTTAAAAAAATATTTTTGAGAAATATTCGAGAACAAACCATATTTTAATACCTCTTAAAATGAATGTGAATCATTGTTTATTGAACTTTTAGCCCCTACAAATGAGGAAAAATGCATTGTGGGAGTTGTATATCGCTCCTTGAATAAAAACACTGATATTTCTATTGATTTCCTTGACACTGCTTTATATGAAATCTATCAGCGCAATACTAATATAATTTTATGCGGTGATATAAATATTGACTTACTTAGCAATAGTAATCATAGTAAATTATATTCAGATACTACTAGTTCAAATGATCTAATATCCATTATCAAGATTACCAGACTCCTCTGGAACTAATATAGATCATATTTTACATAATGGATGTACCGACAATTTAATAGGTGGAATCGTATACAGTGACATGTCAGATAATCTCACAGTCATCATGTTGCTACCCATAGTTCAACCCCGATATGAAAATACTTTGTCTTATAAAATAATTTACAATTATGAAAGAATTAAATCCCTATAATCGGATCCTCCATGGTTGCAGCATTTCTACACACTCAACGATCCCAATGAAGCTTATAATTATTTTATACCAAATGTGCCTACTACTTTAAAATCCGCAGAAAGCAAACGCAAGAAAAAATTTAAACACAGTTCACCAAACAATCCCTGGATTTCAAGTGCTATTTTAAAATCTATTTGTCAAAAAAAAAAAACCTTTTTGCACAAATGAAGAGGAATCTCTGAAACCTTGAATTTAAAATAAAATTTAAAAAGTACAGAAATACACTGACAAATGTTATTAGAAGTGCTAAAAGGGTTTATTTTGAAAATCAATTTCTACTAGCTGATGGCAACACACGGATGATGTGGAAAACCATAAACACAGCAATTAATAAACATAAAACAATGCCTAAGAGGCTCATAACCTGCCGTAATAATATAGTTATTGAACACAAACAAGACTTGCATATTGCTAATACATTAACTGACTTTGTTTCTGTCGATAATAATGTCAACTCTGAAAATCATGCTGATCTCTCTGTTGGCACAAATAATACTAATAATTCACCAAACTCATTCTGCCTATATCCAGTCACAATAACAGAAATCTGTGGTTATATAAATGCTTTGGGAAATAAAAAAATCTCCAGGGTACGACAATATTCACCCAAACATCGTAGAAGATAACATGGAGTTCTTCTCATTTATTTTAACACATCTAATGACTCTTTTCAGCACGGTGTTTTCCCTGATAAATTAAAAATTGCTAAAGTCATTCCACTATTTAAAAAAAGGTGACAAAACTCTTCCAGCTAATTATCGGCCGATTTCATTACTCCCTGTTTCCAGTCAAATTTACGACAAATCCATTTATGTTAGGCTTATGAATTACATAGAGAAAAACAGGCTATTTTATAAAAAGCAATTCAGTTTTCGAAATAAACTTCTACTCAATCTGCAATAATGGAACTTGTGGAGAAAATTAAATTTTCAAATGACTCAAACCCGTACACTTATGGGATTTTTCTTGATTTAAAGCAGGCATTTGATAATGTTAACCATAAAATTCTTCTAAACAAATTAATAGTACTGGGTATAAGAAGCATACTGTTGAACCTTTTTAGTAGCTACTTAAATAACAGATTTCAACATGTTTCTCTTGGAGACGTAACATCTCACCAGAAACCAATTTCTAAAGATTTCCTCAAGGATCATTGTTAGGACCTCTATTTTTCATAATTTTTAAAGATGATCTCCCAGATTGTATCAGTTTCTGTGACACAATCATGTATGCCGACAATACAACACTAATTCATTCAGGTAAAGACACTGAAAGTTTAACTGTTGAAATCAATACTGATCTATAAAACTTAGAAACTTGGCTTAAGAAATACAACTTAGCTTTCAACATTTCTAAATCCATTTATATGCTTTTTCGAGCAAGACAAAAGCCCTTTCTTAACCCTACCCCCACTTCTTTTTCAAGAGAAACCTCGTGAGATTAAAGAGTGTATTAGCTATTTAGGCGTTGTAATCGATGCTCATTTAAAATGGACTTAATACATTTCTGAACTTTCAAAATCTCTACATTCTGTTATTTATAATTTTGCAAAAATAAGATACTTCACGCCACTGATGCAACTGCTTTATTATACACTTTTCGATTCGAAGATTACCTATGCCATAGAAGCATTTGGAATCGTTAACGCTACAGTCCTGTCCACACGTGTCAAAGCACAAAAGAAAATCATGCGTATATTGTCGTTTGCAGCATGTTCTGCTCATTCGGGACCACTCTTCAAGCTCTGTAACCTTCTTCCAATTCAACAAATTATTACATTAAAGACAGCTCTACTTATGCACAAAATCGTGAACAACAACTTTGACATCTCAGGAACTTTCTTAGCCCCTGACCATACCTACTCTACTAGGTTTCCGCTTGACTCCTCTTTAAACATTCCTCCTGCCCACACAAATTTTCTAAAATCAAGTTTATCTTTCTTTGGAATCAAAATATGGAATTCCCTTAGTCCGCAGATTAGACATTTACCTTATCAACTCTTCAAACATAATGTTTTCATGTTTCTACTTGATGAGACCTGCCTGTCGTGTACACTTTGTACTCAGGAATAAATAATCCATGCACTTACCTCATCCCTCTCAGGTTTTTGTTTAGCATTGTGAGAATAAAAATAACTTTCTCTATAATCCCACCCACCCATTCATCTTTTCAACCTACAGAAATTGAATGGATAATTGCACATCTCTACTTCCTCACACAGTTTTGTTAATTATACAATATTTTCTAATTTTTTTTAATGCATTTACTGATATTAGCTCGATTTCTGTATGTCTCTGTGCACATGCGTGCATATGTATGTATGTGTGTGCATGCATGTAACTTGCAGCTGCTTCATATCTTTTCAGCCAACACCTAAAGACATTGGCACACATGTTACAAAAACCATGGGTGGTTAGGTTAATTATTTGAATCACGAGTGTTTGACTTGACCACTCTTTTCCCAATTTAGTTAATGAATGAATAAGTAAATAATTATTATATAACTAAATATTTTCTCTTTTGCATCATCAAAATTATTTCATTTCTCGTCACTTCTAGAGAATCAATAAAGTTCTGGAAGTCTCTATATTATAAAAGTAGTTTATTTTGTACCCTTAAATAAGGTACTTACGACATGGTTCTATTAATTTATAAAAATTCGTCTTAAGCATAAATTTTCGGGTTCGCTTAGTTTTTGTAATTCCCTTCTCGTCTTTCGCACATGTATAGAAATAACTTAATAAATAACCGCTTTACTTTTAGAAACAATACCCTTAACCTTTCTTAGCTAGGTTACCTTCCAGTACAGAAATAAATTAATTCTTTGTGACAGATGTGATTATTTCCCTTATAATAAAAATATCCCCCCCCCAGATGCTTTCCTCTTCATCCTCTGGACACTTCCGTGCCAGCTTCTTCTTGGGGTAGTTTTTATAACCACAAAAGAAAGAAAGCCACCCGTAAAAAGAAATTCCCCCTCCCCTTTAAACAGCTGCACCCCCATTTAGACCACCCCCTCTAGGCCATTTGCAGCAATCCACATCTCAAATAACAATTCACTTTGTAACTATGCACCCGATCTTTCTCTTATCTGGGCCATCATCCCCTCCACCACACACTTTAGTACTTAAATGCTTCTTGGTTTTAGTTTGTTTCATAACAAGCCTGTTTTTTCTTATCTCTCAAATTTTCAGACGTCCACAACAAAGGGATGCCGGAGGCACGGCACACAGACACACCCGCTCATTTGATCACGGACCACGACTTCGCTCCCACAACAACGTAAAGAAGCAAATTCCATAAGAATGGATCAGTGATCAACTTGACATGGTTATTTCACCATTTTCTTAACCTCCTGTCAAACGGATGTTTTCGATTGTACATTCATGAGCTTAAGAACAAAGACTCGCCTATCGACTATTTGAGAAATATCTAAAAGAGACTCCAAATTATCTAATTAAACCCTATCTGAACTTAAATAATCTTAACTGGGCTCTTTGGGGTTTTCTCCGCAAAATAATTTATGCAGCAATGATGTACAGAACAAATTCTATTAAACACGCTAAATGGATTGATTTGAAATTGCGTTTTTCCCAAAGAAAAACTGTGATACTCATTGGATATTCACCCCCCCCCCCCACCTACTTTTTTTCTTCTCTAGCAGTACTTTTCTAAAGTACATCAGTTCCATAATTAACAATATGTGTCCATTCTAATGTATTTTTCAATACTAATGCTCTTAAAATTATAACATCAACTCTAAAAGATTATGTTAAATTTAATCTTATTCATTTTAACACACCTTAGAGATCTAACTGGATCGAATTCTGAAAAACGCATAAAATTCATAATTTTTATTTCACCTGTGTTACTTTTTCAGTTCATTACATATCCCTTATCCACTTCTGTATCATCTTTTTTCTCAAATGAGGCCCAAATATGTATATATAGTATTAATATATTATATTCAAACTGCCAGCTTGCAGAAATGCTGCTTTAATCAGTCAATAAAGTATACAATGTTCGATATTTCGGATATTTAAGAAAATAACAAACCTCGACAGAATTGTAAAACCATTTTGGAAGAGAATTCCGTAAAAATCTTTGGCTTTATATTCTCTTCCAATTCTAACCCAAATCTCAAACATGAAGTCCAAAAGATTTATTCTGTGTTTTCTCAAATTGTTTATATGTACTTCACGAAAATGTGTAAAAATTTGGGTTGAAAGAACAATTTATTATTATTATTATAAAAGTAATATTAGCTAGAACTGTCAACAGTAACCAGTTAGTTAGAGATTTGTAACCGCACCGAAAAGTAGCATGCGAGTAGCTATCTGCTGAGTTGTTCACATCATTTCAATGTTAATCTGTTAATAAAAGTTTGATGTTATTTTTGAATAACATGTAATTAATGTCCATTCATAACCGAGCCATACAACGGACATTTGATGATCCAGAAAGGATAAAACTGCACACATACAAAGTTCCCGATCATCAAAGATTATTTTAAAAGATTATAAAAGTCTCAATAAAAAGTACTTGCCTCAAATTTTACGAAAGTCTTGACTGCTCAGAAATGGTATCGTCGATTTTGCTTGATTAGCACTCAATTTTATCAGTCCTCCAGGTCTTTATTCTGGTTTCACATTTAAAACTAGGACTTCATCATATGGAGCAATATACCTATCATGGATTTTTTTTTATAATTTAGTACTAAAAAATAAGATTTCTTCAGCACAGAATGAAAACAAAAATTGTAATAAAATTAGTTAGGAAATTTGCGTACAAAAGGTTGAACGTTGGCAAAATAGAAAATTAGATAAGTCACCCAAGCTACTCACAACTAAACACCAGGAACAAATTGTTGCCCCCAGTATTACCATTAGTATTATTACTTTTAGTAAATAATTAATCTTAGTATTCTTTCTTTTTAATAAATAATTAATCCTAGTATTATTATCCCTCCTTAGTAAATAATCGTTCCTCCTTGAATCATTAGAAAATAATTCCTCTTGATGAAGGACTGTTGTTGTTGTTAAACCCTTCGAAAACTTGGCTGATTTGCTATATATTCAGTATTTACCTTTTCCTATGTAAAAAGGAGTGACATTGGAAAATAATATTAATATAATAAAATCCGTCAATAGCGGACATTCACCCCCTCAGAAAAGCTTATCCGTAAAAGAGTAACAATACGAATTTTAATAATAATACTTTTATAAACATAGTGATGAGAATAATAATTTTTAATTTGAAATTCTGGGTTAAGTGAATACAAATAAATTTTCAATAAAAAATCTAGAATGATAAGATCCTTAAGATCCACAAACGTTTTTCTTCCTCTCATCCCTTCTTCCAGAGTGACATTTGTCCGTCTTGTTTAATGGCCTTTAAGGTTTATTTTATTTTATTTTTATTCCAATGCAATTTCTAGCATTTCGGCTATTAATGTTCTAGCTGCTCAATATCGGTTTGATAGGTTAAAAAAACACGATAAGGAATTTCCACTGAATTAAACTTAAAGATCCAACGGGACCTTTAATTAAATCGATACAGTAGGCACCCCATTTTACAAGCTCACACTGTCTTAAAGAATGTAAAAAAAGTGCATAAATTGTTTAGAATCTCACAAAAATGTTCGCCAAATAAAGGAATTCTTATTTACCATTCTACCATGTTTGGCGCAGTATAGCCCAGATGCTCTTGCGCCATAAAAAAGCCAAACAAACAAACAATATAATAGACGTTCCTTACAGAGAAATGATGTTTTTCTTTCCGATGTTATATTTTCTATAATTAGCTTTTAATATGTGGCAACAGCTAAATATCACTGCAGTACAGCCGAAGTGCGGTGTTGTTTTGTATCGAAGTTTTGCTGATTCCGCTTTTTGCGCCTATGTGGATATTTTTTTAGCTATGATTTTGTTTAAAGAAGTATCCGAAAAGGTTAGTTGGAAGTAAGTGACGCTCTTTAACATTTTTAAATAGATATTTGACTCCTGTTTGCGCTGGTAAAATTCCTTTGTATGTATTAATGGTATTTTCGGCATAATTGCATCAATCGTGCCCGCATCCAGAGGGAGGATACGATGTATCCCCTGTTTTATTGCCAAAACTGATGCTATACTCTTAAAACAGAGGGAAAGTTTTGTGGAGCATAAAAATTGCGCATATGCCCGGCGTACAACTACAATACAATAATTGTATTGTAGTGTTGTAGCGTCCGTTCAGCGTAGCGTCCTTTCATAGCGGTAGTGTTTTGTGAGTTGTAGCGATAGGGTGAACGAACGTTTAAATTTTTTTATTTTTGTAACAGATTGGAATTGAAAGTATCTTTGGGACAGAGAGGTGGTATAGGAGGAAAAGGTTAAAGAATGTATGGGAGGAAAAGGTTAGAGGAAGTATGAAGGAAGAGGTTAGGGAAAGTATGGAGGGGGAGAGGAACGTGGAGTATCGCAGTGTCAATGATGAAAAGCTGTTGGACTCATACTTCGAAGCAGGTATGAGGAGGGAATGTGGAGCATCGCAATGTCGGCAATGTAAAGCTGTTTGACTCATACTACGCAGAGTATATGTGGAGGCGGCGTCACAAAGACGAAGTGGAGGAAATGATTCCAAAGGCCATAAAAAATCAGACGCTTAAAGACAGAAGTTTTTTTTGTTAAAAAAATCTGAAAAGAGTATAATAGGTAGTAAACTCAGTATAACAGGTAATTACTCCTTAAAAAAACATGGCGGCCAGGAAGCAAATGCATGATGATGTAATCCAGGAAGGAGGTTGCTGCGGCATGGTTGCCACACCTTGACAACAAAGCACTTAGGGGAAACATGTGTAGTTTGGCCCAAAGGGGTGTTCATCGCCGACATTTCGATGGTAGTTTTGCCGCAATTGTTTTATGTTGAACCATATTCTCTTGATGTTTGTGGGTATGAGTTAGGGTTGCCAGATGCTTAGTTTTTTTAGCCAAGTTTTGATTCTCTGTTTATTTTATGCCCGGAGTGGCTGATTTTTTTTTTTTTTTAAGCTCATCATTCGCCTGAAATTTTTCATAAAGGCATATTTTTTTAGAAAAGGGTATTTTTTCCTATAAAACTCTTATGAACGAATTAGAAATGAATGCTCTAGGCCACCGAGGCCCTGAGAAATTGTTGGCAGCATTTACACATGGATGTCACCAACATTTGCAAAGCAAAACAATCGAGCAATATGGCCGGCAGTCTCCAATAATCTCATTTAGTTTCTTGGAAAACTAAGTAAAATATAATTATTAAAATTCATAAAAGCGATAATGAAAAGTGAAACCTAGAAAACGTCCTCAAACTAGATGGGTGGATGAAATAAGAAAATAGGTTGGGGTAACGTGGAAGCGAATTGCTCAGGGTAGACTTGTGTGGAAAGCATTTGGAGAGACTGTCATCCAGCAGTGGATAGATAATGGTTGAATATGATGACGATGTTGAGATATATATACGTATATGTATGTGTGTGTGTATATATATATATATATATCATCATCATCATATTCAACCATTATCTATCCACTGCTGGATGAAGGTCTCTCCAAATGCTTTCCACACAAGTCTATCCTGGGCCATTCGTTTCCACGTCACCCCAACCTCTTTTCTTATTTCATCCACCCATCTAGTTTGAGGACGTTTTCTAGGTCTTCGGTGGTCTCTTGGAATCCAGTTCAGAATTTCTGTTGTCCATCGTTGATCAGTTCTTCTTGCAATATGCCCAGCCCATCGCCATTTCAGCCCTTTTACTTTAACAATGATGTCCTCTACTCTAGTTTGCTCTCTCACCCAAGTGTTTCTTTTTCGATCTCTCCTAGTTATTCCAAGCATGCACCTCTCCATGCTCCTTTGCGTTGTCTGTAACTTTCGTATTGCTCCAACTGTTAGACTCCATGTCTCTGATCCATAAGAGAGGACTGGCAATACACACTGGTTGAAGACCTTTCTTTTTAGACACAAAGGCAATTTCCCCTTCAGGATAAAACTGTTTCTTCCAAATGCACTCCAGCCAAGTTTAATACGTCTGTTGAGTTCTTTCATAATGTTGCCATCCATTGAAATCAGCTGGCCAAGGTAAATATATGAATCAGCAATTTCTAGCTCAATGTTGTCAACTTGTATTTTTGTTTCCTCTACGAAATTATTGAACATGATCTTAGTTTTTTGTAGGTTCATCTTGAGTCCAACTTCTTTACTTCTAGTTGAGAGCTCCTGTACCATGTCTTGGAGTTCTGATGGGTTCGTTGAAAAAATAACAATGTCATCAGCAAACCGCAAATGATTTAAATATTCACCATTTATTTTTATTCCCTTGTTATTCCAATTTATCTGCTGAAAAATCATCTGTAAAGCTGAAGTAAAAAGTTTTGGAGAAATGGTATCTCCCTGCCTCACACCTTTACCAATTTTGATAGTTTTGGTATCTTTATGTAACCGAAATTTTGCACTTGCATTTTTATACACACGTTTCACCATGTCAATGTACACATCCTCAATGTCTGTTGATCTTAAAGAGTTGATGACTGCTGATGTTTTAATAGAGTCAAAGGCCTTCTCATAGTCAATAAATGCAACACACAATGGAAGTTCATATTCATGTGTTCTTTCAATTAATTCTCTTAATACTTGAATATGGTCCACTGTACTGAATCCACTTCGAAATCCAGCTTGTTCTCTTGGTTGAGCTGCATCTAATTTTTTCTGCAGGCGATGTGTTAGCACTTTTGTGAAGATTTTATAAATAGCAGGTAACAAGCTAATTGGTCGGTAATTTTTCAAATCCTCTTTATCACCTTTTTTATGCAAAAGAATTACTGTTGCAGAATCCCATTGGTTTGGTATGTTACCGCTGTTAAGACATTTGGTAAAGAATTTTGCAAGTATGTCTTCTACATATTCTCCAGCTTCTTTTAGGATATCTAATGTAATACCATCATCACCAGGGGCTCTTCCTTTCTTCATATTTTTTATTGCAAATGAAACTTTTATGTTTTAGGAGCTGTCCCTAGTCGTATATATGGCCTGCAAAAGGGTTGCTGGTATCTAACTGGAAGGAGACCCACACGCTGAACGTATGTGACGATGTGTGGAACCGGCCGGGCCAGTAACCTAGTGTCCTACCCCGCCTTCAAGTGGTGCAGGCTGGGCTTTCTATCCAAGAGGCAAATTAATATTTGCTGCACGGATGGAAAGGCGGAAGGGGAGGGCTAATTCACCAACCCGTCTAGCCAGCGTGGTGAAATGATGGCTAATTCCTCCAATATGCTAATACACCAAAAACCATGGCCCCTAGTCTCCAGGTGCTGGAGTGCTCCTGATCAAGGCAGCGGTCAGCGTGGCATGAAAGCAGGGGGTGCTAAGAATCACTGGAATGGCCCAGGCT
>QLNU02015270.1:71179057-71201512 GCA_006491805.2 Dysdera silvatica
GCGTATTCGTTTATCAAAGTAATATCCCTCTCTCTTCTTGGTCATTTACCACATTTATAGCCTGCACATATTTCAAGACGTTGAAGTAGTCAGAATTAGCGCACCGGCGTTCAAGGTTTACATGGAGCGATCCATGTTGGGTATTCATTTCTTTGAACAACTCGAAAGATTGTTTGGTAACAAATTCTTCAATCTGCTTTTCATTAAAAGTGTCGAGGGGAGCTGTTACTCTCTTTTCAGGACCTTAGTACCTTTCTGATTTTGTAGGGTTTCAACCACCTTTTATTGTTTAATATAAGTATGTGGCTATTGAAAAGGAACAGTGCAGTACGATCTTCTGTCAAATACTACAAATGTTTTGCAAATTTCTCCAATGCAGCTTTTGAAATAGCTTGATGTGTCTTTGACCAGTCTAACTAACTATTCATAAACTGAAAGTCATTATATGGTAAGGTTTCTGCTCTTTTTAAGTAGTCATCCATGCGTTAAATACACTCTTTACTACGAAAACACATACATATTGAAGACCACTCTCCTCCTTTTTTGTAAGCTTGAATTGGGATGTAAAGATACACATCTTCAAGGAATATGTCACCTTAGACATCCAACGAGCATGATGTATTGTTCTTAGATGCTTAAAACGAATGCCTTTGGAAGGTGTCCCACCAAGAAAAATAACGACAAGTTCGAGAAAATCTTGATAATCATCTCTTACTATAGGTGATGATTCTTGTTTAGTAGCAAATTCCAAAATGTCCTCTTTTACATCTTGTACAAAGGATAAAATGTTACCTTTCACACCTGATTCATATGTCTCTCTATTTACAAATTCCCAGAACTCGAGGAAACATTTGAATAAAGGTACTTCTGGACGTGAAGAAGTTCCTAAAGAAATTTGAAATGCTTTTTCAATGAGAAGTTCCATAATATGGTAATGACAAGGAAAAGATAATAGTTTCCTTGCAAGTTTTTTTTTTTGTTTTCTTTTCCCAGAACAACACAAACACCTTTCCACTATTTGCGAGTATCGTATCGAAGCTCATTCCAGATACTCTACTTGAAACATTCCATTCCTTCAAAGCTTCATAAATTGCATGAGCTTGTGCTTCGCCTGTTTCCAGAAGGAAGAGTTCAGACACTTAGATTAACTGTGAAACTCCATTTCCGGAAACTAGAACTGGTAGTCTCGATGTTTTCTCTTTGATGACTAAGGCTAATTGTATAAAAGTTTACTATCCCAGTAAACGATCAGAGGAACTTTTTTTTCAGGATGTAGTGGTAGCTGTTCTTTTAGTCTGTCAGATCGTTCAATTCTATTTACAATTCTTTGTCAATGAATTGAACTCTTGTTTAGGTTGGCATCTTTAATGTCAATATCTAAACTTTTAGTGGTTTCTGCAACCACAAACATAGCTGTTCTGTCAGATATTTTTGTCTAGTCTAGATGATGATGGTAAAGTGGTGTTAAAATGCTTTAACACCAAAGCTTTCGATGAACCAAGACCTGGTGTTGCTCCTTCATACAATTCTATTTCATTTTGTTCTTGATTTGAGCTATCTGTAGAATCCAATGTTACTGCTGCAGTTTCTTTTTCCTGTGAATTCTTCATTTTCTGAAATCTTCTTCTCAGAAAGCTCTTCTTATCAGTAACCAACTCTTTGTGTAAAAGATTTCTGTCAACACCAATCTTTGATCCTCCTCCAGGTCGCCATCTCCCTGAGCTAGCAAAAACTTCATATCTTCAGCTAGTTTTATAATGGCAAGTGCAGTGGCATGGATAATGTACCAATACTAAATAGTATAATTTAAAAACCAAAAAATATTTTCAACCTTATGAGACACTCTAATAAAGCAAAACAATTAGAAAATAATTAAAAATAATTTGTAATTTGATGTCTTGTGCTGCCATGTATGAGAGGTGAGTGGCCTACAATACAGTATACTGACTTCAAATCGTTGAAATTATTTTTAAAAATTTAATTAAAACTTTGCATTTATATAGTACATATAAGTTTCATTGTAATATAGTTCAATAATTTTTATATATTATAATGAGAGAGACACATTAGTAAAAGAGCAAAAAACAAGATGATGCTCACAAATTATGAGACTTTAGCTTCCTTGACCTACCTCTAAGTATTGTTTGTTGCTGATTAAATTTGGCCATAATTATTTTTAGACATATTGGAACAAATTTAGAGGATGAAAGCTTGAAAATTTAGAATTTTGAAAATGAGGACAACCCCACTGCTGGGGTTTTATTGAACGTGTTTTTTCAAAAAAACATCCATCAAATGTATATGCATCTTCAAAAGTTAAGGATAATGTAGTTCACGCTATTCTACCCAACTGGGTAATACAAAACTACCTGCAGTTATAGAATAGTACATTCAACTGTGAATATACAGAAAAACGCCCTTCAATTGTTGATATGGGTTCTTTGGGCCATATGGAACCCTCGACAAAGTGTGGCGAACTGTACCCACCTGCCTCGATAAAGAAACCTAGGGATAAGAAAAGATTTTCTACTTGCCACATGCAAAAGTATAGGTACTAGTGGTAACAGGATATATCGAGCCCTGGCCATAAGATACACTCTTTTTGTACAAGGAATAGTAAAACGAGTGTTTTATTTCGCTGTTGAGATGTGTCTACATTTGAGCCATTTTTGGATCATACCTTTTTCATGCGCTTTCAGTGATACCTGTGGCCTTACAGGGCCTTTATTTATAGTAAATTGGCAACACTGAATGGCATTTATGCAAATTTTAAGAGGTATAGTTTATCTTTATCAATGCTATGGAATTCCCCCATTATCCTTAATTTTTGCACATGAACATAGTTATTTTAACCTGATAAAATAACGAATGGTTGGAGCCCACACTATATGTATTAAACAACCAGCAAAATATGCATACAAGTATGCACTAAACCTCAAAATATGCATTTATATGCACTTCAAGTTGATAAACTATACACCTAAAATGAATAACTGTGTACTTATATAAATATTTATAACTTACTTGCAAACCTACATGTCCTGCATTTTAAAACAAATAGGTTTATTATTAACTGCTAAGTAGAAATATTCGATATACGCAAAATGATATGCTTTATACAGTGCAATTTCTATTACAGCATATCACAACGTGTCTCTTGACATTCAGAACAGTTAAGCATTGTCTTCTATCATTCAATAGCACTTTTATAGTCAAGAAGCTCCTATCCAGAGCTACAGGGGTTATTGGATAGCATTTATGAAATTTTGCAGATTATTTATTATGAATAATTTATCCATGTTAGACTATCACCCATCTCTATCGCTAATAGATAATGATTTGGAATTTTATCTTACGTAAATGTTTGTGTTAATCTAACCTTGAGACAACTGCCAGTCTAACAGAATAAAACCAAATCTTTGGTTTCTGTAATTCGGGTAGTAGCTATAATTTGGCTGTGATTTCATTTTGGGTAATCTAAGATATAAGGAAACATGTACATTTACAAATTCTTTTGCCTTTCTGCTCGGATAAGGAGTAAGAGGAAAGTTTAGCTTTAATATTGTCAGGGAATTTTTCTGATAAAGGAATAATAAAATTCTTAAAATTACTAAAACCCTTAAAATATGCATTTATTCTAAAATACACTATTTTAATGTCTTTATATGTACTGACATTAAAAAAAGTTAAAATATGCAATTGCATGTGCACATGTGCATTTACATATAATCCAGGCTCTATTAATTGTAGTTTCAAATCAGTTGTCCCAACTTTTTATCTTTGTTTTAAATTACATTTTATATAAGTTACTGCTGAAAAAATTTGCAATGCTTCCATTGTCTGATTTCTTTTTTTCCAGGTAAACCTGAAGAATATTTACGTAAAAATTTCCCTGGAGAATATGCTTTTGTGCAAAAGTCCCGACTGCTTGTTTATGGACTGAAGGCTGTAGGGATTCGTCCACAGCCTCTTAATAGTGGAACTGCTGTTCTCGCAACTGATCAGGGTGTGAGATCACTTAGGGGAATTCCTGTTGCTGTTACAAGAAATTCTCTTCCTCAGTCACTGGCTAATCATGCATCACCACACATTAACAGGCATCTTTGGGAAGGGGATAGATTCCCACACAAATTGTCAAACATTTCTGCTGTGTGTGCTAAGTCCAGAAATGTGATAAGTATACATTCATACAGTCGGACTAATGCTTCCGCCGCACATTCGTTTCATAATGCTGCTCAAGGTGTAGGTAATAAAAGTACTAAATTTTCTGTAGCACCTGTCGCAAGTGCTTTTTCAAATACTTCTGGAAAGATTAAAAATAAACATCTTGGTTTTTACACAGCTTCATCAGAAAAACCTTCTGAAATAAGATTAAAAGATGTTCGCTATTTGATGATTGTTTCTAATAGAATTTTGTATGGAATTGTTAAAGCAAATATGTTATTGTTTCATGACGATGTCTCAAGTTACATTCCGAGTAATTCTCTCAGACCAAATCCAAAGAAAATCAGAATCGATACACAACTTCCTAAAAAAGGCGGACATTTATTTATTCATTCTGCCATGAAGGAGCGCTTAAGAAAAAAGATAGAATTGTTAAGGACAAAGTATTATATTGACCTCATTTTGGCTTATTTTTTACAAAATGGAGGACACTTCGTGGACTTCCCAAAATGGAGAGGGAAAAATTTGCCCAGTGCAATTATTGAATACATCAAGTGTAATCTCCTTCCGGGGAAAACAGACGAGGAGCTAAGATCAGCATTTGAAGTGGTGTCGATTGGAGCAGCACTTTTTGGGCCAGATAAACTAAGAGTTTTGCCAAAACCAGTTACAGGTTAGTTTATTGTGAATCTGTTGTGCTTATATTTTGACCATTTTATGTTTAAGTACTCATATTAATATTGTTAAATCTCTTATTTCATTGCATAAAAAATGTATACCAGTTTTTCAGGTTCAAACGCTATATATATATGCCAAGTTTTTAATATTCGTAGAAACAGTGAGTTGTGCATTATTAAACAAAGATTGTATGTAGAGCTAGATTTCACAAGTGTTTTATTTTGTATTGAACTTTTTTTTTTAATATAAACAAAATTTAAGTACAAGAAAGATTCAATATGCAAAAGTACTTTCATATGAGGTTAAGCATCACAGATTTCACTGAACTGTAGAATAATGTGTTAAAGCACTTCATATATTTCAGTATTCTGTTGAAATGTATTGTTTCTGTATCTTACTAAGAAAGCAATGAACTGTAGAAGAAAGTGTGCGAAATCTAAAAGTTCTTTAACTTCTAGTTAGCTTTTCAATTGTGCAATGGAAAATAAGATAGTTGACCATCACAATAAGGGCTTGGTTGGTTTTTTTTTGCCTGTTTTCTTTTTAAATTTGATTCTCTCATTGCATTCTCCTTAGTTTCAACTTTTAAATTGCAATTTTCCTTTTCTAACTTCATCCTCCCCCCAATATGTAGCATTTATTCTTTTTTGTCTCATTGACCAGTGTCAACAAATTTTGATAACCACAGTTTTATTACTGCATTTCTTTATGTGAAAGCCAGATCTTGAACGTTTTTTCTTGCCTTCCAACAAGAGTTTCTCATTTAGAACAGTTTCTGATTATTTATAATTTAACATTTTGTTCCTTTCTCATATCTTGGAGATCTTTTTAGAGTTCAGCCTCATTCTTTTTCGTATAAATTGTGTCATGAAGATCGTTGCAAGCTGCAGATACTCAAACTGAAACTGTATTATAAGGTGATTTGTATTACAGTCAAACTTGGATAATTCAAGCTTTTCCAAAGGCTTGAATTATAAAACTTTAATAAGCTTATATTAATCTCCCATATTAAAGCTTTACTAATTCAAATTTTTGCTAAATAACTGTACACTATTGTTTGGGGGATTGGTTTCCCAGACCTTAAGAGGTTTAGATTTCTCAGGAAACCGTCTATCCCGGCGCAGCACGACCTTTGCTGTTCTTGCCATAAAACTCAAATTAATTCGAATTCTTGGATAATTTGAACTTAGTTTATGGTCCTTTTAGTTAACCAAATTTGGCTGTATAAGATAGTTTGTCTATTCTAATGATTTGATCATGATTGTGCTAGGCTTAGTGTTTTACGTTAAGGATGATTAGCGCTAGTCAAATCGATGATATCTGCTTTTTTTTTTACGACTACCTGTTAAGTTACTAAGTTTAAAGGCACTTTGTATATCAAGTTGTGTATGTCTTGAATAAACAAAATATGTTAAACCAGTTGTGTGGCTCTATGGAAAACCTGGAAAAGTCAGCAAAGCTTTTTCTGCGTGGAAAGGTGAGGGAAAGTTGAAGGGTAAATAGTCCTAGTCAGAGAAATTTAACATTCAATGTTACAACAAATAATAATCTATTAAAATATTTTCTTGAACTGTACTTTTGTCTTTTTATACTTCTTTGCATACTGAGAATTTTGAAAGCAAAAAACATATTGGTAGATTTTATGTTTTTGAAACTTGTTTTGATTATGTAAATTTTATTGCATTGTAGTATGTTATTTGCTATAATTATAATGACGGGAAACTCATTAAAATTTGTTCTGGAAAAGTCAGGTGGGTGACAATTGATTACAGATTTTCACTTCCAGAAGTTGACACCTATATGGGAGAATTCAAGTATTACGTAAGCAATATTTTGGCCATTTCAACCCCCACCTCCATGTAATCAAAAATTAGCGTTGGCTAAGATAGGAAAGTAAGTACAGCAGCAAACCCCCTCCACCCAAAGGTTCTTACGTAATATTTGAACGCTCCCTGTGGCGATATATTGACGATGTTCAAATGCCAGTGTAGAAGCATTTCACGGCCAAAGTCCAGAAAAATTTGGAAAACTCATCTTTACTACTCACTGCCTTAATTCTGCTTTTAAAACTAATTAAATGCACCTCTTTACTTTGGGGCTGCCATGATAAATTTTCCGAACAGTGTTTCTGATTTCCAGGTAGCTTTTGGGAGTGTTAAGTTAAAATATATGTATGCACTTGCCTGTAGGTATAAGTATGCTTTTTTATTTAATTATTTAAAAAATGGAATAATTTATGTCGGTAAAGAATTTTAGAATGGAGAGAGATTGCAAAATGTTTTAAGATAAGAAGTAAATGCATGTCAGTATTTTCGTGCATAAAGGTATTTGCATTTTCATATGTTCAAGTGTATAGAAATAACATAGAATTATAGAAGAAGGAAGCATAGTGTGATGAAGTATGGGTGAAAAGAATAAAAACACGCATATAACAGGGTGTCTACTAATCTGGAAAATCTGGAAAAGTTGAAGTTTTTTCTGATTGGAAAAGTTAGGGAAATTGAAGTTCAAAGACCAAAGTTAGGGAAATTTAAAATTCATTGATGTAAGATATTATTACCCTTCACAGGGATAACACAAAGCCACTGGGGCAAATTTTTTGTGATTTTTTGTGGAGGAATTTATTATGCTTAATAGTTTTCAACACCCACATATAAGTTAAAGCTCTTTTGTAAAGTATAGGAGAAAAAGAGAATCCTTTTCTCCTATTCTTATTTATTGTAGTTCAGCAACTTCATTTGATTAAAAAAAAAGATCCGCTTTATCTAAGTTTGTGAAAACATCACGCTTGGCAATTTTTTGTTACTGGTCTGGAAAACCTAGAGTTTAAAACAAAATTTGAGTGGACACCAGGGTTGGCTTTCTGCCGGCAGAAACTGGTTTTAACCGGCAGAAAGTGGGAGAAACTGGCAGAAACTAATAAAAGTACTGAAAACAGTATTGTATTATTTAGTAAATGAAAGATTACAAATATATATGTTTATTACAATAATTTAATATATCGTAAAGCTTTATAGTAATTGTTTCAATAATTAAAGTATTTTAAAATAATTAAAAAATACTAGAGTACATCAAAGATTTGTTACAAAAACCATCTTTTTAAAGTATATTATTTGACTTATTAGTCATATTTCATCTCATTTACCTTCTTCACCTTATTAAACCTTTAGCTATAAAATAAAAAGCAACAACATTGACAGATGCCCGGTAAGACAAAGCCTCAGTGGTTTATGACGAATTGGATAAGCTGTATTTACAGCCAATGGAACCATACTTTTTTTAAAGTCTGTTGTAAAGCATGTGGTAACTGCTTAGAAATATTTTAGAAATCGTTACAAAGTGCTTGGCTAAAGGAATACATAAACACTGTAAAGCCACAAATACCTGAAAATATAAGGTAGAAAAGTCACGTAAATTACTTGGAATCGTTCGTGGAGCATCATTGACTATATTACTTGCAGATTATGAAAATGATCAAGGGGCTGTTCAAGTCATAAATAATAAGATAATTAATAAAGATGTAAAAGACTTGGTGCAGCTTTTAAAATTTGCTATTGCCCTGTATAAGATTCGAAAAGATGACTTTTCTATTCCAGATGCTTATGAAATTTGGTGACACTAATGGATGATGATAATCTCATAAAAATGATTCATAAAAAGGCAGTAAAAAAGCAGTAAAAAGGGTAAAAATCAGAAAATAACTCAACATCATATATGCCAGTTTATATGCTTCATCCAAAGTACATGTGATCTAAATTGTCACATGAGCAGGAAGAAAATACTAGGAAATTCCTTAATGTCATTAACCTAAATTTTGTGCTTTACGTTATAGCTTTTTGAGCAAAACCATCTCCTTTTCCTGAAACATACTACTCCAGTAAAATCTTAAAAAATGTCCCTGCTTCTATGTGGTGGTCTAGTTTAAAGGAAACAACTATAAATGAAGATTTTGTAACTCCTGTTCACACAGTGATAATATTGCCTGCAGTATTGGTGGGCTTGGAAGCACTGGTGGATCGAGCGATGGGCGATATGCCCCCCCCACCCGTAAGGGTTAAATGGGAAAAAAATAAAGACGAATATTTTATGTGTTGTTTGTTACGACTGTAATAAATAAAAGTCTTACACCAAAGTCTCTAAGTCTTGGAGAAATGCGATCAAGACGTTTTTCCACGAATCTATAAGTTACGTTTTCAGTAAGGGTTACTTCAGCATAACGTAGTTTTTTATCCTTGAAGCGCCGTTAAACTTGGCTTCGAACGCGGATGACAGAAGAGACTTTTAATACACACCCACAGAGACATTCATATTGATGTAAATAAAGTGATTGACAAATTTTCAAAGAAACCAAGATGGCTCGACTTTGCACTATAAACTTCAAGTTTTTTAAAAAGTTGCTTGTTATAAAAAAAGTAAAATAATTACGATGTTTTTGTAGTTTAAATTTAAACTTGTTCTATTAATTACATTGTAAATTATCGTTTTTGGTTATTGTATATGTCTCCTTTACTAGGTTATCCTTCTGTCATACTTGACTATAATCTACCCTAAACCATATAGTTTAATTAAAGAAAAGCCCAGCTTTAATTCATTGTCGTAAATTAAATATTTTGGTGAGTATAAAGCAGAGTTGTCCAACCTTTATGGGTAGCGGGCCACTTAAAGAATTTTCACGGATCTTATAAGCCAGCGGTTTCTTAAAAAAAAGGAAAAAAACTTACACTGAACAGCCTCCCTTTAGAGTTTCTTCCAGTTATTTGTTCATGCGCTTGCGACATAGAAAGGGGGCCACGTTTGCTGTCCCCGTGATTTTCGCTTATTTCCGAAAATGTGTAAAATTTTTATTTGGGATTTTTTTTCATTTCAAACGGTTATAGGTGGGCCGGGTTAACACTTGAATTGTGGCTACGATCATTTTGACTGCCCTTGAATATTCTTTAAAAAACTATAAATAAATAAAATTTTGTTTTTGTTTCAACAACACTAACATATTTAGGTTAAATCCCAACAATATTCATTTAATATTTTCAATAATTAGGTTAATTTTTACAATTAAATAAAAATTTTAGCACATGTTTTCTTTCTGGAAAACTATAATTTACGGAAAATAATTATTCTTTAAAATCATGACGTCAACTAAAAATAATCTTATGTGAGTTTCGAATACAAGGTGGTGGGGCGATCAAACCCTCTCACTTGAGCCGGTGCATTTTAATGCATGACATTATTTCCTGGGTTTCTTCTGCAGTTATTGCCACTTTTGTGGCAGAAACTAGTTTCTGCCATGCCAGTTTTAACCACCTAGGCAGAAACTTGCCAACTCTGGTAGACACCCTGATATAAACATAAAAAAGTATTAATGGAAACTAATAACACATGCTGTTACAATTAAGTTAATTTTATTTATTTCATATGTAACCTGGTTAATAGAATGTACTAAATAATTTTGCATACACGTATAAAAGCCTATGGAAACCACTTTTGGTATAGAATCAAGTAAATTGTCAGGGGTATTAAATTATGAAGTTGCACCATAGTACAGTGAAAATCGGTTATAACGACTTTCAAGGGATCATGTATGTTCGGTCGTTATAACCTGTAGTCGTTATAAACGATATCGTTTTAAAACCATTGTAGCCTATAGTATAATAGACTATAGAGTTTTATAAATTATTTTAATAGTAAAAAGTATTAAACTTTTTGGTTTCAAAATTAAATAAAAATATATTTGTCACAAATTTAGTTTCCGTTTAAATTATATTTATAGCCACACTAAATACATAGCACTTTATATTTTTTTAAATTGAAAAAATTCTAGAAAATACTAAAGTATATAATATAGAAAGCAAATCTAATGAATAATATTTATTATATTATACTAATGACTTCCGAACAGTGCCGGTTTAAGAGTTTTATGGGCTCTACGCTGAAAAAATAGAATGGACTCCTAAAGAATATGACCTTCGTGTTATTCAATTAATAAATCACGTGTTTTTTAAGGTTTATTATCTTCAATATTCAGGTTTAGCAGTAATAAAAATTTCTCGGACATTTGTAAAAAAAAACCAACATGTAAGTTTTGATAACTGACCCACGTCGTTATATCCGATACGAATTTCCCTACTTAGAATCTACGTAGACTACAAAATCGTCGTCGTTATATCAGGTTTCGTTGTTATATACGATGTCGTTATAACCGATATATTTAGTATGGAGTAGAATAGCAAACCAAACTTCTTGTAAAAATTCCGTCGTTATATGCGATTGGTCGTTATAACCAGCATCGTTATAAACGATTTTCACTGTATATGCAAAATTGCACTTTATTGGGAGGAGCTGGAGCCCCATAGGCCCATGTAACATACTGCCTATGCAGACACAAAACCTCGTCTACCTCTGTTTCAAGAAAATGGCCCAACGGGCTAAATTTTAATGAAAAATAAAATTTTCTCTTGTTGAATAATTTAACATGTGAGTGGTAACATCGAAGTTTCTTATTTTAAACACAAGAAGTCAGCCATTTGTAATTCATCATTAGGAAGCCAGAAGAAAACTTCATTTTCAACACTGAAAAGCAAGTTGGATTTTTTGGCACAAACAGTTCTTTCATTTGTTTATATGCTCAAATAGTTTATTTTGTTACTAAATACTATAGCAAAGATTTTTCACTTAAAATTGAAGTCAATTAAATTTTATTTTTTATAGAGTGTATGTATGTATGTGTGTGTGTAAATGCACTGGAATTTAAAACTACAGAGTTTATTGTAGTAAAAAGGGTTAAGATAAATAATTCAAAAATGCCCAATTTTCAACCAAAATAGTCCAATGCAATATTTTGTCAGATAGCTTTTGGACACTTTCTTCTTATGAAGTCGATTTGTTGAGTTCTGGTAGTGATACTAGAGGTGAAGGCCCTTTGGCTCAACTTGATTTGGAAAAATGATTTTATGTTAGTGAAGTTTGAGGGGGAGGGGAGGGACTATAAATTGTCATTGTTGGTGGTGATAAAATTGATCAAGTAGTCATCAATTTTCTTTCAAAAAGCTGTGATTCAGTGAAGTTTGTATGTCTTGAAAAGAAATTAAAATACCACAGTAAAAGCATGGACATCGTTGTGAAACTACAAGAGTCTCCGGTCCACCAGGTAAGAATTTGATCAGCAGTCTTAATGTCTTTCAATTTTTCAAAATTCAATCTTAAATAACCTCTTGCTTATGTTTCCAGTGGAGAGCCCCGCAACAAGCTTTTGCTTTCTGCTCTCCTCCATTTCAATCCACTATTGTCAATATTCTCCAAATTTCGACAAATTTCAATTGTATCGTCAGACAGGTGTTGTAACAGATGTATCAATAACCACTGTATATTGGTTGAATTTCTTCTTACTGAATATTCTTATTAAATATTCTTCTGATACTGCATGCCTATGTTGTGTTTTGAATGACCCATTGAACCCACAACATTTCTGTCAGAATAGATTCCAAACTTTGGGATTAATGAGGCATATAAAAGAATAAGTGCTTTTAAAAAAACAACCAACGCTTCATTTAACATACTTTTCATTAATCCAATTATATGAGTATACATACTATTAGGGTCTGATGTAATCAAAAAAAAAAAAAAATAAAAAAAAAATCATTTACTTCAAAATAAAATTCCATAATTGTCCCATTAGGCCTCCCACCCCACTTGCCCTGTATCAAATTTTTTATGGAACCTTTGACTTCAATATGTGGAAGTCCTAGTGCATATTGTGTTTAATAAATTGTTTATAATTTATTAAAAATTATAACTTAATTGAGGAAATTAAGCTTATCGCAGCATAGAGGAAATATGAAGTTTAGTTTACAATTTATTGTCTCATTTCTTGTTACGGAAATTTATCACCATGGAAGGTTTCATTTAATGATTAACATTGAATGAAGTAAAACAATACTGTTAATTTTGTGTGATTTTAGTTATTAATACTGCATAGTGAGTTATGACCCGACTCCAAAAATAAAATAAGTTGGGATGGAAACAAATTGCAGTGGATTCGCATTTTTACGATCTTGTGGGGGGATCGTAAAGAAAGTTTGTAAAATCGAAAGCTTGTAAATGGAAATTGCCTTTAAAAAAAACCAAAAAAAACTCACCTTTATTTATTACATATTCAAAGAAAATCAGTAATTTTTGTTTGTTTCATAACAATATTTTGCAAAATACATGATTCCATAGAGTTAATGCTGATATGCATCTCAATTATCTACTTAAAAAAAAAAAAAAAAAAAAAAAAAAATAAAGGAAGGAAGCTGTCCTGACAGCCATTTTTTGGCTTCCTTGATCATAGGCCTTGACATCAGGAGTGTAGTCATAATTTAAGAAATGCTGGAACGCTCTGTCCTTTGTGGTATTGTTGGGAGGAGGGTGGCTGAAGGACAAAATGGAGCAGGAGAAGCTTTGAAAAAAGCCTTAAAAGATGTTAAGTGTAAGAAAATATTCAAACGAAACTAAACTATTTGGAACTTACTTTTAAACTTCTATAGCACCAAATAATAACAAAATTAGAATAAAATATAACTAGTATCTTGCAACTTGATTCTGTTTTTAAACTCTTTGAAATTACGTTTTTTGAAAGAATGAGAAACAAATTTAAAATCACATTCTGACATTTCTAAAGAAAATAAACATTTTTTAATTAAGTTTTTTTTGAAAGCTCTGCTTATCACATTCATTTTGATAAAAATTTCAAGTCTATTGTCCTAACAAAATTTTTATTTTATCAAATTTATTAAAAACATTATAAATAAATGCTTTTTGAACTGAATTATGTTTTAAAACTTTCCAAATCCCTAATCGCTTCCTTAAAGTTTTTTCCTTCAGTGCAATTCTCAATTCGTTTAATCTGTGTAATAATATTTCTATGTATACCAGTACTTACGTTGGAATTAAAATTGGATGAAAGTATCACTTCAAAATCAAAATTTTTCCTTTTGTCGAAAATATCAATTTCTACTTTTAGATATTTTTTTAAACAAGATGCAAGTCTAGAAATTCAATTCCATATTCTGAAGATTTTTTTCAGATTTAAATTGTTAGGATGAATATTTTTTATTATGCTATTGAAGTCTGGATAATTGAAAACTATTAATATTGTCTATATATATGCGTGTATATATATACACACATACACACAACATGATATATAATATTTGTAACTCTATCCTTCTATATTGATTTAGAATATTGTTAAATTTAAAATTCACAGAAATGTAAATTTTTATTATTCAGCTCCAAAATTTTCATTCACAAAGTGGTTTAATTTGGCTTGAATAATGAATGTCTTTTCCTATCATTAGACATGCTTGCAATGGCATAGTGGAACTACTGTAGGGTTGCCTAGTAGTAGAAAAAGAAGCTAGGTAGCATTCACCTAATATGTCATTAATCTCCAAACGGTGTGCCCCCCCCCCACCCAAAAACACTACTGATTTCACTGCAGTTTGAGAGTTGGTTTCATTGGCTTTAAGAGGTTTAAATTCATTGGCAAAATGTTAAACCCATTGTTCTGTAGTGGTAACACATTCATATATTGTGCTGTCTACCCATGTTTGACTCCCAATGGTATTGTGGAACACATAGGGGCGTAGTCAAGATTTAGCGGCATTAGGGTACTTCTTTTGGAGACCTAGCGGCACTAGGACAAAATTTTAGGAAATCATACATTTTACAAACAAAATTCTGTTCAAGTTGTAAATAAAAAATATGTGGATTCTACAATTCTATAAAAAAAATTTTTTTTTTAGAGCAATGACCCTAAAATTTTGAATAAATCAACTAAGAATCGTGGGAATTTAAAGGAAATTACAGCTTGGAACACACATAAACAGTGTGTGTGTGTGTTCTGAAAATAGAAAAATCGACAAGGGCGAAAAGGTGGACTTTTGGCTATCTTTTTCAATTTTTTTCTTTATTTTATTAGCTCACTTCAGAGGTCATTCCTGGTTTAGTTCGGCTTGGGCACATGCATTTGTGTCACATTATTTTACGCTTATATGCCCAAACCTGTATACTGTAGGCAGTATCGGATCCAGAAGGACATTTGGGATGGGGGGGTGGGAGGAGTCTTGCAATGTCATCTCAACATCATATACATAATAATAATTTCTGCTCTTGTCAGATTAATGGGCTGTTGACTGGTTAGGGGGTTCCCTGATCCCCCCCCCCCAATTTAGAAGAACTCTAGGCTCCTTTCTTTTTTAGGACTACACCACTGGAAACACATGCCTTTTTCTATCTATCGTAGCATGGGTTTTGGTTCTCTTGGTAACCGAGGTTTAGGTTCTTCAAAAATTCACAGCATCTGGTGCAGTATGACCTTTGCTGCTTATACTTTGTAAAAATATGAATGTAACGGCTCTAATTTCTTTCCCTATATGTTTGAAATGTTCATAATAATGCATTTTCTTTATCACTGATGATGTATTTTTCTTTTAGATGGAAGGATTTCCAGCATCCAAATAGTATCTCTGGATATGTATTTGCGTAGACAATTATCAATATCTTAGGTATATATAATATATATATATGTATATCACCTACATTTTGCCAATACTGTCTCCTTTGAGGTTGTTTTCGGAACATATTCTCTCATCCAAAATCATTTTGAAGAATTTTGGTCAGTGAAATTATGACAATGAATAAATATTGCTATTTAATTTAATTGTACAACTGTAGGGATATGAATACCCACAAGCCTGTGTATCTTCTATGACAGGGTGATGCAGTTTGCTCGTAGTACCACACCAAGAGAAATACCTTTGATAGTGATTCACACATAAAAAGTCAACAAGCCAAAAATGACAGACGGAATAAACTTTTTTTAACAGTGTAGTTGCTGAGACAGCAAGTATAGACATCTGCATGGACATGCGTTGAATCTTGCTGTTTGTACTAATCTTCAGTTTTCTCATTAGTTACTCTTTATAACTTTGTTCCAATAGTTGCAACTCAATTTTTCACTAAATGTATGAAAATTACATATAAATATTTAAAAAAAATATATAAAAGACTTCATTTCATTCTATTCTTTTAATCATATTCATATTATGACGAAAATTTATACGGAAGACAAATTTATAAAGAGATAACTGTATATTTACAACAGAAGCTTTGTTTAATTGATCTAAAAATGAAATATGTACTGAAGTGCTGCTTTAGTACATATACTTCGCCTAAAAGTACATGCACTGGCTTCCAAAAGTTAAACACTTAAAATCAACAAAAATGGAAAAGTAAAGCTTTGATTAACACAAAATTGCTAGTAAAGGTAGAAAACGTGTTTATGCATTAAAGAAAAGAACCATGCACAAGCATGAAAAAAGCATTTACTTTTTGTAAGTTATATGATGACGTCATATTTGGGTCATTAACAAAATTATGTTTAAAAGCGAACAAACCAAACAAAACTTACATTAATATGGCATGTGACCACCCCAGACCTTCATATGAGCTTTACAACTATTTTCCATGCTTTCAGTGAGGTGATTAACCATCACAGATGTGAGCAATGGCCATTCCTCCATTAGGACAGTCTCTAACTCTCTGAGACTGGCTGGAGAAGGTAAACATGCAGAGACATCACACCCGAGGGCATCCCAAAACTTTTCAATGGGATTAAGGTCAGAGGAATATGCCTGGCACTCCATACAAGAAATGTCCTCACTTTCCAGGTACCCGTTAACGATGTCGGCTCAGTGAGGACAGGCATTATCATCCATAAGGAAGAAATCAGGACCAACTGCTGCCACATAAAGTCTCACAATGGGGTCCAGGACTTCATCCTGATATCGCGCAGCTGTTACAAAATCGCCTTTACAGATATGCAGCTTGGTGCGATATCTCATTAAAATTCCAGCCCACACTATGACGCTTCTACCTCTGAATGCACGATGTTCAACGACGTTCTTAACCTGATTGCTTCTTCCTCATTCTCTCCAGATGCTTACATGCTTGTTATCTGATTCCAAGGCAAATGTGGACTCGTCCATGAACAGGACGTTGCACAAACCTGAGACAATCCAATTAACATGTTGACAACACCACTTTAATATCTTCCCTCTGGTTTGGACGATTAGTGGAACACAAGCACATGGTACTCAGGCATACAGTTCCTTCATGTGGAGCCTTCAGCACATAGTACTGAAAGATCATGGCTTACCAAGTGCCACTGTAACGATGGATGTAACAGTTGTGGAGGTCGCTTGTCGATTCCGCTTGGCTACTATAGCAATATGCCGATCATCAGAGAGGTGGTAATCCTTAGAGGACTGGGCATAGGTCTACGGACAACTGTTTGACTAATTTAGAATTGTTTTCATAATCAAAAAATTACCGAATGATCAGTGCCAAAGAAAATAGTGACATCTTTGATTGACTGACCTGCTTCAATGCTTCCGTCAGCATGCTAGCGTTCACTATCAGTCATTCATCTTCTTTCAGTCATAGAAATACAAATATCAAAAGTAATTCTAAATACTTCGTACCACATGTAAAAAAAAGCACCTCAAATATTTCAGAATGCTTGCGTCTTCAACGACTGCTTAATTAAATATGCCTTCAGATATTCGGACAGTCAATCATGATTGGATGTAACATATAATATTTGCATATTGCCATCTATATCCACAGTGATTTTCAGCCACTCAAGTTCAAACACGCTTTCAAAATTGAAAATTTGCATTGCATACTTAGCTTTTGGAAGCCAGTGTAGTCTTTTCCCTTAAAAATAGCTTGAATTCATCTAGTCATGCCGTTGGCAAGATGTAACATGCCTAGCCACCATTCTAGCTCATTCCTAAAATATTCAATAGGATTTGGATCTGGTGATTGAGCAGTCTACTGCTTCTAAGAAAAGTATATTTTATATTCCTCAAACCAATCCATAGTCATTCAGGTCTTGAAAACCGGTTCATTATCGTGCTGGAAGTTGCTATCTAACTGAAGATAAACTGTCAATATGAAAGGATATGCTTGGTTAATAACAACATTTGCACATGGTGTGACAGTCAGTCACGGACAATCCAAAGTCAGTGTCAAAGAATCCAAATCCAAAGTGTGCCAGGAAAATATTTTTTACACTATCCCCATTCCTTCGAAAAATCGTTATCGGTTATGGATTCATGTTTTTGTCAATTTCTGATCCTTCTATTAGTGTTATGCAGCATGAATTTTGACATCAGATCAAGTTGCTTTTTTCTAATCCTTGATGGTCCAATACTGGTACTGCTGTGCTTATAGGAAATGTGCTGTCTTGGTCTTTCTTGGTACCAACAATGGTGCATCAGCTATTGTGCCACATTAGCCACAAAGTGTGATTAGTGATCCATTACAAAATGGCCTCAGGTGAAATTGGCAGTGATTTGTGAGAGTGTAACCTATTTGTTTGCATGAACAAATCTATCTATCCTTTACTGATCTATATCATCAATGAGTGATTATTTTTATTGGAGTGTCGGGGACTCAATGTTTTCCATTTGTTGCAAGGTTTTGATATATTCTTGAAACTGTGGTGTGCCAAATGTTCAGTAGAACTGCTAATTCAGTGATGCTTTATCTAACAGGTTCTGGTCTATAGCCATTCAAAATTCGTTAGACCACTTATTTACCCTATTCTTACCAAGGTTTTATGCTTATCTGGTACAAGAAGGGTACTTCTGCATTTATATCCAAACATGTTATATGACTCACAATATAGTCAGGTGATTAATTTACTTGTTCAACATGGGCATACCTAATAAAGTGGCATCCAAAACATCTTTGCAAAGATATGTTTTCTGTTTTCTTTTTCATGATCTTTTGATGATCTGACCTGACCTGACTGGGAGTGAATGTAAACAAATTATCTTCTCCGCTAAATTTGTTGATTTGAAGGCTATATCTTTCGGTTTGTGCCTATATTTTATTACAGAGATTGGGTCGATGCGGACGTTTCCTTGTGAATTTGCCTCTTTGATAGTGAAGATCAACTTTTGCCATTAAGTGAGCGATTTATTTTACATCGCTTCGCAAATATGGGCGGACATTTTGAATTCTGGAACCGGGTGTTTCCCCAATTGCCGCTCTAGTGATTTTTGAGCCAAATTACACTAAATTTAATGATAACAATGCCAAAATGCGATTTTTGCTCCGAGGATATTCTTGGGGAGGAGGATTTGATTAAATGTCAACAGTGCAATTGTACTGAACATTTTTACTGTGTTGGACTTGTGGAGCAGGTCTTCAGGAAACTTACAAGACAAAAAAGACAAAAATGGAGATGTAATACCTGTCTCACTCCTGCGTCCACTCATTCCTCCACTAATCCTATAGATTCTGGCTCGGGAGTTGTTTCTTCAGATGATCTAACTTGCCAGATTAAGGCACTAAGGAGTGATATTACTCGATTGCTACCACTTCTGGATCTTGTACGCTCTTTATCGGAGATGATTGAGTCAAGCCAAAAGGAACTTGGCGAGATTCGTGGGGAGATAACCCAGCTGCGTGAGGAAAGAAGTATACTGATGAGGGAAACCTCGAATCTGAAGTCTGAGTTTGATGTTTTAAGGAGATCTTTTGTTGAATTGCAGCAGAGGAGTTTTGCTACTAATCTGGAGATACAGGGATTCCCGGAGATGGTGGAGGAGTCCTGCACCGATATCGTGATCGGTATTGGGAAAGCGTTGGACTGTCCGATTTCACCTAGTGACATTGTTAAATGCCACCGAGTTGGTAAACATCCGGGTTCGAGTGGTCGTCCAAGAAAACTGGTTGTCCGTTTTGCCTCTGAAACATTTAGAGACACTGTGCTTTCCAGGATGAAAATTAAAAAGAAGATCTTCTCAAATGATACTGGACTTATTGGAGAGAGGGAGAGAGTTTATGTTAACGAACACTTATCACCTTATTATGCAAAATTGTTCTATCTGGCCTGACAATTTAAATTGAAAAATAACTATAAATTTGTATGGCATAACTATGGAAAAAAATTTTTGAAGAGAAGTGAGACCGCGAGCCCAATACTTATTTACTCCGAAAACGATTTACTTATTCTAGTACGTTGACTTGGCAAACATTAAAATCATCCTCTTATGATTTTGTTAACTTATCGGATTTGCGGTCTCTTCTTCCTCCTATTTACAATCTTTTCTTCCTTAATATTAATGTTCGTAGTATTTTTTCAGCCTCTGATCGAATTACGATCTTTTTGGATTCTCTCTCTTTTGATCTTGATATATTGTGTTTTACGGAAACATGGTGCTCCGAAAATGAGACGTTTGATTTGCCAGGTTATCGTGTTTTTTTCTCAAATAGACATCGGGGTGTGGGCGGTGGTGTGGCCATCTATACAGCTTATCGACTTCACCATTTTCTTTATTGTAAGGATTTAACATTTAGTTTGCCATTTTTGGAGGCAGTTACAATTGAAAGCAGTAACCTATTACTAACAGTTTTATATCGACCACCGGACGGGGCTTTTAATCTTTTTTTGGAGAAATTTTCGGGAATTTTGGATTATGCGATTACAAACAATAATTTTTTGGTAGTGACAGGAGATATTAATGTTGACCTTTTGACAGATTCACCCAGATCTCAATTACTGCGGGACATCGTTCTTTCTTCTGGTTTTAAAAACTTGATTTATTGTCCTACTCGAATCACTAGCACCTCCCAGACCCTTCTTGATCCCTTTTTCACTAACTCGAAATATGGAGTTTCATTTGTTCTTGATTATTATTTAAGTGACCATCTTGCTTCAATCTCCTTTCTCCATTTCAATGATGCTTCCAGACGAAGTGATTTACCTCTAAATAATTTAACCAGAAACTTCAATGATTTAAACAAAACGAAGTTTAATGACTTACTATCTTCTGTTAATTGGGATATAGTTTTTTCTACCTCTGATATAAATCTGCAATATAGTCGTTTTTTTGAAATTCTAACCTCCCTTTATGAAATGGCATTTCCTCTAGCCCAGTGTTTTCGGAGAAAAAGACAGCGCAAGCCATGAATTTCACAATTTCTTCTTCGGAAAATTAGATATAGAAACCAACTTTTTAAAAGATTTTTGACCTCTCGCTGTTTAACAGATCTCGGGGAGTTTCGATCTTATAGGAATTTACTTTCAAAGGATCTTAAAAGAGCGAAATCACAATATTATTTTGATTTATTTAATAACATTAACTTACGCCAAATTTGGTATTATTTCAATAAACTTTCTTATGCATCTCGTACTGGTGGACATTTTTTATCAAAAATTAATTATCGGGGCAATCTTTTTCTAGTCCTCAGAGTATTTCTAATGCATTTTCTGATTATCTACAGAGCCATCCTTTGGAGTTATTGAATTCTCTTCATTCTACTTGAGTGGACTCTTCAGACTTTCTTCGGCTTTCCCCTGGTGTAGATCATTCTTTTGTGATGGAACCTATTGACCGTGTTGAACTTCTGAGACGTCTTGCCTCTTTGAATGTTAGACATTCGCCTGGATTTGACGGAATATCTCCTCGAGCTATTGTGGCGGCTGTGGATCTCCTGGTTGATCCTATTTTAATTTTATTTAATAATTGTTTTGAACAAGGTATTGTTCCAGACTTACTGAAAATTACTCGTATTACAATGATTTATAAAAAAATGGGATCGAAACGATCCCGGGAACTATAGGGCGATCTCAATTTTATCTGTTTTTGCCAAAGTTTTTGAGTCATTAATTAATACTAGACTAATTAAATTTCTTGAACATTTTAATATTCTACATCCTACTCAATTTGGGTTTCGTACTGGGATTTCTGTTGAAACTGCACTTTTACATGCCCATAATATTATTTCCTCTGCACTTGATAATCGCCTGTTTACTATTGGAATCTTCTTAGATATAACTAAAGCTTTTGATTCCGTTTCTCATGATATTTTACTTGAAAAACTTAAATATATTGGTATTCGTGGTGTTACTCATTCTCTCTTTTCATCTTTCCTTCAAAATCGAAGACAGTTTGTTGCAATGACTGGTGGTGCCTCTGAACTTTCCTTGGTCAATATTGGTATTCCTCAGGGTTCTCCTTTGGGTCCCACACTATTCTTAATTTACATTAATGATTTACTATCCCTTTCATGTATTCCTTCTACAATTTTATTTGCAGATGACACTTCTATTTTTTTTGTTGGTGATTGTTTGGAGGATCTAATTGTTATTGCTAACACTGCGCTCTATGATATGACTGAATGGTTTCTAGCTAATAAACTTACGATCAATACACATAAATCATCAATTGTGGTTTTCACACGATCAAAACGTGACATTTTCCAATTTTACCTATTATTTATGATGGTATTGTAATAAAATTTTGTGATGAGGTAAAATTCTTGGGTATAACTTTCACAGCAGATCCGCGTTGGAACCGCCAATACGATAATGTTTGCCTAAAGGTCTCAAGGACCATTGGAATGATGACGCGATTTAGGACTTCTTTTCCACCTAGGATTGTTCTGACGCTCTATCATTCGCTAGTGGCCTCATTATTCAATTTTGGGTTTTTGATCTTTGGTCTTTCTACGAGTACAAACACAGTTAGATTATCACGACTTCAAAATAGATTTTTT
>QLNU02015270.1:71201612-71263224 GCA_006491805.2 Dysdera silvatica
AAGCTTTTGATTCTGTTTCTCATGATATTTTACTTGAAAAACTTAAATATATTGGTATTCGTGGTGTTACTCATTCGCTCTTTTCATCTTTCCTTCAAAATCGAAAACAGTTTGTTGCAATGACTGGTGGTGCCTCTGAACTTTCCTTGGTCAATATTGGTATTCCTCAGGGTTCTCTTTGGGTCCCACACTATTCTTAATTTACATTAATGATTTACTATCCCTTTCATGTATTCCTTCTACAATCTTATTTGAAGATGACACTTCTATTTTTTTTGTTGGTGACTGTTTGGAGGATCTAATTGTTATTGCTAACACTGCGCTCTATGATATGACTGAATGGTTTCTAGCTAATAAACTTACGATCAATACACATAAATCATCAATTGTGGTTTTCACACGATCAAAACGTGACATTTTCCAATTTTACCTATTATTTATGATGGTATTGTAATAAAATTTTGTGATGAGGTAAAATTCTTGGGTATAACTTTCACAGCAGAACTGCTTTGGAACCGCCAATACGATAATGTTTGCCTAAAGGTCTCAAGGACCATTGGAATGATGACGCGATTTAGGACTTCTCTTCCACCTAGGATTGTTCTGACGCTCTATCATTCGTTAATGGCCTCATTATTCAATTTTGGGTTTTTGATCTTTGGTCTTTCTACGAGTACAAACACAGTTAGATTATCACGACTTCAAAATAGATTTTTTACAATTTTCTTTCCAAATCGATTTAATCGATCTGATCCTTTGACATTTTACTCATCTTTTAATATCATTTCAGTAACCTCACTATATTGTTATTTAATGCAGATCTTAATGTTCAAACGAATTATTTTTAATTTTCTTGGGGACTCGATATATTTTGTTCCATTTATTTCACCATATGATCTTCAATCTGTGTCTATGTTTAGAATACCACACACTCGTACCAATATTGGTGGAACCTCTTTGAACAATATTGGTCCAAAAATTTGGAATTATATCGGTCATAACCTCCCTTACATTCATTCCCTTTCAGAATTTAAGCGCATGGTTCGAGAAATTATTTTTTCCTCGAATTTTTCTGCCCCTTACCGATGTTCAGCCATTTCTCTTTTTGCTGTTTTTTATTTATTGAAATTACACATTTACTTAATTAATAAATAGCATGGTGCTGATGTTAGCAGGTATTTTATGTTTATGGGGGGGCACTGGACTAGTCAGATCAGTTAAACTGGTCTTTTTCCGGTGTCTCCAATATCTTTGTACAATTGCTTCCTAATTTTTATTTTTAGATAATTTTGTATTAAGTTAAATGTAATACGTTAATCAAATTCAAAGTTTCATGAATCACGTATTGTAATATGTTGTACATTGATATGAATAAAGATGAATAAGAATAGAATGTTTGTGCAATACCCTTACCCACAGTTATTCATATGTTTCAAAACAGAAACAATTGAGTGATAATTTCACCTGTAATATTTTTATAAGGTCTAGTTTCTTATTTAGAATTCTTTAGAAGCAATGATGTTTTACTTACACAAGTATAACATAACCCCCCTGACACACACATAAAATTTCAATTGTTTGATGAATGGATTGCTTTCTGAAATTTAAGTAAATTAAAGTTAAAAGTTTATAAACAAAATGTCTTTGAAAAACAGGAAAAACTGTCGTATGATCACATAAATTTTCTATTACATTCTTCATGAAAAACTGTCTTATGATTCTCTATTCTTCATGAAAAACTGTCTTATGATTCTCTATTCTTCATGAAAAACTGTCTTATGATTCTCTATTCTTCATGAAAAACTGTCTTATGATTCTCTATTCTTCATGAAAAACTGTCTTATGATTCTCTATTCTTCATGAAAAACTGTCTTATGATTCTCTATTCTTCATGAAAAACTGTCTTATGATTCTCTATTCTTCATGAAAAACTGTCTTATGATTCTCTATTCTTCATGAAAAACTGTCTTATGATCACATAAATTTTCTATTTCATTCTTCATGAAAAAGAAGTATCTGCTAGAGGTCAAGTCATTTTTTATCTGCATGCTTAACGACTTACTTTGAAATTGTGTTTTTAGTGTGTCAACCAAGGTTTTTGACAATTCCTTGCTCTTGTAAACTGGATCTACATGTTGAGATTACTTTTGATTTTTTTTTTTAATGAGTGAATTCTGTTGCAAAACCTCGCAAAATGATAACTTAGGGCATTAAAAAAGGTTACAGTAATTAGAAGGTCTTTGGGTATAAATGGTATCATGAATTTGTTGTTAAACATTTGTTATTAAAGATAACAGATGTATATGGGATAACTCACACAAGGATTGTAGGAAATAATCCATAATACCATGGATCAGTCCTATTTTCACCATATGCAAGTCCTCTTCTTGGTTTTTGGTTATTGCTTTTATCTGCAGTGCTTATTTTCTGCAATGTTGTCAATTCAAGCCAGTAGTTAAACATTGACGTGGACAAAGTATTGTTAATTCGTAGATTGTTCAATTATCATTCGATTAGTTACTCAATTGATTGGCTATTATATATAATATCCACATGTCCAAGGCAATTTTATCCTATGGAATTGTAACGTTTATGATCCTTGGGAGATAATTTATGTAACTCGAATATGCATAATCATTTATAATTAAGTATTAGGACAAGTATTTATAATCAGCAATTTGTTCATTATTTCAGCAACTTCGTTCACTATGGTTTTGTGAGTAAATCTTATTTACTCTAATCAATACAGTCGGCTTTTCTTCATTCAGAGAATCAATCGATTGAATGAAAGTCACCATGTATTTATTAAAGTAAATAAGATTTATCCTCATGAAACTTTAGTCAACTGAGTTGTGGAAATAATGAACGGTTTATTGATTGTGAGTACATATTCCAAGTTACATAAATTATCTTCCAAAGGTTCATAAATATTAAATTTCCATACGATAAAACTGTGGACATGTAACTACTATATACATGACAGCTAGCTAATCAGTTCAGTAATTGATCAAATACTTGTAAAATCTAGGAATTAAAGATACTTCGTTCCTAACTTTTTTCTTTTTTTTCTAATTTTGACTATTGGCTTGAATTAACCAAATAAGCATGACAAGCTAGAGCAATAACTGAAAGACAAGAAGAGGACTTGCATGTGGTGAATACTTGATAGCATTCATGGCGTTATGGATTAATCCCTTTCTATCCTTGTGAGAGTTGCCCCATATTCATCTAGTATCTGTAACAACAAATTTATAACATTTTTATCCAAAAGCCTTTTCATCGCTGTGTCTTTTTATTTATTTGTTTATTTTGTGCTCTGAAGTTACATTGTGGGAGGTTTTGTGGCAGTATCCACATGTCAAAAGTTTTACTGTTGCACTTGTTCTGTACAGTTAAAATTCCATCATTGGAGAAAGTCTTTCTTGGGTTGAATTTATATTCAGAAGGTTGTATGGTGGTGCATGCTCTTCTATTCTGTTGTTAACTTCTCATTTTAGGGGAGCTTTGGCATATTTCACATTCAAGTGTCATTTGATTTGTGTGTATTTTATGACCATTTTATGGTTCACGATTGCCAATATCTTTTATGACAGAATTCACATTCAAAGTGTTCCTTTTACTTCATCCTATTGATCCATGATGTTGCAAATGCCTTGTTTGGCAGAAACTTTTATGGTGAATTCACAAGTTTTCCAACTTTTCACACCTGGTGTGTCCAGTTCCTCACAGTCTTCATCTTCCTTATATGGTAATCCAATGTGAAAAAATTATGGTACATTACCTACCGAGAATTTCACATTAGTATATGCCTTTTTATCTGTAACTTTATGGGAAGGGCTTTGTAGTAGCATTCACATTTCACTTCGTGCACTCTTAAAAATTCCAATTCTGTTAGGAAGAACTGTGTAGCACAATTCACATTCAAAGGGTTGTATGTCAGTGTGTGTTCTCTTATGCTCTTGTAACTGCTCATTTCAAACGAGTTGTATCAGATTTCACATTCAAAAGTCTTCTCGCTAGTGTGTATTCTATATATACTTGGAACTTCGCTTCTACTTACTTTTTTTCCTATGACAGAATTCACATTCGCAGGTTTTCACTTCAGTTTATTGTTGTGTGTTGTCACAAGTGCCCAGCTTAAGCTGGAAAGTTTTTCTATAAAATTCACAGTGGCATGGATTCTCATACATGTTTGGTATTAAAAATTTGAAGAAAGGTTTATTTCATAATTCACACCAGTATGAATTCTAATGTGTGTTTGAAATAAAAATGTTAGAACGGTAGTTCTATTTAGAATTTGTATTAATATGGAATCTTCTATGCATTTGAAATTTAAAATGTTGGCAAGTTTCATTGCAGATTTCACACTAGCATATCTGATGAATTCTTTTATGTATTTGAAATAAAAGTATGGAAAAGTTCTATCACATACTTCACATTCAAAAGGTTTTTTATTAGTATATGACCTTTTCAGTGCTTATTGATGTTGAAAATTTCAGAAATCTTTTTATTGCAAAATAATAATAATTTATCTCTCTTAAATGTAGAGACTAAGCGCTGCTGTGTATACAGTTAGTCTTGTTCATACTGAAGCAAAAGACGGGCTTTGTGGTGGTAACATGTTTGTTTAGCAGGCCATTAACTTGGGTTTGAATTCAACCGTGCCCAATGGAAGGCTTATTAACTGCTCACTGTAAACCGAGAGCAGGTTACCTGGGCCTTAAGAGGTTTGGATTCCTTGGAAAACTGTAATACTGTAAATAGTGTACTGTAAATACAACAAATACTGTACTGTAATACAGTAAATAATGTACTATAAATACAATAAATAATGTACTATAAATACAATAAATAATCTAATGTAATACAGTAAATACTGTACTGTAATACAGTAAATAATCTAATGTAATACAGTAAATAATGTACTATATATATATACAATAATGTACTATAAATAATGTAATATAATACAGTAAACACTGTACTGTAAATACAGTAAATAATATACTGTAAATGCAATAAATAATATAATGTTATACAGTAAATAATGTACTAGAAATACAATAATGTAAAGTAATGCAGTAAATAATGTACTGTAATTCAGTAAATTCTGTACTATAAATACAGTAAATAATGTATTGTAAGACAGTAGATAATGTACTACAAATACATTAGGTAATGTACTCCAAATATAGTAAATACTGTACTGTAAATACAGTAACTAATGTACTGTAATACAATACTGCATACTGTAAGTCTGGATTAAATTCGTGATGAAACGGAACGTTTTTAGATTAGTAGCTATGGTTGTGGGTGTATTTTGGAATTTAAATGTCCCATACATAATTAAATACGTCAGAAGACTATCAATGCTCAAATATGATTCTTCTGTTTTTCTGTATTATGAAGACAACGTGTGTACAGGTTGTGTCTTCCTGCGTTATGAAAACACAGCATGTGTACAGGTCGCCTCTTTCTGCATTGTGAAAACACAGCATATGTACAAATCGTTTGTTACCCTTGAGTTGATTTTCGTCTAATTTAAATATATGGCAAGATGCCAGATCCTTTCTTTCAGTTCTTTGCTCTCATGAGATTGCATATCCTAATGAGAGAGATTTTTCCACCAAAGAATGGATTTGAGTTCGTTCTCTGATAATCTGAAGCAAGCTTTATAAACCCAACATCTCAAACACAATTTTCGACATCAGCCCAAGAACTAAAGACGGTAAATTGTAAGTTTTCATTTTAGGAGATTGTAGACTTTCGATTTGATTTTGAATTCTCCAAGCAAGTCAGTTTAATGACTTCCTGATTATGGAACAATGAACAGCTGTATTGGGAGGTGTAGCCTAATCTGAATTCAAAATCACAGCAGATTTTTAGTGAGATGAGTGTTATATCACCTTTTTTCGTTAAGGTTACTGTTAAACCTACTTACACTGAAACTGAAATGATCTGCAAAAATATTTTATGTACGCAAACTTCTATATATTCATACCAGCTGATGAATATTATGAAATTCAAGGGACACAGGAAAACTTTGTTATGAGGAAGTCTGACTGTGTTATGATATCAAAGCATATATATAACAACTGCTAAAAATACCTGATGTACTTTTAAATTGTAATAACTGCACTAAATCCAACGTATGCTATTGGATAATTTTAAATATTCTGTTTGCAAAACAACATATTTCATTAATATTAAATGATTATACAACCAGTGTATCTCAGGTAGATAATCTCAAATAAATATGCCTTGTCACAACCAACTCTAGACGCAAACAATAATGAACGCTAATAACTGATACTTACAGTCATTTAAAATACTTTGTCGATTCACCAGATAGCGACAAACGACTGATGTGTGTAAAATAGTAATAAATGTTTCTAATTGACCAGCAGCAGTGAACAACACACCAGACAATAATGATCAACTCCAACTAACAACCATAAGGAGCAACTAAACAGCAGTTATCAAACTGAAGATGACAACATTATCGGCGATGACTATCACCTTGATGGAACTATTTCATTCAAACTTGTTTCTAAACTAGCAGCTATAACTATGGGGAGTTTAAAAGGTTTTGTTAAGACATTCCATCTCCGTCAGCAGATTTTTAGCCCGACAATCAACATTTGACTTGTTCTAGGAAGAACCAGAACAAATGGACAAACGCACTGTGTTCTCTGGGAATTTTATACTCTCCACACATCTCTTAATATGTAGTCATATGCTGCTAGATTCTCATATTCTAATGTTCAATCTCCCCTTTATTAATTAATTATGATAATTAGGTATTTGAATGGTAACGCCATGCACAAGGAAGGTGGAGGACTGTAGTTAACCCCCATTTTAACAATATTAATATGAATTTCTTATGGTAGAAGAAAAAATTTTATCACTCTCGTTCATTTTTTTTTTTTTTGAAGACCCACCTCCCTTTCGTAAATCCTGTGCACGAACCTATTGAATGGCCGTATTAGCCTGATGCCCAACTAAGTATACATTGTGTGTTTCATCAAGAATTGGTTGTAAATGTTCGTTACAGCATTGTTTTATAAAAATCAAATTATCTGCAGCATTATTTATAGGTGGCACATATTCATGTTTTCCGTCGATTTTGGGATATTATTTATTGTGTATATAAAACCCACAGCAAGCCAGCAATGGGAAGTTCATCAGCAACGTCATAGACAGTCAACAACAGAAACTCCACTAGCAACATCATAGATATACATACAGTCAACAACAGAAACTCTGTCATCGTTGTGGGTGCACATACAGTTAACAACGGGAACTCTTTCATCATTGTAGATGCACATAAAGTCACCAACAGGAACTTTATTAGCAACATCTTAAATGCACATACAGACAACAGGAGCTCCATTAGCAATGCCATAGATACACATACGGTCAATAACAGGAACTCTGTCATCGTTGTAGGTGCACATACAGTCAACAACAGGAACTTCATCAGCAACACCATAGATACACATGCAGTCAACAACAGGAACTCCGTTATCGTTGTAGGTGCACATACAGTCCGTCAACAGGAACTCCATCAGCAACACCATAGATACACATGCAGTCAACAACAGGAGATCCATTAGCAATGTCATAGATGCTCATACAGTCAACAACAGAAACTTCACTAACAGCAGTGTAGATGCACATACAGCGAACAGCAGGAACTCTGTCAGCAACGTTGTAAATGCACAATCAATCAGCAACATGAACCCTATCAACAAAAGTATAAGTACACATCAACAAGCTGAATACCTAGTGTATCTTGCGATTGTGATTATTCAATTACAGCCTGAAAAGACTGACCACTTATGGAAAATAGGATTAATTGTATAACAATGAACAATTCCAACTAGCCAACACTCTATGACTGATAACAAATGGGCAACAACTCAGTTATTCTGATGACCTGATTCTAAAGAATTACATACTAACAACCAACTCTAATAAACCAACAACATCAATTTATATCAACCGGCAAGCACTAAACTACTCCACTGACTTAATGGAGTACAACAAATAACTTACTTAACCAGCAGTAGTGAGTGTTAACAACTACTAGCTTACTATTATACTTAACTATTAGCAGCTTACCAGCATCCATTCAGCTACTCTGGCGACCAAATAGAAAATAACAAATAACTCTTTATTAATCAGCAACAACCATACATAACTAATAAAAAACTGTCAATCGCTTAACTACTTTTATAACATAGTGGATAATAATGAAGAATTCTAATTGAATAACTCAACAGCAGCTACCAAACCAGAGGCTTTTTGGCTACTCCAGAAATACTAACAAGCAGCTCTCAGCAGTGGATGCAAATGAACTGGTACCAAACTAACAATATTGCTGTCAACTCATCGGCTTTCGCATAGATGAAGCGATCAATTTTGGGCTTCAGTGACAAGAAACAGAATTAACTGAATAACAATAAGCGATTGCAACAAATCAGCATCAGTGAGCAATTCAACAACTGATAACCAACTGATATCTCAGCTCTGGTGACCAACCACACACTATCAACTTCAATAAACCATCAACGGCAAATATTAACAATTTATATCAACTAGCAATCACATAACTACTTCAGTGATTTTACGGACTATAACAAATAACTCTACTTGATCAACAATATTTAGCATTAGCTACCACTACTACAATAACCAAACAGGAAATAACAAATAACTTTTAATAATCCATAACAAGGAGACTTAACAGCAACAAATAAGAAATTAGCAATCACTCAGAGCCCTGCGGTGGCGCAGTGTGGTAACGCGTTCTCCTATTGCGCGGCTAATCCGGGTTCGACTCCCAGCAGTGCAAAAAGAACGCTTACTCAGAGATCTCATAAAGATCGCACTGCTCACTGTAGTCCGGGGTTTGGTTCCCTAGGCCTTAAGAGGTTCGGATTCCTCGGAAAACAGTAGGTCCCGGCGCAGCATGACCACTGTAGTCTTTGAGCCGTAAAACCAAAAAACAAACAAGCAAGCAATCACTCAGATAGTCTTGTAACTCAGTAGACAATAACGAAGAACTCTACTAGCCAGCAGCAATAAGCTTCTCAATAACAGATGTTGAATTAACAACATTACTGGGTATTCATCAGCTATTTCTCCAGATGAAACAATCGATTTTATGCAACTTCGTTTTCAAACTAATAGCAGTGACAACCATGAGATGTTTAAAAGTTTCTTCAAGACATGTGCAATCCCTGTCGGCAGTTTTTCAACCTAACAACCAATATTCGACTTGTTCAAAGAACAACCCAAGGAAATGAAGGAACTCGCTGTGTTTGTTCCGTGGCATGTTTATACCTTCCGAGCATCTCTTGTGTCATTAGATTCTTGTATTCTGACATTCAACTTTTCCTTTATAATAATATGCAGGTGCTTGGGTTGCACATACAGTCAACCACAGGAATTCTGTCAGCAACCATGTACATACGCATCTAGTCAGTAATGGAAACTCATTCAGTAGCACTATAAATACCCAGTCAACAATAACAACCACCAATGCCTCCACAGTTGTAGTAACTATTTCTTTTCAGCTCAAAGGCTAACTTCAGAGAACAATAATAGGAGTAACTGAATAACAATAAGCAATACCCAGCAACTGGCATCTACTAACACTTCAGTAACTGATACTAAACTGACAGCAACTGATATTTTAACGATCAATTGAATACCAATGACCAACACTAATTAATCAGCAATAGTGAGCATTAACAATTACTACTAAATAGTTAGTCTTGTAACTTTATAGACAGTGACAAACTACTCAACCAGCAGTAGTTGGTATTAACTACTAATACCAAACTAGCAACCACTAGTCTGCTGTAGCAACTCAATGGACAATAATAAACAACTCTAACTTTCAACAACAAGTTTTCCTAAGTTATCGCAGACTAGCAACCACTGAGCTACCCCAGTGACTTTATGGGCAGTAATGAAAAGCTTCAATTAACTAACACCATTGAACATCAACAACCGGTACCCAGGTAGTAATTACTTACTCCGGCGACTCAACAGATAAAAACAAGTCTTATTAACCGGCCACAAAGAGTGACTTGAAAACAGATACCAAACTATCTGTTATTTGGGTATTTTGAATGGACAGTAACAAACCACTAACAGCAATCAACTCAACAACAGATACTACGCTAGCGATAATGAAATTTTTGGCAGTTCATCAGCTACCACCCGTATGCAATAATCAATTCATATAATCTAGTTACTAGACTGACAGGTACAACCATAAGAAGTTTAAAGATTCGATCAAACCACTGTTTCTATCATCTGGTCTCTTAGTGTTTGATTGACTGTAACCGAGTGAGAAAAGATAACTGTTCTTTAGTATTTTTTTATACTCTCTACTGAGCAATAATACATTTTTACGTAGTCTTACTCCTATAGGTTCTCATATTCTAAGACTAAACATATCTTCTATTATGGCAATTGTATGCTCAGATGGTCTTGTTTGCTCAATATACAACTAAGTTGTATTTCACTAAAATGTGGAGGTGAATGTCATTACAATATTATTTTATAAAAGTTCAAATATCCATTGCAAAGATTATTTGTAAAAGGCCCCACTTACAAAGTTTTTCCATTAATTATGGGATATTATGTAATGTATGTATAAGAAACAATGAAGTTTGTTTCAACAACAGTTGTTTCTGGTGCATCAGTGTGGTAAAAGTGACACTGGTGACTTTGGTAAATTCTCAACTGTTGCAATACGATACAACCGTTCAGAGATAAAAATGAAGTGGGGAAATAATTCAAAATATCGAGGTCTTAATGTTCTATATGAGCCATCATAAATCTTAAACTTAATATTCCCAGGTGTTGAAAAAGTACCAACCAGCAGATGGAGTGAGGAGAGTTACTGCTAGAATACAATGAAGCATGTAAAATGTTTTCTATGCCAGACAATAAATCATCAGTTATCAACACTTTGTCGTCATTTATCATAATATAATTTTTGGATTTGAAAATTACATCAAGTATCCACATGTTAACATGATGTGCATTATATCACCCTGAACATGGATATTTAGTTTTCTCTATCCTCCTCATAAAAATTGAACAGATATTTACAATTTTATTGACAGTTGTTTAACCTAGTATATTTTTTAACATAACAGTCAACATATATCATGAATTCGAAACGCAGATGCTAAACTGACACCTTTCCTGTCGATATAAGTTGGCCATCATCATGAATCTTTATCATCCTTTACATATATATTACCTATTTGGAAAAATAAACCATTACCTGGAAAAAAAATATATGCGATTGTCAACTCAGTTACTTTTTTCCATCTCTCCAACTTGTCATATATGAGTGACATTTTTACATGAATCATTTGTGTTATTGCATTAATAGTTGGTCTTCTGAAAAATTCATAAATCTAAATTCACAAAAATTCGAATTTTCCAAGTGAAACATAGCCTCTGTGTCACCAAGAAACATCACTCTGAACGATTTTTGAAAGAAACTTTTCGAATTAATAATAATAATTTATTTAGAACTCAGCAGGTTACTGTGAATGCTCATGCTGAGAGTAAGATCCATAAAAACACCATACAGAAGGAAAAACTCGTAAACAATTCAATACTCAACAAGTTATAATAAAAGTTCATGCTAAGAATATGAGCCATAAAACACTATATATAAAAAAGCAAAACAAAATCAAAAAGGAAAACATTTTAAAAAACATGACAGTTCGTAATTATCAGGAGCAGCACAGAACGCAGTAAAGGAGCCACAACAATTACTTCCTTTGTCAGCAAGCTCCAAATTGTGCCAGTTTTAAAAATAAAAAAGTGGAAACGAGAATTTCATTTTTCCACTGGGAGCCTCACGTGCATCGAATGTTCTCTAAGGATTCATAAGGAAAGTTCTCTCTGGATGAGGAATCGGTGTCATTGGATGACTGGGGTCGGAAAAAATAGACCTATGAACTAGTTTGTAGAATAACTTAATGTCTGCCTGGAGACGGTATCACTCTATAGGTTCAAGGCAGACAGGCGTTCACGGTGGCAAGCCATGGAGCTGACCAACGACCCTAGAGAAACGATGCGGTGTCTCCAGGAGTTTGATAATATGCACCTCACAAGGACTCCAAACTTGAGAGGCATATTCAAGGATTGGAAATGCACAAGATCGAAAAACACAAGTGAGAGTGGGTATGTCATATCTTGAGAAAGCCTTCGTTAGCAGGAAGCCATGACGATTTGCCTTTGACACAATGACAGTATGCCGAAAAATCCAATTTGTGCCTGATCAAAACTTCCATATCATCCTGAGATCCAGAATGGAAACTATGGTGTCATAATTAGGCAAGCATGTCATTAAGAAATTGTTGGTTTCTCTTTTCATCTGGTCATGCACTATCTTCATGTACTCTGTGTTTGTAACCCAGTTATGATCTTCAGATCGTATCTCTCACCATTCTGTGCACACAAAAAGCGACAAAATTTTGAGTCCATCGTTCACTTCTTGCTTACTGAAAAACTGTGTACACTTACCAGAAATATCCATAAACCTAAATTCACAAAATTTAGATTTTACCAGGATAAAGACAAAATTACTATCGTAAAATACCTCTTCGAGATCATCTGTGAAAAATATCATTTTAAGCATTCATTCAGAAAACTTGAAATCGATTGAAATGCTGGCAAAATTAGTTAAGTGCTTTTGTTATACTATTTCAAGTTCTCCATTTTTTTTTTTTTTTTAGCACCCATTGGCAGATTTCGTATTTGTATGCCTTTTCACCTGTATGCTATGTTTATTTAAACTTATACTTTCTTCGAATTTATATCATGGCAGAATTGTTATAATCATCATAACCCGAATTCTCTTACGCTGTTATATTGTATACTGCTTTAACTGCCCATGTTGGTGAAAAGTTTTGCTACAAAATACACATTAATAGTAGCGGGGATGCTTTTCTGCATTTAAGATTAAAGTGTTAAGGAAGTGTTATTGTGGGAATTTATATTAATATGAAAACTCTTTTCTTCATTTTTGAAATTGAAATATTGGAGAAACTTTTATTGGGATTTTGCATTGATATGATTCTATGTGTTGGAAATGAAAATGTTGAAAGTTTTATTACAGCATTTCTATGTGTATATTTGCAATGAAGTATATGTGTTCTTCTGTGTGTTTGAAATTAAAACGTTGGAAGAAACTTTTATTAAGAATGTAGATTCAATATGTTGTTTAAATACGTTTGTCAGGTTCTTTATTATTATTATTATTATATCAAGGGGATTTTGTTTTCTTTGTCATCTATATTTCTTAAGATATACATTTCATAATATTTATATATATTCACATATAATTTTGAAACATATTTCAACATAATATATATGTTAAAGTTTCAGAATATAAAAAGGCCAAACGTATCTAGGAGTGTTATTTTGTGGATGTGACAATTGTAATATCATGTAAACTCCAAACCAAGATAAAAGTACAATATGCATTATTTTGTTAGAATTCATATACTTTGCATACATTATTTGTGGAAAGACTCTCATGGTTAGAAATTCTCTCAAGATTTTGAGATATTTTTGGTGTATACATATCTTAATTGATATATTTATTATTGATGGTTATCCCATGGTATGTGTCATGCAGATATTTATATCCTATATACTTTTATATGCTTTGCTGGAAAATGAAAATCACTACTAAGAATTCCATCTTTGTCCATGGGGTTTGTATAGCAAAAGCATCGCAGAGAAGACACGGCACTAGTCTTCATTTTTTCACTTTTTTCCTGTTGTCTTGAAGTAAAGAGATGTATCCGAATGCATTTCCTCTGCAGATTACCAAAATAACCTTATAAAATCCATACCACGTCAGGTTTTTTCACAAATCACGAAAATGTGAAAATGTAAAAAAGGTAATTTTTTAATGACATCGATTTATCACAACGTTTGTAACACATTCAAATGTTCTCTGCTGGAAATTTTTTCAACTTCATATGTCAAATTTGAAGAGAAAAAAATAGAGAAATTCTATTAGCAACATTTCCTGGATTAGTGTGCAGTTTTAAATTATACATAATATTGTAGACTTTTTGAAAAATCTGGTTAACTCGAATCCAACCCGCAAGAGTTAAATCCCAACCTGAAACTATTGAAGCCAACTCGAACGAATCCGACCTGCAACGAAAGAAAATAGTGACCCGATGCATTATGTAGTGCCATGATGAAGCAAATGGCAATCGAATTTAAAATAGTAAATGCATTCATCTTTTTTTCCCGATGTCCAGACATATGCATTAATCCACATGTATGTAGAAATTATTCCTGGAAGCAAATTTCTAAAAACATTCCTGTGCAAATATTTCTCAGCAATTTTTCATTAAAAAAAAAAAGTTTAAGCATAAAAATGGTAGCTGCTCTTGAAGAAAAAAAATCCTAAACTTTGAGAGAGACGTATGACAACCTTAAATTTCTGTTAGAACATGTGCAATACAAACGTCATAAATGGTCTTTGCGTGGGGATTCATGCGTGGTTTTGCATGGTAATCGGAATATTGCTCGGCCAACAAGCAGACTACATGAAATTTCCATGCTTTTTGTGTGAATGGGGCTCCAGAGTAAGGAAGGAACATTGGCTGGGATGGGAACGAGTCTCCTTTTTAGCTAAAATTCTCTTTTTTTTCATTTGTCTCTAAAAGTATCTTTTTTTTTAGGAATTTGGTCTCTTAAATCTCTTTTTTTTAAAGAAATTACTCTCTAAATGTTTTTTTATATACCTTTTTTTTGGTGCATGTGTGTGTGTGTGTGTTTTTCAATATAAGAATAAGCTTTTTTTTGTACCAATGAAAAAGAAATTGATATCTTTGTCACATAATGACAATAAGCATTACCAAGCATATCTGGGTGAGCAAAGGTGACTGAAAGAAAAAGAAGAGCAGTTGAATATAGAAAAAGAGAAACAAAATTAAAGGAGGCAGAAATTTCCAAGAAAAAAATTCAAGACTTAGAATGTCTTCTTTAAAAAAAGCTTGAAACCACCAGATAATCAGCAGATGTTTGGTTTGATGATGCTGCAGAAAAGCTGAAAAAAGGTTTGGAGAAAAGTGACCTTGTACAGATTCAAGTAGTCAAAGAAATACTAGAGGGTTTTCGATTGATGAAAAACTATGAAAAGAAATAATACAAAACAGTTCAAGAGCTCCAAACTGATGTTGAAAAAAGGAAAAGCACTCTAATTACCAACTTCCATCATAAAAAGTCTAAGAATAGTTTTTGTTTTTTTTGTGGTGGTGGTGGTTTTATAATAATTCTTTAAAATCAAGATTTAAAAATAATGAAAAAATTTAGTATTTAATTCTAAAAATTTAGACTCCTTCAAAGAATGTTTAAATGAACATGTGGATTTTTTTAATATTTAAAAGTATTTACTCTCATTTTGGTTAGTAGATATTACATTTGGTTAGTAGAGAAACAGCTAGGTTGCAAGATCAGCGTCAAAGTTCATTTTCTTCATGTGCTCATCATCTAAATTACTTTCCTGGCAATCTTGGTGATTTTATGGAAGAACAAAGAGAGCGCTTCCACCAGGATATTAATAAAGTGATGGAAAAGAGATACAAAGGCAAGTGGACTGTACATATGATGGCCGACTATCGTTGAACGCTGAAAGGAGACTGTACGGCAGAACACAGAAGGAAATCAAAAATGTTGAAGTTTCAAAAGGAGCACAGTGGTGAATGTTTGGTATGTTTGTATTGAAATATGTATTTGTGTTTCTCTATTACATTACATTATCTATTACGTTGCACATGCATACCTTCCCACCAGAGAACATTTTCACATGTTACAAATGTTCTGATGTATCAATGTCATTAACACATAATTTACATTTTCGTCATTTTTGAAAAAGCTAACCTGGTACAGATTTTTCAAAGTCATTTTCATAATCTGGAGGGAAAACTCATTCTCACAGACATTGCCATTTCAAAACAACAAAACCTTGTATAATAGTGTTATCTGTTTGAAGTGAAACAATGGACATTTTACTTTTTAAGGAGAATTTCATTTTACAGATTTTAATAAGCTGATGAACCCAGGAATGCAGGACTCCAGTCTGCTGTAAAGATCCGAATATCACATTGGGGAATAGCATTCTATTTACTTTCTACCTTGATGCCTTTTAAATTAACCTTTCAGTGATTGCTTTTTGTAGGAAAGCATTGAAGTGTTTGGTTGCAGCGTGGATATCCACAGTTTCAACTAATCTTCTAAATGGGTATCCATCATTTGAGACCTTAGAGGTGTCTAGATTTGGGTTAAGTAAGAGAATGTAGATTCGCAGCAGTAAGTAGTCAAAAAGTAAAAGATCATTTTTGTCCATGTTGCCGAAGCCGTGGATATTCTGTTGCAATTTTCCATATTTCAGTTGGATTTTTTTAACATTAAATAAGAATTTTAAAATTTCATCTTCTGACAGTTCAATTAATTGCATCTGTAGTTCTTTAAGAGCCCTGGAAACATCAACTGCTTGCGGTTGCAAGGTTCGTTGGAGGTGATGTCATGATTCTAAAAATTAGTTAATCTTTTATCGTATTCCTTAATTAACAAATCTAGAATACTAGCATATTCTTTAAATGATTCGTATGAATTCTTCTGCTCTTCAATTACCCTTTCGAACTTGGGGAAAATGTCTGTCCAAAATTTCTTTTTGTAGAAGAGTTTTGAAAAAAAGATAAACTTTTTCTAAAATACCTGGATTTTTTCCTCCATATCATCAGTTGACTCTAACAGAGAGTTTCCGATTTGAGTAATCCATAATAGAGCTTAGAGAAAAACGTCCGTTCCCACCAAGATCTGAACTCGAATGTCTTCATTTTCCAACAGTATATTATAAGTATATGTTTATAAAATCAAAGCATGCAAATCACATATGTATATTCCATATGTGAATAATTTCTTTTTATTGTGAAAACCTTTATGCTTCAGCAAGATTCCACATTTTGTGTGAAAAATGTATGGTAGAACCATTAACTGAAGCTCTTCTCATTGGCATGTGTTGTTTTATGTATTCTGAAAATACCAGTTTGGAAAAGTTTTGTTTAATTAGTAGAATTATTATTTCAACATAATTGTACTGTATACATGTATGCTATGTTTGTTACATGCCCGTTTTGGTAACTGATGTTACTGCAAAATTCACATTAGCATAATCTCTTTTTTTTAGAATTGAAATGAAACTTGAAAGCTTTAGTGCAGAATTTATATCAATATACAAACTTCTTTGTTCATTTGAATTTGAAATTGTATTTACGAAAACTTAATTAAAGTGGAATTATTACATACACATGTTACACACTTTATGGAGTTTTTAGTTAGCCTGTATGTTTGGTTTTACATTACATGTGGACTTCCATTCATCTCCGCATGACAAAAATGGCTTTTTCTTATTCGTCAGAACTGCAGAGATTTATGGTTGATGTCAGTGAAATGTACTCCTTATCAGAGCTGTAGAGATGGTTCATGCCAGCAAATTGGATTCCTCATCGCAACGCAAAAGTTCACATATTTAATGGTTGATTTGAAAGGACAAAATCATCTGTGGTGACAAACAGACTGTTTACCCTGTACTTCATTCACATACGCTTCCCTCTAAATCCGAAAAAAGAAAACTTTTTTTTTTAAGAAGTGGCTGCACATAACATAAAGTACAGGTATTTCAGAGCATTTAAAGTCAAAAGCAGATAAATCTAATCTGGAGTGACTTGAAAGACAAGTTTAAACTCCTTTTATAATAATAAAAAAATATTAATCTAAAGTAATACGAAAAATCAATAAGTATGTATACCATCCTTAGACTTTTTTTTGTAGTGGGTCAGTCTGTATCTGAATTTCTTTTGGCACCTATTAGCATGAATTAATGGGCCCAGTGACACTGGATGCTTAAGTCCCAATTTTGTGTTTTAATGTTTAATGTTCGTAACCTTACATGTGGAGATCGAATTGTATCACAGATATCTAACTTCCTGGACCAGAAAGTGCTACTATCTATGTTGATGTTTCTCTTGCTTCTTGAAAGTCAGATCTGCAATGCACTACACTTGCCTTAGTGACAGCCAAGATGGCAGATCAGAATGCTGCACATGCTTTATTTGGACTTTCGGATAACGACAGTGTAGCACATCCAACATATCAGTTTGATCAAAATGTTGATAGCAGTGACTTAGATAAGAAATAATTGGTTTGTTGGGAAAAGAGAGAGAGAGAGACTATGCTAGAATAAAATAAAACTGTTGGAAAACAAAATTTTGTGTTGAAGATGGATAGGCAAGTGTCGCCCAAAGTAGATGAGTGAATAGCTTTTAACTTCGGTATTCATGATGAAACGTCTGGAAGAGGTCACATGTATGAAGTGAAAATATAGCATTAAAGGGGCCACAAAAGGTTGCCTCTTGCCTGAAGTATCATTTGGAAAATGTCCTTCGGTCAACAGTACAACCAATATGTGATATTGTCCACAACTATCGATGTATAATATAAATCGCAACATGACTCTCATGCAAACCATATCAAATCTGCAAACGATCGAGTAAAAAATGTTCACTCCGGGACATAATTTTCCTCATGCGATCAAGACCGGATTCATAGAGAAAGGAAAGTATTATCATCCCTATGTGTTTATGCCAGACAGCTGGATTAATGCCATTACTTCTGCCAAAAAGAACTTTCCACATTTTTCTATCACCAAAATGGACAAAACTTGCTTTTTCTCTAGCAAGAGTCTCAAAGAGGAGATGGCAAACAGAAAGATATCAAAAGAAGGACAAAAAGTCCAATGGCTAAAAACACAGCATATTATAATACCAAAAGCAGACACCCAAATATCATCATGAAACTAATGCTTCCGTATATCTGACACAACTTGACATTGAATGCTGTAAAGAAAGGAAGAGGGTGACCATGTGTTCAGTTTCGAAATTCTCTTATTGAACTGTATCCAAATGGACGTGGGATAATTGAGGACTTGATTTCATTGCTGAGATTCATTCCGTCTGAACGCTGACTTTTATAATAGTCTTACTGTACCTGAGGAAAATGACATGATTGAAGAAACCACATGAAACATAAAAACTGGTGTAATTAATTATTGTATTATTTATGTATCATCACAATTTATTACACTGTACTAAATTGATGTTCTAACATGCACAGTAATCAATCGAAGGAAACTTCGTTGTAATTATTCCAACTTCACATCATTTGATTGTCATGCAAACAGTCGTTTCTCGGAGTCACAAATGCCCAAAAGCCACTCAGGGTAGCAAATCCATATGCCTATGTTCTCAGCCTTGGTGTTAGTCATTAATAATAATAATAATTTTTGTTTCTTCCATTTTGTAACACTCAAAAATATTATCCTTCTATTGCTAAATTTTGAAAACCTTGCATGGAAGAGAACATTTTTGAAATATGCCAAATCTTTGTCATTGCTTTTCTATCAACAAGGTAAATGGCATATAGGCACCTCTGGCACTAAGTCTGTCAGTTGTGAGAACAAGGTGAAAATACAAGTCACCTATAGAAACAAGAAAAAGTGGAGCACATCTTTTCAACATAAAATCTAGTGGAAAAGTGGTGTGAGATTTGCATGTTGCCAAACCAGAAAATAAAACATTTATGATGAGTTCTGTTATTTACTTTACTATCTAGCTTATTCAGTCTGTTCGAACTTCTTTCAAGAAGAAAGGAGCATTCAAAAAGAAACACTCTTCTGAAAAAAGAAGGAAATATTTAAAATTTCATTGTTGAAGGAGGTTTTTTCGCAGCATGTATATGCAGAAGATTTTACAATAGTGTATCTTCTTTTATGCTATTGTAACTTTTCGTTTGGAGAAAGAGCTAAGATAGATTTCATATTTGGAGATCCTCTCACTAGCATATCTTATTTATGCTTAAAGTTCCACTTCCGCTAATGTTTTTTGGCAAAATTCACATTCAAAAAGTTTTTTTCTGGTGGGATCTTGTATTCTGCTGAGAGTAAAGTATCCTTTTTAAGAGCAAAGTTTTACTGCAAAATTCAAAGTTTCATGAATTCTTCTACGAGGAGAATCTTGAAACAAGCTATAGATTTTTATTCTCCTCTGCTTTCTACTTCTGTCTAATCATTGTACCAGTAAGTTACCATTATCATTGTAATCCTTGTAACTCATATGTATTCTTACCGTATGCAACTTTCCGTATGTATCTCAGGTTTAATAAAATTGTTATTATGCATTGAAAATGAGAAGATAACAGATTTTTATGTAAGAATTCACTTTTATTTATTCTTCTATGTATTGGCACCTTATCCACGTATACGGTTTGGCAGTAAACGATGCATGCACGATAATTCGCATGCCATATACCCATATTATGTTCGTGAAATGTGTTGAAACATTTTAGATTTCCTTAAAAAAACATAAATAAGATTCATATTAAGGAAATATAAAATTACTAAGGAAAGAAATATTCATAATAGAAGATAATACTCAAAGAAGACTATTAGTTTAAAATTTTTGTGCAATCAACATTAAACCAGCAATCCTTTTAATTTTGCCTATCTGAAATTGAAATGTTCGATTTTGTCACACATTCCACATGAATATGAATTCTACTATGCATTTGAAATGAAAAGGTTGATTTTTATACCAGCATTCACTTTTATATATATATATTTTTCTATACCTCTGAACATTATTCACATACACAGTTTGGCAACTAATGGTGTGTGATAATTCATTAGCCATGTGTTTACCATGTGATAATCATTAGCCATGTGTCTACCACATGATGCTTGTAAAATGTGCGAATTTCATTTGAAAAATATTAATAAGATTCATATTAAATTACCAAAGGCAGTGATCATTTGCAATGTAAAGGTAATGTTCGAAAAAAGAGTATTTGTCTTCATTTTCTTTTTAATTAAGGTTGAACCTGCTATTGTTTTAATTTTGTCTGAGGTTAAAGTGTACGAGTTTCGTCTCAGGGTCCATATCAGTATGAATTCTGCTATGCATTTGAAATGCAAATATTAACAAAGATGTAATTTTGATGTTTACTGGACAACAAATCCACCTTTATCGTCTAATTTACATTAAAAATGTTACGATTGGTTTGTATAGTATATATCAGCTTAATGCTTATTTAAATTGGAAGTCACAGAAAATGCTGTATTACAAAATGAATATTTGAAACTATTTTTTTAATTCTGAACTTAATAAATTAATATATATATATATATTTTTTTTTTTGCATAAGACACATTTATATGTTGTTCATAATGATTTTAAGTTTGTTAATGATGCGAAGGATTATTAAAAATGCTGCTATTTAATTAAATCAGTGGAATGGATGTTTTCAGGGCTATAAATTATTATGAGCATCATATCGTTATTGCCATAAATTCCACAAAGTGTTTATCTATAGTCGTCATGCACCATTATAATTTTTTAGTATATGTTGTGAGGGGGATATAATTTTCATTTATGGTATACACTGAAGTGCCAGAAATCATGGGATACCTCGCTAATATTGTGTGGGGCCTCCTCAAGCTTAGTGAAGGGCAGTAGCTGGACATGGAATGAATGCAACTAGAAGTTATCAGGAGAGAGACGTTCAATCACGCTGCCTCGTTAGCTACGCATAATTCCGTGGTTGTGGTAAGTGCTGGATCTTGTGCATGAATGGCTTTTTCAATCATATTCCAGGTGTGCTTTACATGGTTCATGTTTGGCAGTCTAGGTGACCAAACTATGTGCTGGAACTGTCCTGAATGTTCCTCAAACCAGTCACGAACAATATGGGAGCCCGATGACACACAGCATTATCGTCTTGAAACATCCCATTATCATTTGGGTAGGTGAAGTCCATAAAAGGCTGCAAATGGTCACCAAGCAGCTGACATGTGATTTCCTGTCAGTGACTAGTTCACTTTAACCATAGTACCCAATCCATACCAAGGAACCACCACCAGCTTGCACAATGCCTTATTAACAAGTTGGATCCATCGCCTCATGGAGTTTGTGCCAAACCCGAACGTCATCTTATAACAACTGGAAAGGTCATTCATCAAACCATGCTATCTTTTTTCATTCATATAGGGCCCAATGCGTGTGGTCTTGAGCCCAGGAGAGATGCTGATGATCTGTGAGTAAAGGTTCTAGAGTCGGTCTTCTGCTACCATATACCTGCAACGCCAAATTCTGCTGCATAGACTTCAGAGACATGCCTCTAGTGCATCCTTCATTGAATATAGTAGTGTCGTGCGTCTACTCCCATGGATGCTTCTGCTCAGATGTCGCTGGTCTCAATCATTCAGCAGACATGGATGGCCACTTCGTTGTCCCTTGAAAGTGGTAATGCCTTCCACAAGGTACTCTCGATACACTCTTGACATTGTGGAGCAAGGGATCTTAAAGGTTGCAACAACTTCTGAAATAACAAACAGAAAAAATGTTTCTTTTTCTATTTATTTATTCTGCATAGTTCTATATCATCCGATTAATTTAACTTCTGAAATGCTATATCCCATTCATTGAGCTCCAACGATCATTTCCTATTCAAACTTGGTTAATTCTCGTCAAATTGTCATTATCACGTTATTCAACGTTTTACAAGACAGTCAATGGTTCAACAGACAGCACTGACAACTATCCGACTTTTCATACTCCTTTAACGTGATGTAAGGACCACTTGTAAATTTGCAAGCTGCTATCCTGTGACTTTCGGCACTTTAATGTATTATTCAGAATCTCCCAAATATGTATATGAATTACTTTCATCATAAAAGCTTGAAGAACAATGGTTTTGTTCTTTATATTGATTTGGTTTCATATGAAATAGGTATTTTAACTTATTTAGAAGTCTATAAATGTAAATATTCAAGTTGTAAAGATATTGAAGCCAAATGACGTCTTAATTTCTCTGGAGTTGCAACTGCAGACAGGCATAGAAATTTTATCATTTAGAGCAGAGGTGTCCGATCGTTTAATTGAAAAACAAATTGAAAGTATATATGTAATAAAGATATAAATATGTTACATTTATTCTAAATTATATGTATTGTGCATGCTATACCTCCATGTATTTCTGTCATGTGCTCCAAAATTTTCACGTCGAAACTCTGTTTTGCAACAGAATTTACTTGTAACTTTCTCATTTGTTTACACTATATTTTGTGTCCTAATATGGGAAAAAAAAAAGTTTGTGGCACATATTTCACATGTGAATGGTTTCTCCTTACTGTGTGTTCTTTTATGCTTCGGCATATTTCTCTGATTGGGTGGAAATTTTATTGTAGAATTGTCAACTAACTTCTTGTTAACATGCTTCTTTGGCACATACTTCATGCTTTTGTGGCACATATTTCACACGTGAATGGTTTCTCCTTACTGTGTGTTCTTTTATGCTTCGGTATGTTTCTCTGATTGGGTGGAAATTTTATTGTAGAATTAATTTTCAACTAACTTCTTATTAATATGCTTCTTTGTCATGCCTTTCAAGTATTTTTGAAATGTTCATATTCCAAACGTTTCACAATGATATGTTGTTTTGTATGTATTTAAAACTCCGTTTTTAAAGAATGTCTTGTGGTAGCATTCACATTCAAGAATCTTCAATTAAACTGTTGTAACTTCTTATTTTGAGAGGGTTATTGCATATTTCACACTCAAAAGTCTTCTCACCAGTGTGCATTGTATGTACATTTAAATATCTATTTCTCCCAGAGTGTTTTTTGGCAAAATCCATATCCAGATAGTTTTGCACCAGTGTATTCTTGTGTGCTGCTACAAATGCTTATTTTGATGTGGCGTTTTGCTGCAAAATGCACATTGATGTGGCTTTCTTTTTGCATTTGAAATGTAATTTTTGAAAGTTTTATTGAGACCAGAGTAATATACATATTACATGTGTTCATCTACATATTGGCCATTGACAGAAGTTTGTGTGTTCATACATCCACATGTATTATTTTGAATAATAGTTATATATGAAATATGTTATGTGAAAGTTAAATATGAGAAAAGTTTCGAAACTTACCCAAAAGTGTTTTGTGTGTGTGTGTGTATTATTTACAATACCATAAAAACTGATAAACAATATAAATACTCACAATATAAACAAATTCGTCTACCTTGCCAATAATAAAACATCTGTTCTGTACTGAGTCAAATTATGGTTCCCCAAGCCTTAGGAAATTGAGTTTCCTCAGGAAAATGTATGACCACCGCCCCATGGTGGCACATTGGCAACACATTTGTCTACCCTGCTAATGATAAAACATCTATACCTTACTAAGTCAAATTATGGTTTCCCCAAGTCATAAGAAATTCAGGTTCTTCAGGAAAATGTTGGACCACAGCCATACAGTGGTACAGTGGTAACACATTTGTCTACCTTGCCAATAATAAAACATCTGTCAATATATGTCATCATACTAAGTCAAATTATTGCTCCCCAAGCCTTACGAAGTTCAGTTTCCTCAGGAAAATGTAGGACCACTGCCCTACGGTACACACTACCCTAGTGGTACCACACCTGGCCATTGTCAAAACATTTATACCTCACTAAGTCGATTTATTATTATTTATACTTATACATCTGTACCTCATCGATGCCAAGAATAATATGTATCCAACTATTGCAATTATATCATGAAGAACCATTATTTATACACCACACAACTATACATTATTGATATCAGGAACAAACTTCTATAATACTCGACCATGCTGACCATACGCATGTTTTTAAATTTTTAAAAAGTACTGGTTTTTACTACAGTCTTTGATTTTACCATGTTTGGCGCAGTATAGCCCAGATGCTCTTGCGCCATAAAAAAGCCAAACAATCAATCAATTATAATACTATTTATTGTATTATAATCTCTGTTTATTGATGCCAAGAATAAAACCATGTATTCAACTGTTATAATTATATCATGAAGAACCATTATTTTATACACCACATGACTATACATTATTAATGTCAAGAACAAGCTTCTATAACATTATTAATATCAGGAACAAACTTCTACAACGCTGTATCTCAATTATGTGTTGATTCCAAGAATAAAACCATGTATTCAACTGTTGCAATTATATCATGAAGAACCATTATTTATATGCCACCATAACTATACTGTTACGTTTTAAAATTACACATAACTAGATTTGTAGAACAATCTACTCAGAACGAAATTTATTTCAAACTATTCAAACAACAAGCGAAATACAAATACAACTCTACCTTTCGTTCTTCTTTCCTGCACATATTCTTTTTCTCATGGCAACAACAGAAACAAAAATGCTGTTGCCACCAAAAGTCTTACATATTTTAACTATGTTAAACAATTAAATTTTGTAACAATATCTATAGTAATATAAACAAACCACTGCTGTCGCTAAAGTTCTTACATTTTGAAACCATATTCAACAAGTACATTTTGTAACAATACAGTATTAATATCAAGAAAAAATTTCTATAACACCCTATGTCAATTATTTATATTCAACACTTTTATGTATTTTAAATTAAAATGGTGACGAATCTACATTGCAGAATTGACATTAGCATCAATTTTTTTATGCATTTAAAATGAAAAATGAAAAAAAAAATCACATAGTTCACACTTAAAAGGTTTTTTATGATTATGAGCTTATAAGCTCCGATTTGCTTATTTGAATAATATGTCTATTTGAAACTGTTTGCTAATATTTTAATTTACAGCTTAAGTTTCTGTGTGTCCATATGTTTTTGTCTGCATCAGCATAGGAAGTCAGTTGCTGTTACTGTGATAAGGTCGTGAATTAGCTTCCAGGACAAACGTTTTCTCCAAATTATTGCATATATCATTTTATATTGAAAAATTCCACAGGGCATTTGTTATCACTACATATGTAATATTATAATTTACAAATTTGTGTCGGCCATGATTATAAAATAAATTAATAAAATTTTATGCATCCATTACTTATGTAATTTTTTTTTCTATGCGTGGAATGAGTAATTATTATTATAGTAATTATTTATAGTTATTATTTATTATAGTAATTATTATTGCTTATTTATATTGCTCGACTGAGCTGAGGCTGATTCATAAAAAAATCTTGAAAGTGGAAAGCATCCCGAGGTACAGTGAAAAAGGTGCATAAGTACTAGTAAAAAAAAACCTGAGAACTACTGTTTTTGAACCATTCAGTTTGTAATAAAAATAGCTTGCTTTGTTTATAAAACAGACAGACTCCAAGAAATAATGGAGCAATAAATAAAAAATTATTTTTTTAATATACATGACTTAGATGCTAAATTGTCACAAATGAAGACTGTCAATTGATGATTTGTAAATTCTTCATTCTCGCTCTTCCACGTTTAAATTTACGTTTTCGAAAGTTATTAGCCCTTGTTTATCTTTGCATTGCAATGGAAGCTAAAAAGAAATAAAAAAATATAACTTAAGAATAAATTCACTGTAATGGAATCATTAAAGACTTAGAAAACACTAGAGAGAAAGTTTGTAAATACATAGTGGAACCTTAACAACTAGAAGTTCTTGTAAGTCGAAGCGATTCTCAATTAGGAAAATCCGTATCGGATATAACGACGCGACTTGACAGTCATACATCGGAATCACGTGGACGCGAGACAACACTGGAATCACACTGCTTCGTTCAAATAAAGAGAGGAGTCAGACGCATAGTTCAGTCAATTGAACTGAATTTCGTTTTTTTTGGTCAAAGCCCTAATGCTAAATGCGTAGCAAAAGGTGAATATACTAGGTCAACCAAAAGTGCATATAACTTTTAAAAGTTCATAAAAAAAAAAGAAGAGTCGCATTGAAATACGTGTTGATCTATAAATATTATTTTGATGTGTTTTTTAATGTAATAATTTGTTTTAGTTCGAAGGTCACCAATGAGTGGCGCTGACGCTAACGAATTCGCCTGAAGAATGCAAATAAAGCTTGTGAAAAAGCCAAGTGCTCAGCGGCTTCTTCCTTAGGAAGAGGTTTCTGCAAAAATTCTTTGTCAAAACAAGCTTTGTTATTGTGGCGCGCAGTATACATTCTGTTGTTTTCAAATGCCTAAAGCACCACCTATCGGTGATCTTTGAACTAAAATTTTTTATTGAATTAAAAAAAAAAATAGCACATCCAAATAATATTTAACGCGCAAAGCGCACTTTAATGCGATTATTTTTTTTAATGAATTTTTAAAGTTCATACGGACTTTAGATATGTTCATTTGGATATTCTTTAGAAATGGCTGACATAGGTCTTTGTGCGAAATTTTATTTCTGAAAGAGGAAATTGATCAATAAATAAGTTCACAATTGTTTACATATCTGTAATAATATAATTGTTTATGCAATTGTTTAAATCTCTCTCTTTACATTCTCTTATTATCTACCCCCTTTTTCTCCCTTCCGTAATACTACTTCTAAACACCATTAACTTACAAGACGTAGGGTAGTCTTAAGGGACTGCGCCATAGAAATTGATTCTAAAAAGGGCTTCAAGTCAGAAACGTTGGGAGTCACTGCATTAGGGAGATATACTGGGGACACTGCATTAGTTTCATATCTACCAATTATTATAAAAAACGTGTTTTTAAGTAAGAAATTTAGTTTTTACTCCACTACTGACCTTTGTTTCTGGAGCTAACGTCACTTTAAAGTGTTTGATTATTGATGTTAGTATGAGTTTGGATTCCATCAAACCAAACCTCTTCCCCACGCAGCTTCGGGGGCCCATACCAAATGGCAGATATGCAAATTGATGTCTTCCGGCTTTTGCTTCGGGTATGAATCTATAACGAGAGAATTTTTTATTTTTAACAAGCATGGCAATAACAGGTTTTTAATTTTGCAACTCCAAGGGTGTTTTCAAGACGGACGTCAGTTATTCTGGTCTAGCTTTTGATTTTACTATCTTTATTTTTGCAAACAATTGTTCCTAGATGCAAGTGTTTCCGAATCATAAGATTATTTGCATACTGCCGAATGTTCAGGAAGATATTTTTACCAATGTATTTAAAATACTAGAATTCAAAGCATTCCAAGATAAAATTTTCTTTTAAATTGGTATTGCGCTACAAAGTCAGTTCTATTTACATAGCTTCAACACAGAGCTGTAACCAGATTGGGGATAGGAGGCACTGAGCACCCCCTGGAAAATACTTTTTTTTTTTTTTTTCAAAATAAATTATTTTAGAATATTATTTAAAATCTGTTGTTTTGTATAAAATTGTACATGACAATGGAAATTATTCTGTGGCAGTAAAAAATTATCCAAAACATTTCTACAGTAAAACTTGGGTAGACATACATCACGTTTTTTACAGAGGTTTGAGTCCTCATCTACTCTACAATAAGGATAAAGGGAAATATAAATTTTAGCATAACTCTTAAGTTTTCAATGCAAAATTTACATTAAAAAATTTATTAATATTAAATGTATTAACCTGCTTAGATGTTGAGCAGTATTAAATATATTAATAAAATACATCAAAACATTAACGAATGTTAAAACCCTGTTAGATTTCTGAGCACTCTCCAGCATTACAACCTTCTATCTACAGGCCTGCTTCAACTGACACAGTGAAAAGCCATTTTTGCGTGAAATAAATTATATTTTTCATGAGCCGGAGATCCTCAAAAAATAAAAAGGTGGACCGTGGGTTAAAGGTCTTGCTTTACAACAACAGGAAAAAAAAATGAACTTTTAATTTTTATTGATATACGCACACATTTTATGGCTTTGGAAATTGCTCATGATTGACTGACCGTTAATTTTATTTTTATATAAATCGAACACTACGCAGATTAAATCAAACAACAATATTAATCAACGTTTATTGGCGTAGTGATACCAGCGCCGATAAACGTTGAATAATATTGTTGCTTGTTAATTTTGTGTTAAACTCGCGTGTCTAATATAGTATGTTTTAAAATTCACTATTTTGAGTATTTGAATCCAACATCAATTCCATTTATTAACGCAAACTGATATTCATTCTGATACGGTTAGCTTCCCTTGCTATGAGCTGTTTGTGCCGCCATCTATACAGAAGTAAATGAACGTTGAACCAAAACGCAAAACAACCTCAGTAGCATAATAAACGCGAATTTATCATGCACTTGCTAACTTGTATAGAAAGAAAATAGTTTGCTTAAAAAAAATAAATAAAAAAAATAAATAAATAATAATAATTTGAATATTGCTACTCAAGCTTGTATGTAGATGGAATGCTATTCGTGTGGGTGTAATGAATCGTGTCCTTCACGAACATTGAGGTTTTCGGAAAGCCACTGATGAACGCGCTTCGCTTAGGAATTTTTTAATTAAAGTTTTCAACATTAGATGGCGCTGGTGAAGGTCCCCTAAACTGCAACAATAGGGTTGTTCAGCATTTTTTAAAAACGAATAAAAAATATTTTTGAATAATAAAATGTCACTGATTATGAATAAGGGAAATTTTGAAAAAAAAAATTGATTACATTTATTTTAAGAATAGAAAATGCATGAAAGCAGCCCAATAAAGCACGTGGTCGAAGACGCTTGTTAGTGACGTCACTACTGCCTTTTCTGTGGCTAACGAGAAGCCACATTCCCGTTCTCGTTAGTCGCCTATAAAGTAAGGCATGAATGACGTCACAGCTGCCTTTGAGAGGTTGAGGTCGTTTTCGCGTCCCTTCTTTTATACGTCAAACTTTAAAAAAATTTAAAAGTTAAATACTGCACGAAAATTAGAAATATTTTAAATTTATTCATTTTTCGACTTACTGAAGCGAATAAAAAAAAAAAAGTGTTGAATAACCCTATTCAGAGATGGAGAGGAGGTGGGCACTATAGACGTTCATAAAAAAAATCTTTAGATTGTCGAATCAATAACTGGAATTCCCTCTTCATCGTCATCTGCGCTCAGTGCCGGACAAAGTATAGGCTAACAGTATGGATGCCCATATAGGGGACAGGGGGGGCTTGAGCAGCGGCGTAGCGTGGGTTGCCAGCGCACGGGTAGAAATGTAAAAAACCCGGGAATTTTGGACACATTGGAAACTTTGATGGGAAGAAACCAAGATAGCTAGAATAAAGGTGGTATTGCCATCCTCACCTTTCTCCCTATTGGTCGATTGTGTCGAATCGACCAATAGGAAGAAAGGTAAGGACGGGACTACCTTTTTTATTGTACCTATCTTGGTTTCTGCGCATCATAGTTTCCAATGTGTCCAAAATTCCCAGGTTCTTTTACATCTCTATGCACGGACCAAGTATTGCGCCCGCTAAAACTCGTTAGCACTCCTTTTCGCTAGTACAGTATTGAAATTTTACGACCTAAATAAAACCCCTTCAAATTATCCATAGCATCAAAGTTAAGCAAGAAATGTCAAGTGATTGATATATCCCTAGTTAACTTTGTTTAGAAATGTCTATTTTTAATTTAACTTCATTTTCTTTACTTTTAGGGTTTGGGCGAGTGATGAACTTCATTTTGTAATGCTAAACTCCGGTCAGTTTCGTTTTTAATCGTTATGTTACGTTAAAGCATTTTTGAGGGCCGCTAAAATCTGTTTTGACCAGGGCCGCTAAAGCCGTAAGCACGCTCCTGTGAACAAAATACAGTGGAACCTTGATAATTTAAAATTTAGGGGCAAGAGTAATACTTTGAGGTTCGAAGGATATTTCAAGGAGAACCAAAATCGTTTTACTGAGAATTTCTGATTATTTGGGTTCGGATTATCGAGGTTACACCATATTTCGGTAAATCTTAGAAAAATTGTAAAACACTTGACATAAAGATTGAATGAGAACACAAAATGGCATCACCGTTCCGGGTCGAATTTGTGCGGATCCGGGTACCATTCCGGGTCGTTGTGCATACTGTAAATAGGCACGCTAACCAGCTGCCCTTTTCGGATTTTTATCCCCATTTCTTCTATGATGTAATCAGTTTCAGCTTTGCGATCTGCCCTAAAAATGAAAAACTCAAGGTTTACCAAGATAAGTTATCACAACTTTCTTTTGTGTGCATGATAACATATTATACTTTTATGTGTTATCACAAATGAGTAACCGTACTCCTTATGTCAATTCAAAACCATTTTGGACTTAGAATTGATATCAATCGCATTGTATCATTGTCTTTATACTCAATCCTTATAAATTCATTGATAATAAAAGTCTTGCCTGGCTCCCTCCATACATGTTTGTTCTGAGTGGTTTTCCTGCATGTTATTTTAGTTTCTTTTTAAAATGCATTTATACATTTAGGGCCTCGCGATGGTGCAGTGGTAATGCGTTTTTCTAGCGTGCAGTTAATCCAAGTCTGTCCCAGCAGTGCAAAAAACAAACAAACTTTTTTTTATTAAAACTATCCACTTTTTGTTTATTAAAACTATCCACTTTTTGTTTATCAAAACTGTCTACTTTTTATTAAAGCTGTCCAATTTTTCTTTATTAAAACTATCCAATTTTTGCTTATTAAAACTAGAACTTTTTTGACTCATATATATTTGAAGAGAAAAGAATTGTCATATGAACTCCTGCTTCTTTAGGTAGCGCGTTCTCTTTGAAAAACTTAAGGACAAGAAAAGTTTTGTCCATCGATGTACTCGGTATCTTAGGATCAAAATGTCTGGACATCAACGCCAACGATTGCTGGCTGATCTAGCTTGAGCGTGTGTGTGTGTGTAGTGATTTTTTTCACTCCAGTCTCTCTTAAAGGTTAAAAAACTTATAGTTTGAATAAAAAGAAATGGGATATCAGAAATCGATTTCCGTAAAATTTATGTTGCACAAATTGCTATAGCATATATTCTATACCTGCCAATATAAAATTTTGTTAATGATAAAATAATTTTGTTAATGATAAAATAATTTTTAACACCTTTAGAAGCATATTATTTATTCATTATTATTATTTATAATTTATTAACTCTCCTACCTTATAGCAGTACTGCACATGCGCAGTGCTTCGCAGACCACGGCGTCCAAATATTTCATGCCCATGATATCATCATAGTCCGCCCTTTCCTGTTACAGTATTAAATGCAAAAACGATATAAATCGTCGTACTTTTACACACTCCTAAATATTTCGCAAAACAATAATAATCCTAAATAATTACACCTAATGAGGGGCTGCTGCTGACACATTCAGAAGCTTCAGTGACATTTTTTTTTATCGGGGTCTAACCATTAGTATATAGTTTTAGTTATTATTTGTAACTTGTATGGATATACTTGGGACTTACCAAAACATTATAATAAATTTGTTATATTTGGATTGAAACGGGTGGTATCGGGGTATTAGGATTGTTTTCATGCTCTAGTACACGGGTGGGCACGCATACGGTCAATGAGACCCGCATTCCAGTTTATCAAATATTATTAAGAGCCCCACCACAGTTACATAGTATTAAATATACAAATTTAATTAATATGATTACATATTGTACCAAAGTCTTAAGTGCTATGTAAAATATACATATAATAAAATATAATTAAGAGAAAGAAAACACAAAATAATTATTTCAAAGTTTAATAATAACTCCTAGAAGGCCACACCGACATAACCGAAGAGCTACTTTTGAAGCGATTGCATACAACTTCTGCTCTTAATTAAGCGATTAACTTTCTTAGTTAGTCAATTTAACAAGACTCGTAAAAAAGTTCTGGTGGAAAAAAAGTGGAATTTCAATTTTCGACGAGAGCCTCACTTAACTCAACGAAGAGCCGCATTTGCCCACCCCTGCTCTAGTACTTTAATATTGCAGACATCCTTTGATTCTTTTGTTGAAAGAATGAACTTTCGTTGCCAAATAACTTGGCTCAATTTTTTGCATGTTTCAGTCAAAGCGTTTTTCCAAACCTCATCCAAAATACTTTATTCTTAAAAGATTGAAATTTTTGACATGCTTCCCAGCTTCAATTAACCTTGCTTATTTTTCGATCGAATGTCTGCCAAATACTTCCGATCAGGGATTAGCCTGTCGCTAGCCTTTTCGTCGAAAGGCGATGTTAATCAAAATTCGACTAGAAAAAATGCTGAGCAATTTGCTGAAAAGCTCCAACTAAAATTGGAAAGGTGGTGATGGCGAGGTCACCCGATTGCATTGAACTCTATGGTCAGGGAAAAGGTCATCATATCGCCTTCCACATCGGAGGTGAAATATACCTTTACTAGCAACACCGAGCGGCTTAAAAACTCCCAGAAATATTGTACACTCAGGAGACAAAACGCGCCAAAACGTGGTAAGGGCACCTCTCATCTAATCTTAGCTGTTGTAATTCTAAATAACATGCAGGAAAAAATGTGCAGTGCTGCTGAAGAAAATTTACTATGCGAGTACACTGCTATGTCTGCATTATGCGAATTTGAATTATTAATTCCAGTGCACATTGTAGATTGTGAAAGATTTAGTGAAATGAATATAAAAACAGATATTTGTGATAGACTTCAAGTCACCTATGTGAGTCATTTGATGAATTTGTCTATCAATGGGCCAGAGAGCAAGGAAATTGATTCTAAGGCTGCATGGATTCTCTGCTGCTACCTGGTTTACGCACCGGCATCGAAGAATCAAGTCAAAGTATAAAAATAATTAAATACCATTGTGTGGGGTTGGTTGTTTCTGACCAAAAATTCTTGTAAACTTAAAAACACTTTTTCTAATTCGGCCACAATTTTTCCAATTCGGCTAGAACTTTTAGATGCAAGTTAGCCGAAAATCTACACAAATATTTTCGGCAGGTTATTCCCTGCTTCCAATTAGACTTTATGCAACTGTGATGTGGAACTCATGTTTTTAATTCATTCATAACTATCTTTAAACTACAAATCCTAGAATTAATAGAGGTAAAAAAAAAATCGTTCGCTTTGGTAAATGTATTCTTTGAACGTATTCTCATTCTCTTGAGCCATACAGAGGTGTAAGAATGAAACTAGATTGAAGTCTTGAAACTTTAAATAAAAGGGGGAATTCCTTAAGAAATAAAGGATAGCGTGAAGGAATTATTCAGATGAAACAGTTAAGTTTTAGATACTCCACATGGTTCATACTCATTATATATTGTGTGGTTTATACTTATATATATATATATATATTATATGGTTTATACGCATTATATATTATATGGTTCATACTCATTATAGATTATATGGTTCACACTAAAACTTATGTTTTAGACAGAGAAAACAAAACATGGCAGGTTCTCGGCTGTAGAGTTGAACCAGCCATTTAAGGGCCGCTGTCTCAATGTCTTGAACGCTGTGGCCATTGATTACAGTATGTGGCTCTTTTCCGTGTATGTCTATAGACCAAAGATAAGTGATGATGGATTATTTAACTGCATTTGAATATTCCTTCGAAGTGCGTTTGAGGGGTCATTTAAATGCAGTTAAGTTTTTGACATGCCACATTTATATGGTACATACTAGACCCTGTATTTTAGATGAAGAAAATAAAATATGGTATATACTTAGGCCGGAGTTGAACCAACACAAGTTCCACCATGATTTACATGTAAGTGCTATTTTTTTTTCATGATGATTTCAGGACAACACATATCAACACATTGAGCACAATAATTTACGTATAACTACTATGATACGAAGGGCGTAATAATGATGGCTTACTTTGTGAGTAATGGTACTTGCTATTTCTTCCCATAGCTTCTCTTGCATTTCTTGATGCAATGCTAAGTTAGCCAGAGTGAAACGAATCAATGAAGAAGTGGTATCAAACCCCGCCATGAAGAAGGTGGCGCATTGAGCAATCAGCTCATTTTCAGTCAAGACTTAAATAGAAAATAAAAATATAAGAATCAATCGATCCAATTAATAGATCAGTTATAGCAGTGGTGTACGCAGAATATTTACAAGAGGGAGTAACAGGACTACGGTTGGTGTTAGATTTATCAGTAGACTATGTAGGCTAAGGCCTACGGCTACAAATTTTTGACAGCAAAAAATTTGGGAAAGCATAAAAATGCGGTTAAACGTTTTTTGTGGCCGATGGAATTATTAATTTCCTAGAATTTTTTTTTATCTATCGACATATAGTGCGATTTCTTTGTCCGCAGCGCCACATGTTTAAATGGAAATAGGTGGCAAAAGGATAGGCCTGTCTTTTCTCCTGAAGAAACATCTCAATGGTTGAACGAAAAGGTCCAGTAGTATGTGTGATTAATTCAACATAAGAATGCAATACTATTTATTCGAATAGTTCTCATCGGAGTTGCTGATGTGGTTGTATTAAACCAGCGATTTTCAACCGATGTGTCGCGGCACACTAGTATGTGGGGAGAGGTCCACAGTGTGCCGCCAAAATCTTTAAACATGCAATATCTCACTGTTCAATCATAGGCACTAGCCTCATTTCAATCAAAATTATACCTGTTTTTTTGTGTATTTATTGCTATTGATATCTAATTTTATTTTTATCAGATCGGCCAAAAATGTATCTTTTGGTGTATCTCAGAATTTTAGTGATCAATTTTGGTGTATCGCAGAATTTTAATAATTAGTTTTGATGTGTTGCAAGATGAAAAAGTTGAAAATCGCTGTATTTGCTGATCACGCAAAAACAAAAACAAAAACAAAAAAGAGAGAGAGAGAGAATTTCTTAGCACCTGGTGGGAGCCTAACCCACATCTTTTGGACTGCTGTTCAAGTGCGCTACTCATTGAGTAAGTCTGTATCTTAATAGGTAGAGTACTTGACCGGTAATCAAGAAGATGTGTATTAGGCTCCCACCAGACGCTAAAAAATCATTATTTTTTTATTTGCGAGTGTTTGATTATCTAATACAACCACATCATCGGCTAGGTTGAAAATTACGTCAATAAGTATTAACGTTTGTCTGGCTTTTCGGACGTTTGGTTGCTTTGATTTGTCGCCTTGGTTTAAAAAGCAGAAGAAAGCACTGCACCATTCTTTACAAATTTGTCTGTAGTAAAAGCCTTCTAAATTATTCGCAGGGTGGCGAATGATCGTCGCCTGCACCCGAATAAGTAGAGCATTTGACCGGCAATCAATCAGATGTGTGTAAAATCACTCCCTCCTTTGCGAGTATTTGATCATCTAATACGACTACATCATCGGCTGGGATGAAATTTACGCCAATAATTATTAACGTTCGTCTGGCTTTCGGACGTTTGGTTGCTTTGACTTGTTGCCATGGTTTAAAAAGCAGTGGAAAGCACTGCACTATTCTTCGCAAACTTGTCTGTAGTAAAATCCTTCTACATACTCGCAAGGAGGAGAATGATCGTCGCTTCCACCTCATTAGGTAGAGCATTTGCGAGTATTTTCATCTAATGCAATACTAGCTTGAAAAACTAAGATCATATCAAAACATTTTACTTAGTTTACTGTGCAAAGGAATTGAAAAAATAATTCCTTATTGGTCCGAAGTATTAAGAAGAGCTGTAGCTCTTGTCAAAAGTTAACGCGTTATGGTTTTCTTTTAAGAGGATCTGAAGAAATGTTGGATTAAAATTAAAATTAAAATTGTTAAAATGTAGTAAGTGGTATTTTGTGATATCATATTTAGAAATGTTGATACAAATTACAACGTGTTTGTGTATAAAACAAACAATGGCATTTAGATCGACCATACGCTGATCTTCATTAGGAAATAAAACGCGTTCCAACTCTTGATGAAGACCATCGCATGACTGGTCGAAACGCCATTGAGTTTTTTCTTCATTTTATACATAATAAATACGTTGTAATTTGTATTAGTATTTTTAATTTTGATATTGCGCAGCACGCCATTAATCGTATTTTCAAAGCCCTATTTATTGTTAAAGATTACCATGTTCTTTCGCATATTTCATAAAGAGTACACGTTTTCTATTTAGCTACTTTTCATACACAACTTTAAATGTTATGTTTTGCGTCGTAACTAGGTATTGGTAAAGCGAAAGTTGCTACGGGTGCTGCTTCAAGAGCAGCTCAGAAAACGCCAAATTTACGGATATCTGCGTAAAGATGAATTTAAAACGAATGCCAGAGGCGTCCAATTAAGAATTTGACAAGGACACCAGAATCTTACTTACGCCTTTGGTTATGTTTACTGAACCTAAGTGGAAAAATATATGAGCTCCTGCAGGCCGCAAAATCATAAATCCCGCCTCTGACTACAGTTTTATATAAGCATACGGGGCCATTCCAGTGTATTTGGGTGCCCTGATACAAAAAGACTATCACTGTCGTTACTAATTTAATATTTAATATAACTGATTTAATATTATTAATTTAATATTTTATATTATCAATTTAATATTATTTGATATGTGCAGTGTTTACTAATATATATATATACATATATATAGTTTTAAATAGTTATCATGCAAAACAGGAATTTCTGAAAGTTTTATTTTCATGAAATGAAACAAAGATATTTGATATTGTCTTCGATTAAAAGATCAAAGATTCTTCTTCAAAAAGTCTTCGATTAAAAGATCAAAGATTCTTCTTCAAGAAGTCTTCAATTAAAAGATCGAAACTTAATGGGTTATGAGTTATGTCCCTTTATCAACTCTCTGCGTACGCCACAGAATTACAGAGAGAATGTATTATATCATCCATAAATCTTTGTCAAGTATAAGAATTAGAAACTTATACATAATTCATCCAAACTGCGTTATCTGCAATCTGCTAAATACAGTGGAAATCGTTTGTAACGATCTTCAAGGGACCGCGCAAATGCGATCATTATAACTGAAATTATTTCGGTATAATTGCTTAGCAATTTTAATTCTAATCAAAAAAGAAACACATTAATGCTCAGAATTAAAGGATACTTAGTATATTAAATTAGTATGCAGTTCTGATTATCTGAAGTAAAGGGGCGGACCCGATGTCGGATAATCCGAAGATTCAGTTTTACATGCAAAGGTGAAAAGAATGCTAATTGATATTTATTGTTAATGAAAAATGAAGTATATGTACGTGCTAATTAAGATATTAACTGCTTTGGGGAAAGTCCCATATCTTTCTTTAAACTTTTTTTTTTACTATGGTTTTTTGGCCTCGATTTACTAAAGGTAATTTAAAAGTAAATGCGTTTTATGTTTCTAGTTTCAGGAAACTTATGACCGGAACTGTAGGGTATTTTCAGATTGTCAGAAGTATTTTCTGAGGAAATACTGGTCATATCATCTGTATTAATTTCTCTCTTAAGGTCGGAGAACACTAGATAGTAAATATGGGCGTTTTGGCCGAAAATATTTAATGAGTGTCTACCAGAAAGGAAAAAAAAAAGTATAGCATGCCATTTTAGTTAGACGAACTTAAGGAAATGATGGGAGTTCTATCGTATTCGAGTAGTAATATTTTAAATTAGTATACATGCTCTCCTTTAATTCTGAGCACTGGTATAGGCATAGATTGTTGATTTTATTGACATAAAGAAAAATGTACTACACTTTGTTTTTAAATGTGTAGAATTTTCGGATCCACGATCGTTCTGGGAAATTGGACAACAATCTCCGGATGGTGTTTCGCCATTTTTCATCGCCATTATCATTATATGCAAAAAATCAACCCGACTCTAGAAAAAATGTCAAATAGTATTTTCCGCAAAGGAAAAAATCGCACAATATACATTTAAATATAGAATATAGCAATTGTAGATATACGTATTAATTTGGACATTGAGTATTAAAATAAATCAAAAATTAATTAATAGAAATTGAATACTTAAATTTAATTGATAAATAATTCTATTTTCAAAAGTGAGTGATCTAGGAAGTCAATATGCAGCTTTCGGACGTAACATTCCAAACGAGTAAACCTATCGAGACTGATTATAGGTAGTAACTTTGGCATTTCTAAGTATTTTTGCTTTAGTGCCGTTCGTTTATTTGCTTGTTTGATCGGTCATATTAATGGATTAACCATATTTACGTTTGAAGTCTGCCCAAAGGAATGTTTAATTTGGGATCAATGGCTTATCGTGACCTGTGCATAAGAATAAATCCACATATGACGTAAAACTACCGGGATCTGAAAATAACTCGGGATACTCAAATGTCTTAGCAATGACAATACCAAACCACTAGGGTGACTGCTTATGGATAACAAAAGAACGGTTGGAGACATTTATGAATAAGTAGAATGATTGAGGAATTCAATGAATAAGTAGAATGATTAAGGCATTTACGAGTAAGTAGAATGTTTGAGGCATTTACGAGTAAGTAGAATGATTGAGATATTCACGAAGAAGTAGAATGGTGTAGGTATTCCTGATTAAGTAGAATTTAGTATTACTTATTTATATTTTTAATCAAGGTATTCCTAAATAAGCAAAATAGTAGAGATGCTTATAAACAAGTAGATTAACAAAAATGAGTAGAATGACTGAGGCATTCACGAATAAGTAGAATGATTGAGTATCTACGAATAAGTAGAATAATCACGGTATTCACGAGGTGAATGCTTGAGGCATTCATGAATAAGTAGAATGATTAAGATATTCACCAATAAGTAGAATGGTGTAGGAATTCCTGATTAAATGGAATTTAGTATTATTTTTATTTATACTTTTTAATTAAGGTATTCATGAATAAGCAGAATAGTAGAGGTGCTTATGAACAAGTAGATTAACAAATTAAGTAGAATGTTTGAGGCATTTGTCATTGAGTACAGAGCTCAATTTTAGACAGCATTGGGGGCCTGGCGGATCATAATCCTGAACCCTCCCCCTGCCTAGCATCGCCACAAATAAAGCTGGTGAGTTTTATAAATGATGGTTTGATCAATGATAGTGGTATTGGCATAGGCGTAGAGTTATAAGGGGTCTGCACTGCCCCCAATAATTTGAAATAAATTGCAATTTTACATATATTGTAATGTATAAATGTTCATAACATGTGCTTGCCCCCCAATAATTTTGGAACTCTACAATTCAACGGAAAAATAGTATATTATTCAAAGGTTATTACTTTTTTCGAAGACAGAGTACTCCACCAAAAATGTCTGCAATAAACCTGGCATTTTAAAACATGTTACAGGATGCACATAGTGAAAAAGACATACCATTCCTAATATAGCGATTAATGATTTGTGATAGATGTTTTATCACATAAACAGTACCAGGTGTGATAACAAGTACTATTTATGTGATAAAACTTTATATTTGTATAAACTTGTGTCTACAAACTTTTCAAAACACTTCGACATATACATGTAACAGGGACCAGTTCATGTAAAAAAAAAAAAAAAAATGAAAAGGGTTAGTGTATAATTTAAAAAATTATCAAGATTTCTTTGATTAAAATTGAATTTTCTCAAAACATACTCAATTGTAATTTTAACTCCACAGTTTTAAAGTTATGGATAATAATGATAAGCAGTAAATACATTGGTCGAAACTTTAATGAGTACAGAAAAATGAATTTCACAAATATTGAAAGACGTACTTAGATACAAGTAAGCACATGAAAAAAGATCAGTGCCTTGTTTTACCTCTGTAACAAATTAATAATTTTGAAGTGTTCACTATATTTCAGGATTTGATACCAAAACGGGGAACCAACGAACAATACCGAGCAAAATTAACAAGTAGTACAAGTAACAAGTAGTATCTACTACACGTAAACTTAACAAATAATATTAATACTAACAATGTATTATGAGCAAATTTAATAAGAAATGCTACAAGCAAACTTAATAAAGAATACTACAGGCAAACTTAACAAGAAATGCTATAAGCAAACTTAACAATAAATGCTACAAATAATACTAACCTCATTTAATTTGTTGCGGTCCTCCACTGCCTGTTTTGTAAAATCTCGAAAAAAACTCACAGAGGCAGGGTTGAACATTGAAATTCGAAACAACTTCATTAAAGACGGAAATAATACTAGAAAAAATTGTACAATTCCATTAATGAAACCAGGTGGTTTTTACAAGGAAGACACTATACAAAATGATACTATTATAAAAATTACGTACTGATAAAAAGAAAGAGAGAGAGAGAGGAAACTGTAGAAAGTATTTGATACTTGGTGCAAAACACGAATTCATGAACTGAAAAACCGGTTGTTAAAATATTTTTACACTGAAAATACGAAACGGTTGTTACCTGTTTTTGGTGTATACTGAGAAGAACAATTGAGTTCTCAGCGACCCGGTTTATTAAATTTTGGCAATTCTCCACCCGTTATTGGAAAAACTACGAGGATCTTGCAATTTAGAAATGTGATTTCATGAGTTTAGATAATAAATAAAGGCTATATGGGACAAATACGTTTTCTACTATCCTAAAATTTCCGGTTTGATTCTTAAGGTGGAATTGGGTAACAGTGGTTCGGATCCCTTGTAAAACCGAATGTCCCTTCCTCGATAATTTCCAGAGTGGGTTCATGAGCTTCGTGAAGAGGCAAGGAAAAAAAAATGACAATTAAGGAAAGAAATCTACCTGGTAGTATAGATCTGAAGGATACTCCTGACGCTAAAAAGTTTTTTGCATGGACTACAAATGGATTGTTAGGATTTTCCAGGCTGTTGATTCTAGTGCCAAAGGCGCAACTTGCCAAAACATCCATGACGAAAGAGCCGAACACCCTTAAATGAAAAAAAAAGAAAAAGAACATTATTTATTTATTTTCTTTATTTAGTTATTTATTAATATATTCACTTTATTTAATTATTTATTTATGTATTTACTTTATTTAGTTATTTACTTATGCATTTACTTTATTTGTTATTACAATTAATGTTTAATTTATTGTTGACATCTCTATTCATGAAGTTTATCTATAAATATATAGAATATGTATTTATATAAATCGAACACTACGCAGATTAAATCAAACAACAATATCAATCAACGTTTATTGGCGTAGTGATACCAACGCCAATAAACGTTGATTGATATTGTTGTTTGATATAGAATATGATCATGCTCAAAAAAAGTTCATCTGTAAATGCAAGCAAAAACAAGTTCATCTGTAAATGCAAACAAAAACAAGTTCATCTGCAAATGCAAACAAAAACAAGTTCATCTGAAAACACATAGAACAAGTTCATCTGGAAACATACAAAAAATAAGTACACAGAAAAAAAACCAAACCCCACGTGAATTTAGAAATTAGTAACATGTGTGAAATGCAAGTCTTTTAATTGTCAACATTTAATTCGTTTCAACTTCGAATTTCGACGTCTTACGTTTAATTTCGTTCTGTGCATAATATCTGAAGATCTTCCGGAAGTAACCGAAATGCATTTGCGCAGCATATATATTGAAATACAGAAATAATATTCAAATGTTAAAAGAAAGTCTTAAAAAAAATACACCGTATAAAGTAGAATTCTGTAAACTCTTTAAAAAACAACAACAACCTTTTACCTTTCTGAATTTATAGCCGTTTTTGTACTGGCTGCCTTCCTTAACTCTGCTATCAAAACATCAGCACAAACGTATACTTTATCAAGCATCTGAAGCAGAAAGTAAAAACAAATGCACACTAAACGTAAATTTTATAATATGATTATTAATTACAATAAAATTGCTTAATAGTGAACGCATTGAAATCTTGAAATAATTGCTATACATCCAAGTTGAATATTCATTCCTTTAAATAAGCTAAAATTTTTACACGTTTCAGTTTCGAAGATGTGAATGTTGGCGTGATTATGGTCCGAATACGTTTCCAGTCTTCGCCATTCACAAGAGACACATTATTATCCATGATCGGATCGCCAAATTTACAATCCTTGATAGAAAAAAAAATTACATGTTGATATTTTGCAATACAAAAATATATAATAATAATAATATAGCGAGTTAATAATAAAATTTAACATTTCACAGTCATATTAATATATTTTTTGAAAATCTAGATGAAGGGAAGAATGTAACATAATTACTAAGTGACTTTAAATGGAGTGTGATTTAGAAAATCATTTCAAAGTTTTTAGTACTGTAAGTTGAATGAGATGGATATAAGGTGTTAGTGCAATTTTATAGAATATTTAACGAAGTACTAAAAACATTCCTTGATGAATTTTTCAATTTTTCAAATAAGAAGATTGTGGTTCAAAAGTTCCATGTATTAAATCTTGTTGCATATATTAATGTAATGAGAACATAAATTTTTATAAGTAAGTTGTAGTACACAGGCCCCTCCCAATAGTTTGAAATAAATTGGAATTTTACATACATTGCAATGTGTAAATGCACATGACATGTGCTTGGCCCTCTCTAATGATTTTAAAACTCTACGTTTCTCTTTCGGTGATGTGCGCTTATATGATTAAGACTAGGAATAAAATCAATATAAAGTTAAAATTAATTGTTAATTTTTTGCACATTTTTCTGTAAGCTAGAGTAAGATTAACTATCCCTTATTTATGCAAATATCTGAAGATATAAAAATACTATGAAATTTATTACCAAAGTATTAAAGGACCGGTTAATAGTAAATCAATGTAAGAAAACAGCTTTTGGGAACTTTCTGGATTTAGAGTTACGTAGAGATTCTACCTACTTTAATTGCAAAATTAGAGAATAAATAGGGATGTTATTTTGAAATTTCAAGCCTCAATTACCACATTCATCTAAGTTTCTTTTTATATTACTAAATTTCAACTCTTCCTAAGCTTCACCTTACATTGAAAGCACAAAAACAACAAACTTTTAAACACACGCCAGGATACTACAAACTAATGATGAAACAACGAGTGGGGGAACAGTACAAAATTTCATTGACATTTAAATAATTTTCGATAGCTTGTAAACGCGTTATCTTCATCATCAAGATTCAATCACACAGAGGGCTTTTTGAAGCATTTTTTTTCCTGCACTTTTCGATGTTTCATCATTATTTTGTGGCGTTTTTTCACAGTTTTGTCGCCTAACATCACCACATGCCAAGATCGTTGGCACAGGCTCCTTCAAGCATGTATCCGACAGCTAATACACACGTAAGTTAGCACACAATAACACAATCCCAATAATGCAAATACAACAATAATAATGATGATAACGAAACCAAGCATACCCTTCTGTTTTGGAAAACGTTAAAATCTTTGACAAGTATGTTCTTCAGGATATCAGGATCTCCCACTGTCAAGACCGGTATTTGCCCATCATAACGTCTGGAAAAAAAGAAATCAGAAATTCTAAAATGTTAACTAAGATATTAAAATAAGAAAGAAAAAAAAAGAGAGATGAGAATCAACTTTTGCGAACACATTCTAAATTGAATAATAAAAACGCGAGGTGTCAAAAATTATCACTTAATCATTTATATACGTAATGAATTAATTAATTCCTCCACAATCTCCCTTCTTTAATGAGAGAGTTCCCCTTTTTTTTCAAGACTTAATACGATATGAGATTCATTCATCGCTGTAGGCAGCGATTTAATAGTCAAAGCCATTTTTTTTTTGTGGGAGGGGGGATTGGACCCAAGGATTACTTGCTCAAGTCAAGCCCTAGATTATCTTTTTTTCCCTTATGGGTTAGAAAAAGAGACCATTTCAAAATTCATGATCAGATCCTACCTTAAGTGTAGAGTTATATGGACCCGTGGGGCCCGTATAAATGTAACATGTGCTTAGTCCCTCCTCCCCCAATAATTTTGAGAGATCTACGTTGATGGTTTCCTATATAACTCCTTGTTTAAGATTTCCTAATAAGGCAAGAGGCAGTCTGCATTAAAAATAAACTTCATTCATAACACGTCCAAATTTTATATATACAGCTCCAATTCATGCTTTGTGCATTGACTGAAAACACACAAAACATATAAAATACTGATCATGACATTTAGATATTTGAAAACAAAACATAATATGCACAAAAAGAGGTCTCTTATTGGATGAGATATTTCAGTTTCGGTCCTGTAAGGTACTCAAACCAGGTGAAAGAAAAATTCTTTTGGCTTCAAAATCTCCTCCCATATTGAATCAAATACATTTAATAATAATTTTTTCCATATGTCTCGGAAGCGTTTGAGTTGGTTGTTGCTCGCCATGAATTTATGTGGTTGGTTTGCCACGTCCTCGAAGGACAACAATATCCATATCTTTGGCTAATTCGGAAGTTAAATATGAAATTAAGGAAAGTGGAAATCACCTGAAAAGCATTTTAAGAGTTGAATTTCAATTGTGGTACTTTATTTTTCTGTCTCTAATAATATAAACAGTATCCACAAGAGGACATAAAAGATCAAAAAGAAGTGCTGACGTCGCCAGGACGAGAGAAAATACCTCATTCTTATATATGTAGAGGATTCGACAAATATTTTGACGAAACGTATTCGCTCAAGTTCCTCCTCAATAAGATGAAACGGAACCTAGTGAGAAAACAAAGATTTCTACTTGCTACCCGCAAAACCTTAGTGGCGGATTTCACTAATGCCTAGGTAAGTTGAGTTTCACGGCCGCAAATTTTCGATTAAAAAGTTTGGCGCCAAGAAGGTTTCTAAAGGTCATTGAATTTTTTTGCGGCCAATTGAAATTATTAATTTTGGATTGTTATCTAGAAGGCAATAACGCATTGGCAAAGGAGAGAGCTACAATGGGAGCCGCCTTGAGAGAGAAAGAGGGACTTTAAAGGCATCAAATTCGCGAATACTTGTGAAAAGAAGAATTTAACAAAACGCCAGGGGCGTCAAAATAAAAAATGTGGCATAAGGACCAAAATCTTTGTAATGTCTCTAGTTAAATTTGGTAAGACTAGGCGGCAAAATATATCATCTACAAGCGGCAAAGTATGCAAAAACTAGACGCGGCAAAAACGTAAATCTACCTCTGCAAAAACCTAGTCGATAATGACGACCGGATTTCCCGATATATATAAAAATTATTGAACTAACAAATTATTGAAAAAATACAGTGAAGGCAAAGAAGTTGAAATAATAACATTCTGGTCATATTGCAAGACGAACTGACAGACAGTGGACGACCGAAGTTTTCAACTGGATTCCAACAGAACAAACTATTAGAGGGTGCGAGGAAACGTCTTTAGACCAGATAGATAGTTGCCGTAAGAGAACATGTTGGGTTAATATGAAAACGAATAGTTTAGAATAGACGCATATGGACAGGGACGTGACAACGCTTTGGAGAATGCGGGAGGTGGGAGGGTCAAAGATTTTTACAGCGACAAACTAGTGGCGCCATCTATTACCACAAACTCCCAACTGTAATTATAAAATATTAATTATATAAATTAATTGTTAATTAGATGTTAATTAGTTAATTAAATAGTTAAAATAAACTGAATTACAAAACAACAACCACTTGAACGATTTCAATTTTACTGATTTCGCAGAGCACCAAGCTTTAAAATCAATGGTTTCACAAAGACTGAAAGAAAATGTACAGGTAAAGAGACGCTATTTTTTTAATAATTAGATACGCCGGGAGCACTGTTAAAGCAGTATTATTGACGATATGGTGCTGACATCTATTGACAGAAAACGAAATTAAAATCTAAGTTTCTTTCAGCTTTGCTACATTAGTGGAAATGTTTAATGATATTTTTGAAATTAAAATTTTAATAGTATTCCTTAATAATGGGGGCCAAATATGCCTTTCGCCCCTCTTCCACCGAGAGGGGGGCGAAAAAGCCCCCTTCTTCCCCTGTTGGCACATGCCTGCACATGGAGGAGACCTACAGCCAGCAGCAGATAAATATTGAATATGACGATGAAAATATGGCAACAGTATACATGTATAATACCCTGCTTATGTGGGTTCGGTTGTAAATAAATTAATTCAACAAATCGATATTTATTGCTTTATAAATTAAATAAACGATAACAATACTTGTAACATATTTATGAAAAATTCGCAAAGTATATTTTAGTAGTGTATCCTAATTATACAAAATTCTAAGCAGAAGTGAAATTACTCACCTTGAATATTGTATTTCGTATATACTCAATGAAGGAAGGCTTGTAACAAGGAATGCCTTGCGTTTCCCAGCAGTTTGAAGCATATAACTTTCTATATAAACAATAATCCAAATTTATTATATAAAAAATTCTTTAAAGGTCATAATATAAATTTAATTTTTTCAGCGTGGAGAAAAAAACTTACTTGTAAAAAAACCATATGAGGATTGCTGTTGCCAATAAGCTGGCTGTTATAACACTTAATGGAATGTCCATATTTTTAAGGCAGTACGAAATCTACAAATGTATCTAACGACCCTAAAATAGCAATTAAAAATTATTAGTTCATAGTGTAATCACTACGTGGCGGGCATGTACCACCAGATACCAAAAAACCTCGTATCAGGAGCAAAAGTTAAAGAAAATATTCAGGAAAGGAAACTGAACGTAAGACCCCCATGTGACGTCAAGTAAGTTCGAAAACAGGAAAAACACAAATAAGAACTATTAATATATACTAAATCTTTCATCTCTTTAACCATACTGCATTTTTTTATTTTCCCTCGACTTCAGGAGAGCCCGATCTCATCAAATATTTGGGGGATCGAAGCAGAGAGTCTGCTACACCCTCAACACTCCCAAATTTCTTGACATTCCCCTCTCTAAAATTTGAAGTTCACATACCCGCTAAATATTCAAATTACAAGAAAATAAAATATTGCGCAAATTATTTTTCTATACTTTTTCTGCATATGTAAATTGTAATAATCTTTTATATGTAGCAATTTTTCAAAGAAAAATACGGATAGGGATATAAGGAGGGAGAAGGTATCATATAAAGTAAAATCCTAAATTATCAACTATCTGTGAATGGGTTAAATGTCCAAGAAGAAATGCTTGAATTTTGTTTTCCTCTGAATAAAAAAATGAACTTTTTTGTGTAAATATGGACGAATTATTTCATTGCTACTGAATATTTTATTTCGTTTCTTTTCTGGTAAGTGTAAAATGCATTTTTTTGTTACTTTTTTTTAATTTTTCTTATAAAATACAAGAAAATTTAAAATCTTGAAAGTAAATTTTACACCCCCCAAAACGAAGTTTGACACCCACGAGAAAATATTCTGGTTGACACCTATGCTCGAAGGGATCTGAACACCTTAAAGTTGACATCCCTGCTTTACACCACGGCGGTAAACTTCATAGACACATTTCTAAAAAGCCCTATAGTTTATTGCAAAATGTGAATATTTACAACTTCACACATTTATAGGGAGATAAATATATTCCGATTCTGAAAACCGGAACATTGAAACCGAAACTGTGAACAGCAACCATGTGATCAGCAACCTTATAATGAGCTTTTACTGCGGACATGTCCTTTTTCACAAATTGTAACGTGTACGTAGTCCCAAGAATGGGAAAACTATTCGAACATACAGTAATCATCTTTTAGTTAAGCAAATTTTCAAGCAGGAAGTGCGTTTCATTTCTGGATCCATCAAAAATTAAATTAAAATTATAAAATACTATACTTCTCAAAAATTCTGATGGCGGAAAAATATTAAAATGAAGTTTTAAAGAAGGCCTTGGCGGTATAATTTCATTTAAAACTTCTAAAAATCACAACATAATTTTTCATTGATTTTAAATTAATGAATAGTATTAAATATACATGTTTATTGTTTTGTTAATTAAACAAAATAGTTCGCATACATAAAGTAAATAAGTAATTAACACTAACATAATTTTTTGTTTTGTTAATTAATTTGTTTTGTTAATTAAACAAAATAGTTCACATACATAAAGTAAATAAGTGATTAACACGTACATAATTTTTTTTTTCAGACTGCGATACTGAGGCCGCAAATATGAGATTTTAGCGTCGAGGTTCAGAACAATATTTTTGTCGCACAATATTTTTGCTTCTCCCAATATACTTAAACTGTGATCAAAAATAGTTTTCTTCTTTAAATTCAACGCCATTTATTTTTTTTATGGCCATTTGGAACCTCGCGACCTAATACAAAATGTTCCTATCAGAAACACTGTCCACTTTTTATTTGATTTCGGCTCTTGTGTCGGTGGTCAGAAAGGCCAGAATACGAGAAAATGCAGAATGAGGAAAAAAGCACATCAACCAAAGGTGGTATGGATCCATTGGAGAGTGGAGAAATCGGTGAGTCTGCTAGCTCAATTTTAAAAAGGTGGAGCTGAAGTAAGTTGTATCCTGTTAAAAGCTTGAAGTTCGCTACCTAAATGCATCTGAAAAGATTTCTTGGAATAAAGTTTGTAAATAAGAAATAGCACCTCTTATACGTAGGTGAAATTTTTTTTTCAGTGTAGAAATAGGCTGATATTAACATAATCCTGTAATTTGGCTGATTCATTTCACTCCTTGCGTCGCCATATTATCTGCTTCATCGTTTTCAAAGGTACCACAGTGGCTGGGTGATACTGTGGTATCTTTAACAACTGCCCAACTACCTGACATTAAAGAAGAGATAGCAGACCCAGACTTCGTTAACAGGGATGCAGCTGTGGTGCGAAATACTTGTACTGCCGATCGGCTTGGTGGAATGGGTCCATCAAGCTCACCAGTTAATGAACTTCGGCCATTAGTTATCAAGAATGTGTAATAGAGATTACATATTTCACAATAGGAAACTTCTCAAAGGTACGGGTGTTGTCATTACTGAGAGTTTATCTCCCGAGAGACGTAAAGTATTCAATGATATAAGAAGTCATGGCCTTCAGTGTTGGTCAGCAAATGATTGAATAAATTTGATGAGATGAATTGATGGATTGATGAAATGAATTGATGAAATGAATTGATGGATTGATGAAATGAATTGATAGATTGATGAAATGAATTGATGGATTGATGAAATAAATTGATGGATTGATGAAATAAGTATATTAATTCTATTAATATACTTATGGTCAATGACAGAGTCAAGAGACTCCGCTCTTCTGCGGAGATTATGAACTTTAAGATCCCAGTATAATACCTTCTGGCATTGATTGTGTGGATATTTAAACGTTTTCATCGAGTTAACATATTAATTCGAATTCAAATACCCATTTATTTTTGGTTATTATTTTCTTAATCTTTGTTAATTTCATTTGTAATCTCTATACATTAGATATCAGATTCTATTGGTTTATTTAGGATCTGTAATTGGAACATACCTTTCTGAATGCTGATTTTGTATTCTGTATAATTAACACATTTGTTGCATTTAATTAATCGTTAATTATGATCTCATGCGTTTATTTAATTTTTTTTATCCCAATCCTATATTCGATTACCTAACTTCTTTCGAACTTCATATCATAATTTATGTCTCTTTCAATATCATACAAATAAACGTAAAACAACAACAAATGCAACAACAACGTACAAATACGTTCTTCCTTGACGCAGAATGACGCTTGTTCTTGTGCCGTTGGAAATACAACAAAACTAACCAACCAGTATATTGGGTCACTATTATAACTTGTTTCATTTTGAATTTATGTAAAATTTGCATGTAATGTCTTGATGAATATAATATGAAATGTTCTGCATAATTTCGCGTTAAATTAAGTCACTGGGGTCGTACCCCCAAGGATATCAGAATAATTTATGTCCTTGCATCAGATACACAACCAACCAATACCTTGCGTCGCTGGTTTAACTTGTATTATCATTTTGTTTCTTGTAAAATGCACATGTAGCGACTTAACGTTATGATGAACATAATATAAAATGTTTTATTCGTAACGTTATACGTTACGAGTGGAGCGTAAAATGTAGTTCAACACCTAATCTCTCGTTCATTTGAGATATCGAGTCTATCCCTATGAGCACTCAAATGACCTTTATCCTTGCGCCTTAGAAAATAACTAACCAACCAATGTTAGGTCTCTAATTTAATCTGTCTTATCATTCTGTTTGCTGACATTGTTTTATTTTAATAATAACTAGTAAAATTTGACACTGGTCGGAATATACGAAATACAAATGAAGAAGGTAAAAGATATTTACCATCTGCAAAAATATTCGCAACGTTTCGAGAACTACTGTTCCCTTCATCAAGCGAAAGTGTCAAGGAAGTGTAGGTGTTCGGTATTTATACCCCAACTTTGGTTTTCCCCAAAGCTATCCCGCACTCGGGTTTTCCCCCCTGTCTGAATCTGGATTTTCTAAGAACTATCTCGCGCTCGGTAATGCCCCCTTCGCCCCCCCTGTCTGAAACTGGTTTTCCCCCATCTCCTAGCAAAAATGCGGTAAGGTTCAGGCATCGATTTTGCGATGTTCATCGCCTTACTTCGCATTCGAAAAGTCTCCCAAGACTCCAGAAAAAGTCTACAATAGCGAGAAGTTACATTTTTATGAAGAACTTTTGTACTTTTCCAATCAGGAACATGACCTTTCTCCCAGGCATGTTCTGCCAGAAGATTAGTCATCTCACCTTTCTCCACAGCACGATGATGTTCTTTTTTACGAGTACAAACAGTTCTTCCCGTCTCGCCAGTGTATACTTTTTCGCAGTCTTTGCAGGGTATCTGGTAAATTGTTCCAGTCAATTCATCCATTGGAACTCGATCTTTCACTCTCACCAACAGGTCACGCAAAGTCGATGCAGGTTTATAGTAAGTCCTGATGTCAGATTTCCTAAGAATACGCGCAATCTCCTCAGAAGTCCTCTCCACATATGGCAAAACAACCGTCCCTCTAGTCTGTCTCTCCTCAACAAGTTCTCTATGTCCATTATTAGATCTTCGAGCGATAAACTTGCTCGGGTAGCCATTATCTACAAGCGCTCTCCTTACCTTCCATACCTCAGCATCTTTCAACTCAACATTGTTGTTGTGTTTGAGGGCCCGACGTGTCAGAGACCTCACAACAGAAGCTTTGTGGTAAGTTGGATGATACGAGCGGAAATCCAAGTACCGGTCCGCATGAATTGGCTTTCGATACACAGAGGTTGACAAGCTTCCATTGTCTCCTCTGGTGACCCTCACGTCCAAAAATGGCAAACATCCCTCATGTTCTACCTCTAAGGTAAATTGAATATGGGGGTTTAAGTCATTAAGGAAACGGTGGAAGCTGTCCACCTCTGTCTTCTACAGCAGCAGCAAAAAAAGAAGAAGAAGAAGAAGAAGGAGGAGGAGGAGGAGCAAAAACAACAACCTGAACCTCACACCGAGCTCGATCCAGTGACTTCTTGGTTTGTTCAGTTTGGTAACATATGGATCAAAAACCTATAGTTTGGGTCGAAAAAGTGAATGTTAGAATTTAATTTCCTCGCGTTATTGTTTTAACATTAAAAAACTACGTAATTCTTTTTTAATTATATACAGTAATCTCTCTCCTTCACCCATTTCCTCGGTATCCATATGTGATGCATTTCCGGATTAATCACGGATATTCGTGAACCCTGTGTACAGTGGAGCAACTAGCTTCGAAATCTAGGGAGGGCAATAGCTCCCCCCCCCCCAATGCTTCACATATACAGCATGCAGTTACAGTTTGGGCAAGTCCCCCCTCCTAGCCCACCCCCAGTTACGCCAATGCCTATGTATTAGTTATTTTATTTTTGTTACATCCATATTTATATATTAGGTTTTTTTTGTTACATACATAAAGTGACTACTTGTGATAAAATTTAATTGATGAATTGCGCGCAGATAAATATTTATTATGAAGTTTAATTGATAAAAATAATAACGACGATAAAAATTTTAATGATGATAACATTTACAATTTATAGTGATGATAAAATTTATAATTCATAGTGCTGATGCAATTTATCTCCTAATGATGGTACAATTTATGCCATAATGATAAAAATTATGTCACGATAATAATAAAGCTTAATTGATAAATGGCCGACATTCAATAGTAACAAAATAAATTATACGCATTAATTAATTTTTGCTTGTTTCTCTCTCTCTCTCTCTCTCTGCCTTGAATGAATGGGATTTTAACGTTTCATCTAAACCACAGGCGTAACTTGTAAGGTTAAATACAGCGTAAACTGGGGGCGGAGGGACCCAACGAAATCCCCAAAATAGGGTGGAAAAAATACAATTTTGCCTCTTCTAAAAAAACTGGGGGCATATGTCTCCTTGCCCCCGCCAGATTATACCTAGGAGCTAAACCCTCAAGAGTCGGTGGGGCAAGATATTTTTATTGCCCCACCCCCAAGAGACGGTGGGGCAATAAAAGTAACTTGTACACACAATTTGAATACATTTTTACATTGACTTCTTAAAAAATATCTTGGCTCCACGACTCAGAGGTGCCTCCTCCTGTCACTATCCTCTATGGATCTGTGTACTGAAAGCAAAAGTTTGGTCTTAACCGCAAACATTGTTCCGGTCTTAACCGTAAATAATGTTCTGGTTTTAACCGTAAATAATGTTCCTGTCTTAACCGTAAATAATGTTCCGGTTTAACCGTAAATAATGTTTGGTCTGCGCTGACTACTTACGTATAAGAACTCTTACGTTTCAGTGCCATTATTAAAAAAACTTTGAAATGTAAATAAAAATATTCTAAATAATATTATGATAGCACAGCACGAAAGGCGAAAACGGTGAAGATTAAATGGATAGGAGTAACGAAGGCCAAAATGGACACAGATAGGGCAGAATTAGATTTTTTTTTACCCTAGATTTTTTCCGGGCCCCCTTGTAACATAAATTAAGCTTTTAATTATTTACTAAGGCGAAGTCAAGGAAGAGAAAAAAATTTATTACAGCAACACTTCAATGAATTAAAATTTACTCAAAACAAAATATGCATATGTACTTCGAAAAATTAAAAAAAAAAATTAAGTATATTACGAAACTTTCATTTATAATAGACAAACTATAAAATTTATATTAAAAATCATCTTTTCTTGTTCTTTTTTTAGAAAAGCAACCAACTATATTCTCATAATTAATATTATTTAGAGTATTTTTTTTCTACGTACAGTGCAGATAGGTAAGTTAATTTTGATTGATTTTAAGAATTTTGTAAATATTTTTTACGCGTCGTAACACTGAAATGATCCTTTTCCAGTTGCATTTAAAATGACAGTTGGTCTTCGCCAGGGGTGGAGTTGAGGTCTAACGTAGCCTAGACCTCAACTCCACCCCTGGTGGAGACCGAATGCCAGGGGTGGAAGAATTGAGGTCTAGTATAGCTTAGCGGCGCTAGGGAAAATTTTAGGAAATCATACATTTTACAAACAAAATTCTGTTCAAGTTGTAAATAAAAAATATGTGGATTCTACAATTCTGTAAAAAAAAATTTTTTTTTTAGAGCAATGACCCTAAAATTTTGAATAAATCAACTAAGAATCGTGGGAATTTAAAGGAAATTACAGCTTGGAACACGTGTCATAAACTGCGTTCCGAATAATAAAAGCCACAATGCTGTTTGACACAATGAAGGCGACAAGGGCGAAAAGGAGGACTTTTGGCTATTTTTTCAATTGTTTTCTTTATTTTATTAGCTCACTTCAGAGGTCATTCATAGTTTTAGTTCTGCTGGGCACATGGGTCTGTATCACATTATTATTATTTTATGCTTATATGCCCCGAAGCTATATGCTGTAGGCAGTGTCGGATCCAGAGGGGCATTATGGGGGGCTGGCTGGCAATGCTGGCTCAACAACCCATACATAATAATAATTTCTGCCCCTATCAGATTAATGGGCTATTGACTGTTTGGGAGTTCCCTGATTCCTGATTGGATCCATCCCTGATTTAGAAGAGCGATAGGCCGCTTTTTGTTTTAGGCCTACACCACCGGTCTTCGCCTCGCCGGGCCCTGAAAAAGGGAGTCCTAAGACACCTGTTTCTTTTGCCTGCTCTATAATCTTGCCCCAGGCACAGAGAACAGAATGAGATGAATCATATACTGAGAGTGATGGCCAGAGAAGGTTTCACCATTTTACCCAGAGTGGAGGGCAATTTGAAACTTATGAATCATTTATATCTAGAGTTTTGGGTTTAGTATTTTCGAAGTAAACCACAGAAACTGAATCCGCAGATATCTCTGGTGTAGGAAAGAGCTAAGGGAGTCCATAGCACCTCATTTGATATCAAGACATTTTTTTTCTGTAACGCGGTATCACGTGATCTTCTTCGAAGGTACTTGAGTCCCACCCATTAATTTTTTAATTGCTACGCCACAGCAGGAGCGTGCTTGCGGCATTAGCTGCCCTGGGCGAAACAGATTTTAGCGACCCTAAAAAATGTTTTAACGTAACACAACGGAAAAAAAAACAAAAAACAACAGTGACCAGGGTTTAGCATTACAAAATAAAGTTCTTCACTGGTCCAAATGCCGAAGGTAAACAGAAAATAATGAAGTTAAATTGAAAAGACATTTCTAAACAACGTTAGCTAGGAGTATGTCAACCACTTGGCATTTCTTGTTTAACTTCGATACTGTAGATAAATGAAAGGGTTTTGTTTAGATCTGTGCCGCATTATATTCACAAAAAAAACAAAAAAAACAAAACAAAAAACCAAAAAACAAACACTATGGAGTTAATTATAAATTTTTGCTTCTCAGAAGTTCGCGATAATTTTTTTTTGTCGAAAACCGAAAACCGGGGATCTCTGTAGTGGCTATAAGACCGCCACAATAATAAATATGATAACACGCATAATCCACTGATGTTAACGCATTTGACTAATAACGTGTATATTTATTTTAACCACCATTTAGAAGTTTCATCAACGTCATGGGAAATATAACGTCACACACAAAAGGTCAATTGATGAAATACTCTGGGAAGGTATATAAAGGCCGCTAAAAACTTATTTCATGGTGCTTGTACTGCATTTTTTTAGCGGCCCTGGGCGGCCGCCCAGCTCGCACCCCTCCTAAGTACAACCCCGCGCTATTGGCAGATACGAGGGTTCTACCGCACAATAATTTTAATTAATATATCCAGACCCGCATATATCGAAGTTTTTCGTGTCCCTTGAATTTTGTAATATTCATCAGCCGATATGGAAATACAGAAAATTCATTTTTATATCGATTGTTTTTGCGGCTCCTTTAGCTTTGGTATAAGCAGTTTCGACTGTAATAATAATAATAATAATAATAATAATAATAGTAAAACCCGACATAACATCATTTCACTAAAAATCTGCTGTCATTTGAAATTCATACTAAGCTGTAGATTCAATGTGGGTGCTTACTGTTCCATACTGGAAGAGACGTTAAACTGGTTTGCTTAAAGACAAAATCTAAAGTCTAAAAGCCTCCAAAACAAAACGGTACTTACCAGCTTTAGTTCTTGTGCTGATGTTGGAAACTGTGTGTTTGATGTCGGGTTTATAAAGCTTGTATCAGCTTATCAGAGAGTTCACGCTTATCGTTTGGTGGAAAAACGTTTATTATCAGGATATACGAAATCTCATGTGAGGAAAGAGTTGGGAGAGAAAGGATCTGGCATCCTGCCATATATTTAAATTAGATGAAAGCCGACTCAAGGAAACAAAGAGAACGAACGACGCATGCACGTGTTGTGTTTTCATGACGTAAAAGGGCCGGACTAGTCATGCTTGAGCTACGACAGCCTCTTGGCGTATTCAATTATGCACAGGACATTCAAATTGCAAAATACGCCCACACCCATAGCTACTACTCTGAAAACCTTTCTTCCGTCGAGAATTTAGGGATATTACCTATCATTACGACCAGGGGCGGACTGGGTCCTCTCAAAGGGCGCATACCTTGGATTATCAGAGGGCGCGAGTCCTATAGCCCATGAGGGCGCAAGTCCTATCGCCCGTGAGTCCGCCTCCGATTACGTACGATTCATTCATGGCATGGTAATATGAATCAGAATGGAAATGGTCTTTCATGTCTTAGTAATACGAATGAGAATAGAAATGATCATTCATGGCATGGAAAGATAAATGAGAATTGAAATGATTATTCATGGCATGGAAAGATAAATGAGAATTGAAATGATCATTCATGGCATGGAAAGATAAATGAGAATGGAAATGATAATTCATTGCATGGAAATGTGAATGAGAACATAAACCATAATTTCCATTCACTGATTTATTGAATAGAAATGGAATAGAATGGTATTGATTATTCATTTGGGGAATGAGTTTTTCTCATTCATTTTAAAGAACGATAATTATGATTCACCGCGTACCTCTAATTGCGCAAAGTAATTTTTAAATTACGAAAGTATTGAGATATAAAGTAATCCGAGGTAAATAACCCCATAGGTAATTATCTCAACTAGTTCAGATATGCACCTACTTTTTTCAGGTGATAGTAAAGACAACGTTTTAAAACGTATAAAAAAGTATATGTGTACTTTCAATTTTCAAATATAATTGCTATATTTTCTAGTATGATGGTGTAGCATATGATAAATATAGACCCTACATAGGATCAGGGGAGGACTGGGTCCTTTCGAAAGGCGCGTACCTTGGATTTACGGAGGGCGCGAGTTCTATTGCCCATGGCGGCACACCGGTTCAGTCCGCCCCTGCATAGGATGTCGATTTCTTAGAGTAAATTACCCCCAATGCAAAAGAAAGTTTATTATCTACCGTGAAACTGCAAATTTATATGTGACCTTTCTCGAATTTGCTCAATTGTTCGTGCTGAAGTGTGTGTGCGTGTAGCAAAGCTATCTTTACAAACTACTCAAAGTACTGAGACCGAAAAATTAGTCGGATTTCCCCGTCAGTACAAACGACACTCCTTATATTAGGCTTAAGACGCGCCTTTCTCATTTATTTTGGAAACGTTCGGGGTATTGTCGATGAAATTTTAAACACTTGCATGCCGCATTTCAGGCTTTTACTGTATTTCGTAGGGGTAGGGCATTTTTTGCATCAAAGTTCACATTTTAGTGATGACAGGGCCGAAAACTGGGGGCGGGGAGGGTCAAATGCTCAGAGTCTTTCATTTTTCCTTCTTTTAAAAATTTTCATAAGAATTATTAAATACATTGCAGACTTGGCAATCTTTTAGTTTTGGATCTTGAAAAATAGTTGGAGAGGGAGCCATCCGCTGAAGTAATAAAGGAACCAATAAATCCGGTATCCATCCTTGAATGCTGACACATAGGTTAACACTTAATCGTGTGTCAAGTTCGCCAACCAAGAATTTCGTTTTTATCGTTTCTTGTATCGCATATGGTCAACGCACTTCTAATTTTAACGATTTTGGTGGGAATAACCTCTTTTTTCTTTTTTTCTATTACGAAAAAACGCGGTTGAAGACCAAAAAGTCAAAGCCCTCGGGGAGAAACGCAGAAAAAATTTGATTGGGGTGAACGGCTCTTGTGCCCTACCAATTTTCTGAAAGACGAGCTGATTCTTTTGATAGTTTGGAGCCCAAGGCCGGTCGCCGAACTCTTCGTCGACGTCAGAAGCAGGAAAGGATTTGCTAATAGGAAGAAGTACTACAAACTAACCTTGGACGCTCTTTATCAATCCGCCATTGTCAGCAAAAGAGTTGAACTCGTAGATAGATATCTACGCACGTTGGCGCGTGCAGTGAATCTTATACGGCAAAAACTAAAACGCACCAGTGCCACTTACTATCGTGCAAGGCCAGTAGGTCGACGTGTTGATGTTTTTGTTGCTTCAGAGAAGTGATAACCGCACCCGAATCCTCACGTAACGCTTATATTTATAGTTTCCCGCACTTTCGTTTCTTTCTTTTCGGAGTTTCCATTTTTGAACGCCTGTTTGGAAATAAACTAACTACGCATTAACTTCGCTACAATTAGACGAGATCGCACAAGTGCTTTTTAATTTCAAGCAAGGCTTTGCGATGGTCCAGTGATAACACATTCACTTAGCATTTCGTTTTAATTTAGGTTTAATTCCAAAATGATGAAAAAAAAAAGGTTCACCGATTCACTGTACAGTTTAGGGGTCTCTTAGGCATTAACAGGTTCGGATATCTCGGGAAAATGTAGGATCACAGCAGGGATGAATTTAGGTTATATCAGTGCCGGATTTAGGCTATTGTAGGTATAGGGCCCCGCGAGTTTGGGGCCCCAGAGAAATCTTGTATGTTATTTTAATCTTGTTTAGAAATGTCCCAGAGATTTTCATTCATGATAAATCTGGATATTTTCGATAAACAACTTCAACGAAATTTTACTGTTTATTAACTGAATATCACGAGCAGGGGCGTAGTAATTCAAAAGTTATGGGGGATCAAGCAGCTTGAAAAAAAAAAAAGATCATACGTAAGTGATTCGGCGATAATGAGAACAATTTACTTAGTTATCTAATGGGAGACGAGCTCCTCTCTTTCCCACGTCATTAATCATGAGGATCACGTTCTTCAGGGGCTCACAAAAATCTTAATTCGGCACTGGGTTGCATGGCGCCCTGATTTGGCTTTTTTTGAGCCAAAATTTGGCGCATTCTTCCGGAATGTTACTTTATTTTCAGAATAATTACCTTTTATTTTTCCTAAGGAATCTTGTCAATGTCTCATTTAATCTTCATATTATTAGCGTACAAAAAAGATAAGCCATGATGACAAACTTTTCTTTAAAATTTTTTTTTTTTTCGATTCGATGATGATTGGATATGGACCTTTCTGGATGTCGATGTCATTAGTCATTTGGCGCCTCCCACCTAAAAAAAACCTTCCCCCCCAAAAGTAAATAATAAATAAGTCCGCAAACAAGCAACACAGTCGATTCGTTTCTGCCTCAAATACAGGCGGAAAATCAATGGAAACAATAGAAGGTGCGATAGCAAGAAATTTTCTAATGCAGTCAAACCTCGTTAAGACGAACGTTAAGGGTAATGGAAAATCTGCTGCCATTAAAAGTAATTCGTCTTATCCGGAAAGAATAGTGTGCTATACAATCTGACGGAACTTCAGAAAACGGTTCGTATTAAAAGTAATTCGTCTTAACGAGGTTCGCGTGTATAGATCAGCTTTGAATTGTTTGAAACATCACGAAGATTTAGATAATCATTGTCGCCCTTTTGATGAAGCCCTTTATACATCAATCTCAGCTCGCGTTATGAGACATCGCGCTAAAACAAAGAACTGCAGCGAAAGTCGATTTTTTCCACATCACTTAAGGATAATAGTCAATTTTTCTTACTGGGGTTGCGGCCTTATGAACTACAGTATAGCTAAGTGCGAAAATAACGCAAACAGGACCGTTTTGGGGTTGTTGACCATCTAGGTGCAAAAACAGTATCGCCTTCCTTCCCAATTTAATTCTATATACCTAAGAATTTTATATGTGCTGTGTTAGCTTTTATACAGTGGACATCCGTTTTTGCGAACTCATGGGGATCTCAAAAAAGTTCGTAAAATGGAAAGTTCATAAATGAGAATTGCTTTAAAAAGTAGAAAAGTGCAATTTGTACACACCTTTATTTGTTATAAATTTAAAGAAAATCTTTAATTTTTGTTTGTTTCAAAACAACATATCGCAAAGTACATGATTCCATAGAGTTAATGCTGACAAGCATCTCAGAATTATTATCTGCTTTAAAAAGGTAACTCAGTGCTTGGAGATCTGCTTAGGGTGTAATGGGGCGGACTGAGCGGACGCCCAGGGCCGCTGAAAACGTATAGTGCAAGTCCCAAGAAATCAAATTTCAGCGGCCTTGTATACTTTCGACAGAGTATGTGGTCAGTAATAATAGTAGATGGTCAATTGACCTTTGCGTGTGACATCATATTTCCCATAATGCTCATGCAGCCTCTATGTCAAAATTTTAGCATGCCATTCGTATTTTCTTTTCATATTCCTGTGTTAAAAAAACTGGAAGACTGTGATTAAACTATTATAAGAAGCTGGCCATTTCTTTAGACGATCTGAACGAATCAGACTTGTATGTAGAATTGAAAGTTAATACTTGATCGATTCCAGAAACACTGGCTTCTTCACCACTAATCATTCTTAAGCACTTATTTTAAAACCGTTTCCGCGGTGCTTTACGAAACGTTGCGATAGCTCTCTGAATTTTGCTGATGATCTCGATTACCGTGGCTTCAGCAGAACGTCCATTTTCTAAAGACTGGAAGAGTGACCAACAATAATGGAAAAATAAAAACGTTTTTTAGCGTAGTCGTAAGTTTAACAGATGGTTCGACGCACGTTTCGAGAGAACAAGGTCTCTCCTCGTCTGGAACTAGCGTGCAGTAAACAACATTGGAGTGTTGCCAACTCGATGTGGTTAATACGTTGTCGGTAGCGGTTAGTGCTTTTTTTCAGGAGTACAGAGTTGTTTTAGGCGGCCAACTTACAAAGTGGTAAATTTTTGGTCACAAAGTTGAGTAGCAGGTGTAGTTGAAGGAGAAGCAGTGGGGAAGAGTTTTAACAGATTTTTCCAAGCCCCACTAAAACTTTGGGTTGATTTATGGTCGTTCACAAGTGACGCACCAAATCTATGGATGTAAAACCCTTCTAGGAAGTCAAGTTCAATGACCGACCGAAAAAGGTTGGCAAATGACCATGGCTTCTTTAAAGTTGAATTGATGGTCATTATTCCAACAATGAACTGCAATCGATGATTTTTGAAACTCAGCATTGGTGACATATCTTTGGTGTTCTTTTATACGATGTCGTAGGGCCCGTTTGGTCTGTCCCACATATGATAAATGGCATTGGCAAAACACACGATATATACCCCAGCGTTGTAGCGTCGGGATGGTGTC
>QLNU02015270.1:71288219-71301908 GCA_006491805.2 Dysdera silvatica
GGAAGAGAAAATTCATTGGATTTTCTTTTATACAAAACCGCATTAATTCGGTCAGTAATATGCTGATTCTATTAACGATTCATTTAGAAAATTCAGTCAGTGATTCTTTATTTTTGAATGTGATTCATTGATTCAGACAGTGAATCTGATCAGTGACTAATCGACTCTTTCAGTGATTCATTTATTTACAGAATGAATTCTGACAGTGACTTATTTATTCAAAGAATTAAATCTGTTAGTGATTCATTTATTCAGAGAATAAATTCTGCCAGTGATTCATTTATTCAGAGAATGAGTTGTGTCAGTGATTCATGTATTGACAGAATGAATTCTGTCAATGATTCATTTATTCAGACAATGAATTCTGTCAGTGATTCATTTATTCAGAGAATGAATTCTGTCAGTGATTCATTTATTCAGAGAATGAATGCTGTCCGGATTCATTTATTCAGAGAATGAATGCTGTCCGTGATTCATTTATTCAGAGAATGAATGCTGTCAATGGTTCATTTATTCAGAGAATGAGTGCTGTCAGTGATTCATTTATTCAGAGAATGAATGTTGTCAATGATTCATTGATTCTATTAGTGATTTATTGATTCTATCAGTGATTTATTAATTCTATCAACGACTCATTGGTTCCATCAGTGATTCATTGATTCAGCCCGTGAATTCGGCTAACGAATAATTTTCCGCGTCCTTGTACATATATAAAGAATAGCCGAGGAATATTTAGGTGTACAGAGGACATGGGAAGGACTCAAGAGAATGGATTTTCTAAAGTGAATGAAACGGTGACTCAATCCTTCAAAGGAGTGATCGTTCCTGTTCTCATTCTGTGAATGATTCAAAATGATTACCGATTGTGTGGTTTATTTGATAACGTTGGTTTTAATTATAAATAACTGTCACACAAATGACGAATAAATATATAAATATAGTGTTAAAACATCCAAAAATATCAAGAAAACTGAAAATTTTATCTTTTCTCGATTACAAACAAGACATTTTGTATTTAATTCATAATTATTGATGTACAAATAGCGTAGCACTTAAAACTTACGGAGGTCTCAATCGTCTTCATAGTTGGGTTATGCAGGTTATGCAAGTTATTATGCAAGTTATGAAGATCATGCAAATGAAGGTGATGCAGTTTTAGAGAAAACACGCGCTTTGATATTCGACTCGAGGGTACTTGAGACCCCGCCCCCATTCACCACTGGATGTAGCTATGCGCAGTGCTATGTGCGGTAGATTGGGTTGGAGGATATATCCTCGTAAGCTTCGAGGCTAACTACGCTAGTGTTCGTAATACATTAATCCCTATCATTAACGAATCTAAAGCGACCGAGAAAAGAGCTTGTTTATCACAAAGTTCCGTTAATCGGAATGTTGTATTAAGTATAAAGACTGACTCTATGATGTTTTATTTTATTTCCTTTCCAGGAGCGGACTGGACCGCCCTCATGGGCGATAAGACTCGCGCTCTCCAAAAATCCAAGGCATGCGCACTTCTAGAGGATACAGTCCGCCCCTGTTCCTTTCGCCATCATCGCAGGTTTAGGAATAACGATATATTCGATAAAGGCATTGGCGTGTTTAGAAATTGTTGTTATTTGAATTGCACTTTACAATTTAATGAAGCTGCTACAATAAGAATGCCGTACATTATAGTAATACAGCGATGACATCATTTTTTCAATTTAGAAAAAAAAAGACAATTTGGAAGAGTGGATTGCCTTGACTTCGGTCGCATTTGCGGAATATTTTCTGTCATTTTTCAAGAAGTTGGAACAAGCTGATTTCTGTGTCAGATGAGATAATGTACCTACGAAGGACATTTAGAGCATCACTGGTTTCGTAACTTGGAGTGGGGAATTCAGGTGGTGGGGATAGTTCGTTCTCTGCTTCATAATCCAATGTATCCTTATTTGAATCAACCAGTTTTCCTTTTACCGCCTCATCATAAATTTGACCTAAACTTCTTAATTCCGTTACTAAAGCATCTTGGCGGGAAAAGAAGAAGAACAAGGCTAAATGTCGGTGAAAAGTGGGGTCGTTGACCAGAAATACATTAACACTATGAGGCACCTGGCAGGACTTCAAAATATGGCAATTTCACGGAAATATCCGTCAATTACAAGGCCACTATTAGGAGAGGTCATCGTAGGTTAGAATTATCTGGCGAGTGCATAAAACCAGGGGCGTAATCATACAAAATTTATGGGGTCGTAAGTAGCTTTGAAGAAGGTTATGCGATATAGCATTAAACAGAATAATGTGTTTGTTGTCCAATGGGGGCTTCCAGTGGCGCACGTACGTAGGGGCCGATGGGGGCCCGAGCCCCTCCCTTGTGCTAACAAAACGAAAAATTATTACGCCAACAGACACTGGTAAATTATTTTATTAAAAATGTAGGATGAAAGTAGTGATGTTCCCAACATTTCCTTGAACTCTGGTTACATTATTGAGATTGCTGTTGCAGGTCAGGGACTGTCTTCAAACGCTTTCCAGGAGATAAAGGTAGATCAAAACACAATATCAAACGCTGTTGAAATAGAAATTCTGACTGCAGATATTTGTAATTATGTCAAGAAATCTAACCTCACTGATAGAGATAAGACAAGAGTGCTGGCCATTGTAAAATTGTGCAAACATAATCTACTACTTCTAATTATTTAAGTATCTTGCATTATAGAATTATTAGTAATTCAATAATGATAAAAGTACACAAAAAGACAACCGTAATTGATATGGCGTCTGGCCCTTTATTTCCACCAAAACTTCCTTGCACCACTGGCCCCCCCTGTTGGGAATATTTTGGGTACGCCACTGGGGGCTTCAGTTTTCTCTTTTCTACGCCACTGTATAGAACTAAGAAATATAACATTCCGTTTTCAATATAAATTACTTAATAATTTTATTGCAAAAGTTAAAATGTTCTTTAATAAAATCAGAATTCATTAAAATTTAATCGATTTAAATAGAATGGCATTACTTATCCTATAATAAAACAAAATCTGCCAACTCTTGTGTCGACTTTTTTCTTGCAATGTTCAACATTTTTTTAGAATTATTATCAGTAGTGGCGCTGGACAAAAAAAACTTGGAGGGGGGGAGGGGGGCACAAATTTCTGCCCATATGCACGGGCGCAGCCAGCCGCTCCCATTCACATAGGCAATATAATAAAATCCGGTTATATTTGAGGGGGGGCCATGCCCCACGGCCTCAGCCTAGAACCGCCACTGATTTTTATCATTGCCTTAAGTGAACTGAACCTTTCTACGTTTCTCCAAATTAAATTTCGGATTATCGTTCAATTCTTTAATATGAGAATTTTTAAAATTGCAAATAAAAACGAGTAAACTGGTTTAATTATAATTGACTCTGTATTTAAAAATTTGTAGAATATTACCTGAAAGCATGGGCGCCCTGAGGGGGTGCACTTGCGCCCCCTTGGCTTATGAAAAAAGGGGGAAAAGAGGACTGAATCCACAAGAAACTACAGTCCAACAACATTATTCAATTGGAATTTTTCCTGGATGCACCCCCCTGCATATAATTCTGGGGGCGCCTATACTTGAAGGTGTGGAATGAAAAAATATGCACTTACCTATTCTGAGTTCGAGCTTTTATTGGTAGTCATCCTTTCGAGGGTAAGGTGGTTGTCTTAGACGGGTTTCAAATTTTGCTGAAATAAATCCATTTCAATTCGAAAATCCAAGGAAAGAGTTGCACATTTGAAACTGATTTATCAGCGATATACTAATCAATAAATCAGGCATATAAGGAAAAGTTAAAAAGGAAGAAAAAAAAAATTAAGTATTAAAAAGAAGGAAAGAAAGGTGTGAATGAAAAAAAAAAAGAAAATGAAAGAAGGAAATGTATGAATGAAAAGAAAAGAAATGAAATGGAAGGAGAAAACAGTAAAGTATTAAAAGGAGGAACCGTATGAATGAAAAGAAAAGGAGGGAAAATAAAAGAAATGAAATGGAAGGAGAAAACTGTGAAGTATTAAAAGGAGGAAATGTATGAACGAAAAGAAAATGAGGGAAAGGAAAATAAATGAAATGGAAGAAGGAGGAGGAAGAAGTGAAGAATTGAAAAAGGAAGAAAATGAAGGGAAAGTGAGATAAGTGCAGAGGAAAACTTGAAAAACTTGAATAATGAAAGTAATACTTACGACAATAAGAAAGTTTTCGCAACCTTTCGAGAATTGTTATTCTCGTTATCAAACGAAATGCCTAGTTTGTAAAAGTACCGTTTGTGTGTGCATACGTAAGGTTGAAAATTAGCGTATTTTAATTTTTTTTTAACCAGCACCTAAAACTTGAATTTCTCTAATTATTTCCTATTCTCTCTTATCGCAGTTTTCCCCCATCTCAATCCATCAATCAATCAATCAATAAAAAATTGGCAACAACATGGGTTTCCAAAAAGTTATACAAAAACGATAAGTAGCCTTTTTATGAAGAGAATTCGTGTTATTGTGAAGAGAGTTCGGTGCATGTCAGTATTTATTTCTTCCCATTTTGCCTTTCGAAAAGCGATAAATTTTATTCATTGCGATAAAATGTTATTTTATATACTCCTTTCATAAGTTATATATTCTAAAACATGCCTTACAATGCCCTATCTTTCATACCCTAAAAATCAATGCAATCATCACCTCGCGCTTCTATGAAAGCATAGCAAGTAAAAACTACTAATAAAACTCTTCTTTCACTTAAAATTATTAAACTCGATGCACACTAGCTAAAGGTAAAAGATTATGTTCTAAATGTTATTAAGCAAAAATAATCTAGCTTATAAGCCAAAAATCGCTCATGTGACCATCTAACCATGTCCGATTTAATAATGGAGAGAATTCTCAGTATGATGGACGTACACGCAAAGTGATTGTGTAACGATAGTTTTGGAGCTGTGGAGTTGGTTTTAGCAACTAGGAAACAACCAGTTAAGATCATACTCTTATCATCATCTTTGTCCTTTTGACCTTAAAAGCCTTGCCCCTAGAACATCCTCCCCACCATCTGGGAATGTGGTGCCACAATCTGAGGCCACCATTCCCATTAACTCATGTGTAATCGTCGAAAACTACTTTTTCAGACTGAATAGTAGGAAAGGTCTATTTTTAGAGGAGAGGGAGGAAGCTGACGGAAACTACTTAGTATAGATAAAGGACTCGATGAAGGATAAATTGAGAAACGTTTAGTTGCGCAATTATGCAATACCATTTATTATGAAGAATTAATAATACTATCACTAATATCCTATTTTATTGTGACTTATCAGATTTGCTAGAATCAGTATAATAAAAGAGCCACTTATTTATACATTGGTGTAAAATTTGACACTCAATGCAGTTCCTGAATTCTTCCTTATGTCAGTGTCTAGACATAGTTATAGTATCTCCTGGTGAAACTTAAAATTGTTTTACTAAAATTAATATTATTAAATGCAAAATTTTTAGTTTTAAGCACATATAAAGAAATAATGTCTTTTTAATTAAACATTGTAAATTAAGGCAGAAGAATTTTATTAATATTGCTTTTAAAATATTGTATTTTAAAATTAATTTAACTAGAATTCAATTTTCTTTTTGGAAGAACGTTTTGAAATTGCAAGAAGGAGCACACGCAAAAGCACTTTTTTTGTAAATAGATATTCAAAAATGTGATTAAATTAATTTCTTGTCAGTAATAACTAAAATTTAGTACAGAAAAGAAAAATAATTCCTTCTTATTAGATATTTGAAGAAGACAGAAAATCGTTTAAAGTAAGAAGATACTTTGGAGATGTAAATAAATAAATTTCTTTAAGCAGGTGGACACCTTAAATATAGATACAAAAAGTACTCACTTTTCTTTTAAAAAAGTGGATTAAAAATTTAAAATAATATAATAATAATTTCATTGAAGCAGTCAGTTTAATAGTGTAAATAAATTTTGTCCGTTCTTGAAAGCTAAGTTTAAATTTAAAAGTGAAACTTTGTTCTTTTTTTTTGGGGTAGTTATGCCTGTTACTAAAATTAAGAAAATAAACATCAATTTTCTTGATGTTTTTAACCGGATAATTATGCACGTTAAATAGACTGTTCCTGTTATGATCAGTTGAAAAGTAATTATTGAACACTTTTAATTTAGCCCGCTCTAATACGACGTATTAAATTTGGAAATTCCAGATAAATGGTTTGAAAATGATGTGAAATTAAATAGAGGCTTGTTAGGTGCTTCCAAGATCCATGAAATGATCTGCAGGTCAAATTCTTCTCAAGAAGAGATTTTCAAATTATGAGATGGTCAATTTTCAAAAATGTGAAATCTATAAAAAAAAAATATATTATTTTTTTAAATTTTATTTTCTTCTAAATTCTTGAAAGAGGTAGTTTTCTAAAAAAATCGTCTTCTCTTGTTTCAAATGATAAACCCAATTCAAGTTTCATTACTCGAAATAATGCTTAACTGTACTTGAATATGATAACAATTCAATTAATAGACCCATTAGTTTCTTATTTTACGTTGAAGTTATTTCATAATTTTATTTCGAAGGCTGTAATTTAGAAATTAAGAAGTGTGATTTTTAAATTAAGAGAAATTCTAAAAAGTACGAATGTATAGGTCTTTTTTTTATTTTTTTATTCTGAAATATGAATTATTCTTACCTTATTTTACAATCAACTGGACGTGAGCCCAATCTTCTTTTTCTGTTTATCGGCCGCTGATTGGGAAAAGTACCAGTCGTAGGTGATAGTGATAGTAAAAGTCTGATGGTTTTATTCTTTATCTTCTGTTAAATAACTCTTCGAGGGAGCATTGGCCGTCCTTGGCAACTAGCAACGTCACCTGCCACTGATAGAGTGAACAACGAACGTAAGAGAGATATATATCGGGGCAAAATAGCCCTATTTTGCCCCTTGCCCCAAAACCTGATTAAATCACAGTATTCCTTTAGTGCTACTTTTCCCACCAAAAATCTGATAAAAGGGACGAACTTCCGGAATCCAAAAGTCACATTTTATCATTACTTGGAACCTTTCCTGGGAGTTTTAATGACCCACATATCCCTTGACATGGCTCCCATGTAATTGAATATCACCGAACAGTTTATTTTGTCAACACAACAAATGATGCACAACGAAGTTTTTAGTAGGGCTCAAATCGAAAACCGTTTCCCATGGATAAGAAATTGGGATAAAGAGCCCGTCATTTTTTTTTTATCCCATAAGTAAAAACGAAGACTTTTTTGCCCTCCAAGAACAAGCATCCGATATACCAAGCAGAGAATTCTTTTTATGCAATGCACAATTTTAATAAATCATATTAATTGCGCCGATATAAAAGGATATTAAATTATTCAATTAACAATTAAGTTTTAACAGCCACATCACTTTAGTTTATGATTATTATTATGTTGATTTATTATGATTATTATGTTTGTTTATTATGGTTGTTATGTTTATTTATTATGATTGTTATGTTTATTTATTATTATTATTTGGTTTGTATAACACATTTGTTTAAGGTTAGAAATAGTAGGCGTTGAGGTTGTTTGAGAAGGAATACCAAATTTTTATTAAAAGGACAAAATAACTGATCATTATAAAAAGGAAATATCTACTTATTATTATCATTATTATTATTATTAAGAAAATAAATATCTCTAATTGTTATCAATAGGAAAATGATTAATTATGGTTAAGAAGAGAAAATGATTAATTATGGTTAAGAAGAGAAAATGATTAATTATGGTTAAGAAGAGAAAATGATTAATTATGGTTAAGAAGAGAAAATGATTGATTATGGTTAAGAAGAGAAAATGATTGATTATGCTTAAGAAGAGAAAATGATTAATTATGGTTAAGAAGAGAAAATGTTTAATGAATAGGTTAAGAAGAGAAAATGGTTAATTATGGTTAAGAAGAGAAAATGATTAATTATGGTTAAGAAGAGAAAACGATTGATTATGGTTAAGAAGAGAAAATGATTAATTATGGTTAAGAAGAGAAAATGTTTAATGAATATTAAGAAGACAGAAAATCTAATAATTTTGAAAATATTTTATAAATTTAATAAAATATTAAGAGGTAGAGATTAATACCTAATTGCCAAAATGTAAAAGAAGTGCCATAGTACTTTTACTTGGAGTTTACTCCCGTCGATTCATGAAGAATAACAGCGATGTCTGTCATTCACACCATTCATCATTAATCTTATTATTAGCCTTTTATGCACCGAACTGTTATTAAGAGAAAAAAAATTGAGCTATCACACTGAAGAAATAACATATCGAATTGTTATCAACAAAGGAAAATACAGAATTATTTTTGATAGGAAAGAATTTACAGAATTGTTATTATTCAAAGAAAAGAATGCAGAATTATCATTAAGAGGAAAGAATAATGAAATAAAGGATTATATATGAAGAATATATTATATAAAATTGGAAAAAAATTCTGCTTTTTTTTATGAAGGTTTGACATTGATAATTGGTTGAACTGTCACACGGTCTTAAAATATTCGGGGGGCGAGAGCCCGATCATTTTTCTCGGGACCCTTTTATACCTACCTTTAAATTCCTACATTTTTGCAATGAGAAAAAATAATACGCCTATAATAAACAAACTTCGCCAATTTGGGGGCCCCTTCTCCTGGGCCCGATTGGCCCACCCGCTAAGATGGCACTGCTTCCATACATGCAATTGTAATATGGATCTCCATCAATGCGCCACCCTCGGGGACCCACCCAGAGCGTAACCAGGATTTAATTTCGGGGTTCAAAATTTTTACAGCATACGATACAATCGAAGTACGCCGCAAGGCCGTAGCCAAGTCCCACTCAAAAATTTAGTTTCAGGGGCCTAGTCCCTAAGAGCCCCCCCCTGGATATAGGCATGGGACACACCTTATTAACACACTTCAAAATACATCCTTAGTTGGAGAGTATGGTTGAGATTAAAAGAAACTAACTAATGATCATTCACCTAAGTTGAGTTCTAAAAATTATAATTAAAAATACCTTTTCTTCCTGTTTTATTCAATTATATTACATTTGTAAAGTATTCTATTAGCAGTCCTTAATTCATTAAAAAAATCGGCTGCTTTTGGAGGTGGCCGCTAAATAAGGTAATGGGAAATACAATAATATCTATTTGTAAGGCCTGAAATTTTGGACGGATCGGAAAAATGCTTCGCCTTTCAAATTCAGGTCTATTCTTTGTTCATCCTTCTTCAATAAAAACTGCGAATTGTGTGTAAACAACAGAAATCAAACGGCGTCGGGTTGGCGGCAAAAATGAGGTCCTCCAACGACAAGCGGGAACACAAAAGGCCAAAGGTCGTCGCCAAATATACGGAACGTTAAAAGAAGGGGCCATTGACTAAGTTAAGAAAAGAAACAATCTATAATGCGTTCGACATTCGTATAAACGGGTAAAAATTAAACTTGCATCGACGAATATCTTGAGAAAGATTGTAATAAAAATTTGGAATATGTATATTGTGGCGAAGCACAGTGGGTGAAATACTCATTCTAGGGAGAAAGAAGTCTAAATTTTGATAGTCTTATATTTTAAAATTTTTAGCGTATTTCCGTTACCAAATATCCACAGACAGCCTACAAGTAATATCAAAGGATATGATGCAATAAATTAGCAGTGGCGTCATCGACGCTTGGGGTGTGCTCAACTCTGTGGTTTATTACATTGCTAAAAGTTTTTTGCAGCGTCTCTGTAAAAGTATCGCTCTGAATTTTCTAACTTACCAATTGTTTTGACATTTCGTACGATGTTTATTTGAAGGTTTGTACACATTTGGCATAATTTCTTCAAGTTGAAGACGTTAAGCAGTTTTAATAGAACATTTTAAATTTATGTAATCTTCATCACCGTTATGTCAATTTCTAAATTTAAACGCCCAGGAAACACACAGGTTCGCACGGGTTCGCTTTGATTTTTTTTTTACCTAAATAGTTCATATACTTTAAAATTATGTCGAATTTAGCTTCAACTATCTGCAGCCGCGCCGCCACTAAAATTATTTGCAATATTTCACACATATTATGTCATTGGCGCGACAATAAACAAATAGTTATATTTAGAATAAAAATAAACAAATTTTCTTTTTAAATCATTCTCTTTTTAAGTGAACTGCAGGTTCTTATTGCCTGTTATTTTTTATTAACGGAAAAAGGAAAAAAATATTTTATACATCAATTGCTGTTTTCTTCCATTTCATTTCGATCAAGTTTCATAACTTCTTTTATAGGGACTCAAAGTTTTAATTAGCTTTTAAACATTAGCAGCGTACTTTCCGTTATTATCCGTAAAAGCTCACGGACCTCAATAAGTGTTTTGTTTTTAGCATAACCATGTTCGTGCAGTGCATTGCAGTCCACAAGAAGAGAGGGGGGGATCCCCCCCAAAACAAACAAAAAAGATGAGTAAAATGGGAATTTTTTTAATTATATTTAAGATAAAACTTTGTGTCTTGAATAATTAATTTTTGCACCAAGAAGTTTTATCCGGAACCATATTTATCGCCCCTGCAGAGTCGACATCGTGGGTGGTGATGGGGGTAGGGGGGCAACGATCTATATTGAAGATGAACTTTGTCCACATTGTTTTGCCATAATATTGGGATGACTCCTTTTTAGATCTCCCTTCTACCCCTTGCTTATCTTGAAATAGAGTTCCTGCATGAGACTGCGAAATTGTTTCACACTTCGTAAATGTATATTATTGTTTACGATCGTCGCATCTGTACTTTGGTGGCAACGTGATATTGTGCCATCAACACATGTCTCATTTTAGTCACCCTCCCCTTAGTAGGTTAGAAGGATGGGTTAAAATTCAAACTGAAACTAAAGTATCCAGCTGTAGTTCGCATTTTTTGTTTTGCTTCCTCTCGCATCCCCTATCAATTTAAGCATCGATAATAGACCTTCTTTCAAATATATAGACATGTCGTTGCTGAAGAGAGAGCTGTTCGAAGTTTGGCGACAAGAACCGTTGGCCAAAAATAGAAATGCTGTTGTTCTTACGTATGTTTTGGACAAGTTGAAAATAAAAAATGCGAAGAAGATAAATATATTTGTTCCAAAAAATTAGTTAAGCAATTTACCAGCAAACTTACTTCAAAGTGGAGAGCAAGCAGTCTGTCGTTAAAAACGTTTGAGCTGAGAAATCATCAGTGGCTGGATGAAAATATTGTTTTGTTTTTTTTTGTTTTTTTTTATACAAGAATCTTCCATACCACAAACAGGGAAAAGGGCAGACCGTCAAAAGACTTTTCTAAAGTAGGTTCCAAACCCAAAAGGTTGCGCCTTTATTAGAAACGTATTCTAAAGAAGTGCTATAATTTGCAGCAAGTAGTAGCTTACATACATCTGGCATGAGAGACGCTGCTCACATTGTAAAAACCGTAACTGAAAATTCTCCCAGAAGAGCAACCCAAATAAGAAGAAGTATAAATTCTCAAGCACAACCATTCTTTGTTCTTTTCCTCAGATCCCATTATTTCATCGTTATCGAAATCATCTACAAATACTCATTCAAATACGTGGCCCCCTTGAAAAAACGGTAATAAATTTATTGTCTGACCCATCACTACCAGCATCATTAAAGTTTGTTGAAACTAATAATGAGTACAACGATGACTCGTCTGCAGTTCATTAGTAAATATCAGAATGAACTGCAGATGACTCGTCTGCAGTTCATTCTGATATTTACTAACCTCGAAACGTTCGCACCAAGAAAAAAAAAGAGTTTTATGCCTAGAAATAGTGAAAATTATGACAACACTTTTATAAAGTTATGATATTATTATTCGAATTATTATTTTATGAATTATTATGCTTATTAATGCATTATGAATTGTAATTAATGGCAATTATTTTATTAAATCATTTATTGATTAATGGAGACGAAACGTGGACATAATTTTGAAATTAAATTAATACGTATAAATAATGACTAAGCCATTATTTATTATCATTTTTTTGCGTAGAAACAGAGTTTTAGGTATAGCGTTATTGTTTCGGTCTTGATTTTTTTCCCCTCTAGAATGAGCGTTTTGCCCACTGTGAATCAGCCCCCTATAAGAACCAATTATACACTGCAAAAAGACCTTGTATAATACGAGTATAACAGTGGTAAAATAATCGTCACGCATTAATAGTTTGTAAATTTTCCTCTAGCGGCGATACAGGTCGATGTACTATGCTACAGATGCGCTATAATTGTTAGTCCACTTCGCTCATATTCTATCATTATTACAAATGTCTTCCCAGAATATTGCAGGCATACTCGATTGACGGAATGTATGGGGAGCTGGATGACCACGGAATGGTATAAATCTATCAGAGGTATTGTTGAAAGGGGCTTGCTATATGAAATATAGTGCTATCCCGTAAAGAAATAGTTCCTGAAAAGCATTCTAGTATAGGAAATACAATTGACTGTAGGATACGTTGTAAGACGTGCAGCGGTGAAAGCACTTTTAAAAGCTTTGAGATCAAGCGTGAGTCTCGAAAATTATTACCTATAATTAAATTCTCCACGAAAAATTATAAAAAACTCGCCACGTGACTTTCTGGGTTGACTATTATTTGGCACTTGTATTAGCCTTGAGAAGAGTAATAATATCTCACAATCTTATACACGGAGAAAGTGAGTGTTCTTCCTGCCTTCGGTGGCCTAGCGGTTAAGGCGCTTCGGAACTAACGGATGGATCATAGTTCGACTCTAAACCGGGGACGGCGTCTCTTTTTTTTATATACGTTCAAAGCTCTAATTTGAACTCAAGCATGGGTATCGAAAATCATTATCTATAAAAGTACCTTGCTCCAAAACTGGGGTCCGGCTTACTGAAACTTGAATGATGCAGACGACTTGGAGCCATACGTTGCACAAATATGGTGAGAACTTGAGCCGAGAAAGAAGCTAAAATCCTCATTCAACAAAACACTCTTAATTCGGAACCATTCAGGATTCCCGAGTTCTGCATCACTCCAGATAACTGTGCTTATTACAGTTGTGCCAAATCGCTTACTGAACGAAAACAACGAACGATTTTCTCCATCTATTATAAACAAGTAGACACCTTCGGTGAATTGGTCAATAAATGGTTTGACACACCGCTAGGGCTTGTAATATCGGTGGTCAGTGGTTGATGACTAAACGCCGAGAATGAAGTCCAACCTCCGATAGTAGTGAATGGTAGTTACGCGTGAAAGAAAGTATGGGACTTCAAATTGAACACAGGGACGCGATTAATGATTTTATGAAGTTCATTCGTGATTTCATGAACCTTTTGGGTATTTGTGTCCCTGGGATGTCCAGACACTTGGTGAAGATTATGTGTGTCTTTCTGAACCCCTTTTCTGTCAATTTAGTCGCGCAGCACTGAGACCAATTTGACAAGTTTACGTGTTCACCTGCTTTCCTCAAGGTTATGATGCGACCTTACTCAAATTCAGTTGCTCATACTGTGTTTTGTACTGGCGTCTTTGTAGATGACGGAATAAAATCAGTGAGCTTTGTTTGTCTGCATCAACGGAATCCCTTCATATCGGCCCAAAGAAGAGTCATTATCACATGCTTTGGAAACGTCCGGTTTGTTCACTAGCAGTGACACACACAGTATTTGCATATTGAGATGAAAGGCATAAGCATAGAGTTTCGCGGCTCT
>QLNU02015270.1:71302008-71316341 GCA_006491805.2 Dysdera silvatica
GAGTGGTAACAGTAGAGGCGTGTAATTTCGTTGTGTTTTTGTTTCTTAAGGGTACACAGGACCTTTAAATCTTTAAAAAATCGATTTTTTATTTATTAGTTTAAAAAATAATATCGATTTTTGGCAGTGTTTTAAAACAAACCGCATCAAAATTCTTCAATTACTTCTTGCACTATTGTATAAAATAAAAATAACTATTACATGTTACCTTGTTACCAAGTTCCAACTTGAACGCTCTTTTTCTCAAAATCACTTTTTCTATATTGCGCAGAGATTATCTTCAGATCTATGCGCACTAGAGTTCTGAAATTTTTAATATGCTTTTATATCATAAATGCCTAGGTTATTATTTAAATAAACTTTTTTGTATGCCATGTTTAATCATTGGTGTTAAATCAAATGTGTGAAATAAGAGTGGTTTCGAATGATTTTGGTAACGTTACCCGTGCTCTTCACAAACATAAAGGTTCTTTTGATCGTGTGGATTGTACATTATGTTTTTCAAACTTAAAAAAAAATTTAAGTGGTATTGAGGATGCTTTAAAAGAATACTTTAGGCAATATATATTAAACGCTTCAACGAAAATATGCAGCTTAATGGACGTTTCATTCAATTGCCCGCCCATTCGTGCTGTTCTTTACTTGGGGAAGCAAGAATTAGCATTTCGTGGTCATCACAAAGATGTAACCTCCACTAATCATGGTAATTTTAAAGAATTGTTAGAAACCTTTATTTCGATAAGCCCTGTGGACATTCATGAGCACTTTTGAAAAATCACACCCATGTTTGCCGGCAATTCTAAGACTATTCAGAATGAAATAATTGACTGCATTTGGCAATATATCAATGAACATATCGAAAAAGAAATAAAGGATTGCATTTTTTTCTATACAAGTAGACGATTCCACAGATATTGTCCAAAAATCTCAATGTAGTATCATAATTAGGTATGTTATTGCTGGTGGAAAGTCAGTGGAAAGATTTTTGGGATTTTATGACGTCAGTTCCAATCGGACTGCCGAAGCATTGTTTAACCTTGTATCAAGATGCCTCGAAAAATTTAACTATAAATCAAAACTTATAGGAGAATGTTTTGATGGGGCAAGCGTAATGTCAGGGCACTTAAATGGTCTTCAGTCCAAAATTAAAGAAGTAACGCCACATACAGTTTTTATTCACTGTTTGGCACATCGTCTGAATTTAGTGCTACAACAAAGCTGCAACAGCATTTCACAGTGTCGCATATTTTTTGCAACTGTAAGCGGCATACCTGCATTTTTTCATCATTCTGCCAAACGAACTCACGTGGTCGATACAGTCGTCGGAAGACGAATTCCTACTTCTGTTATTACGCGATGGACATCAAACTCTAAAATGTTGAGTGTTATAAATAAAGAATGGGATTCTTTAAAAGAAGTATTTACTGAGATTATGAACGATCCAACCTCCGATCAAACTTCGCTTAGGCAGAGTGTCGGCTATTTAAATATATTTAACGACTTTGAATTTTCACTTTTGGTTGTTGTTTTTAACCATATTTTTGGACTTACGTATTTATTGTATCAGTGAAAAATGCACATGTAACAAGCTTAATGGATTGTTCGGTTGAAGAAAAGAAAAGTAACAATATTTCTCCGTTCTTCTCGGGACCTCTTGCGACTCTGAACTCCTTACGCTTCTAGAATATTCATCAGTAAATGCTAACGGATGATTTTTTATTGTTTTTTTAACTCGCTTCTTTATCTTTAGTGATTATTGACCAATCCAAACAGATTACAACCAAGGTTAAACAAGTATTATATGTATTTTGACACAACAACTACTTTTATTTCGCATAATTTTAAGTGTTTGCGGCGGTGATGAAAACATGTAGACGTTATAGCGACTAACCATCTAAGGTTGCTAACCGACCTTGGACAGCTAATCAAAACCCGTATCTTTTACAAACTGCGGAGTTGCGCCCAACGGCAGAAGACGATCGTATCTATAGGCACTGCAGTTTGTGACATCCACTTAAGCTGTGATAGATCCGTTCGTCCCAATCCGCTTCAGTCAATTTCCGAAAAAATAAAGTTTTAATATGAACGAAGAGAAGATTTAGATTTATCCGCACATTGACATTTTTTTATGCCTTTACAATTATGTGTTGATTGGTATTGAACATATGAAAATTATGCATTCATAATTATGACTATAAGAATTCGATGCCTGTCTGTTCTTCGATTTCATTCTTCGACAAAAACCTATACTTTCTATTCTAAACAAACTGAAAATCTGGAAGAACGACATTCAATATAAAATGACGCGTAGTTGCGTTTTAGTTTAGGAAATAGGTAAATATAATATATATATAGGATATTATTTATATATATATTATATAGGAGTGGATAATTGTATTGTCATCTGTACGTTACTAGAGAAACTGACGAATGGAGTAAAAAGGACATAAGTATGTTTTACTTCCTACTCTGCTCTTCAATTAGCAATACTAAAGACGGATCCAAAGATGGATTATAAGGTGGGGAGGGAGGTAAAATACAGAAGGATCCAATTATAACGAACCCTCATTTAGAGCGTTTCTGGAAACAGCGAGGAGAATATGGGTTTTGTTTAGTATAGTAATTAAGGGCAATATTACCGCTTTTAATGAACAAGTATGTTTTGGACTCCAAATTTAACGAGCAATTAAAAATAAAATAGTAAATCTAACTTTTTGTACAAATTTCGTCGTTATATGAGGTTGATCGTTATAATCAGGGCTCGTTAATATCGAAGGACCACATTTTTACGAATTTGGGAGGGGAAATTTCCCCCTAATTTTCCCTCGTAGATCCGCCACTGTGGCAATACACACATTTGCACTTAATACTTTACACTTACTCACGCTTACTACTTTACACTAAAATCCCTACTTTTAATGCCATTGTTCGTTTTGTAAAGTTCCTTGAAAGTTTAAAAGAGACTTGTGTAAATTCATATTCGAATTCTGCACAAAAATATTTGAAAACACTATTAACGTGATTCTGGATTCCTTGGAATTTGTAAATCACAGTCAGTGGCGTAGGCAGAAAGTTCATAAGGGAGGGGTTATAGGCTTAATGGGAGGGGTTACAGAGCTACAACTCATATATTCCTATGTTAAATATACAAAATTTTATTGCGATGGGGGATTTCAATCCCTAAACCACCCTGGTCTCTGGGGGTCAACCTCTGAGCAGAGCCTCTCCCCAACTCTTTTTAATAGAATGCACAAGGCTGTGCACAAAGAGGGAATTGAAGGGTAACCCCTTGCCCTCCCATTTGAACAATATTATCAGCCGTTCCCTATAAGTAACACATGTTTCTATTATCCCCTCCCCTCTTCCGCTTTTTTTTCATCAAAACATTTGTTTGAAATTCTGTGAGAGAAAAAGAGAGAGAGAGGGAGGGAGAGAGAGAGAGAAAGAAAGCGAGGTGAATTTTTTTTTTTTCATTTTCATTCACATACAGAAACTTCACGTTTGCAAGTGTGTCAAAAATGGTCTTCGGAAACTTGCTTTCAAACGTCTTGCCTTTCATCATAGGAAGTCAAGCGACAATTGAATAAACAACCTTCACATTCATTAAGAGTCATACTCAAGGTTGATGCATGAAAAATACGATGACACCGGAGCCTTATTCTGTTACGTAAATGTGATCATTTTACCGTGGGTTGAGAATTCTAATAGCTAACTTTGGCTAAGTGCGCTATTACAGTGGTAGTTATTCTTTTCATCAAGCGTGTATGCAATTAGAGACGAAAAACCTGTATATTGTCGTTACGTAGGAGTGAATTTTACTCTGAGTAAATTAACTCAAAGTAATTGAGTCGTTGAGTAATTAAAAGATTGGCAATATCAGGGGCGGATTAAGGTTTCGTGGAGCCGCAGGCAATTTCTTTCCGGACCCCTTGTGATATAAATTAAGCCTGTGTAATTGCAATAGGTCCGAACAAAATGAGAATCTTGGAACCAACAAAAATGCTCGCTATATCTGATAGCTCGCTAAATCCGATCTGTAATTTAAATTTTAAACTTTGAAAACAAAGTATGTACATGCACTGGCGTACGCAGGGGGTGTTGATGGGGGTTATAACCCCCGATTGCAATGAAATTTTGTATATTTAACATAGGAATATATGAGTTATAGCTCTGTAACCGGCATTGAGTCCATAACCCCCATCTTATGAACTTTCTGCATACACCTATGCGTACAGGTAACATATTTGCATGCTACGTACAGATAAAAAACTAAAATTCGAGGAAAACGAGGCTGAAATTTGCGCCGCTATAAGATGACTCCCCTAATAACAAAGTCTATTTGGCTACAATTTTGAATTAGCGTTAAGTCTAAACCGCACCCAGCCCAATAAAAAAACTGGATCTAGACACTTGTTTATTTATGTGATAATCCAGCTCTAAGAATAGAGCACATTTTTAAAATGGATATATCATTTTTTAAAAGTCACACAAAATCATATTTTTAAACGCACTTTTCCCTCTAACTTTTTTACATTTAACGTTAATGAAAATAAAAAGGATTTTTCTTCATATGCCTACTCCTAAATATTCTTTTCTTTTCATTCGATTCTTCGCTTCATTTCATAGAACCAAATTTTTATTTTTTTTATTTTTTTTTAAGCTCAGAATTAGAAATAAAAAAAAGCATTCCCATGCCAGAAATCGTACTTACGACCTTATGTTGTGAACCGGTGACGTCATATCCTCTCCAAACCAAGAAATCCCGAGTTCGGATCCTATTCTCGCAAAAGTCATTGTCACCATTTTGCCAAATTTCACCCCATTCAAGAGTCGTAAATCCTATAAAATATAACATATTTTTGAGACCAAAATCATATTTTAGCACATTTTTAAGACGGATATATCACTTTTAAATAATTTTTTAAATAATAAATTATCAATTAATAAACAAAGAAGAAACTAAAATAAATAATCAATTAAAACTTATGCAAAATCGTATTTTTAAGCCCTCTTTCTCCCCTAATTTTTATTTGTCTTTAATACTAATGCAAATAACAGGTTTGTTTTTACCTAAGCCTTCTCTTAAACGTTTTTCCTCTTTTGGTTTGAATTTGGTTTGAATTTGAAATGAATGTCGCACCGAATTAATCGGTGCGACATTCATTTCAAATTCAAACCAAATTTCTTTATTTTTTAGGCTTAAAATTCAAAATCCATAAAAAAGTCTCATGCTGGGAATCGTACTTGTGTCTCTGTGTAGTGATATGATTGCATCTCTCGTCTTTCTGCCAAGAGGTTTCAAGTTCGAGTCGCCTTCACGTAGAAACCATTTGCACTATTTTTTCAAATTATATCCATTTGACAAGCCATAAATTGCATGAAATGGAACACATATTTTTCGGGAACCTTTTCGCTCATTTGTAAGAAGAGTGTACCTTTTCTTAACAAATGTATAAAAGCCACGCAAGATATCATTTTTTACGCCCTTCTCTCATAACTTATTTTTTTATCTTACGTTAATTACAAATAGAATTTTTTCCTGTATGTATGCTTGCTTTTAAACGTTTTTCCTTTTCATTCGGTGTGTCGTTTCGTTTCATAAAAGTAAACTTCCTTTTTAAGCTCAAAAAAAAAAAAGAGCTTTCCCATGACGGGAAGAGTACTTAGAGATTGTGCGTAGTGAACTGATGACATCAGTCGCTTCTCAGCTAAGACTTCCAGAATTAGAGCCCCTTCACGAAACAGCCATTGTGGCCTTTTTTCAAATTGCATCCTTTTTAAAAGTTGTAAATTGGATAAAATAGAACACATTTTCCTAGATCAAATGCATATTTTTAGGACTAATATGTCATTTTTAACTCATTTTTTAAAATACACCCAAAATCGTACTTTTAAGCGCTTTTTCTCCTCTCTTTTTTTTTTATCTTTAATGCAAATAAGCGGGTTCTTTTTTATAACTAAACTTGCTCTTAAACGGTTTCCCCCTTTAATTCGGTATGTTCCTTTCGTAGAACAAAATTTATTTATTTTCTTTTTGGGGGGGGGGGCTCAGAATGCAAAATCTATGGAAAAGAACCCATGCCGAGAATCGTATTTGCGTCCTGGCGTAGTGATCCGGTGACGTCTCTCGCTTTTTTGCTAAGAGGTACCGAATTTGAGTACCCTCCTTGCAGAATCCATTTTCATATTTTTTTCATCCGATTGGCAAGCATAAGATTACATGAGATAGAACATACATTTCTGCCTCTATGCATATTTTTACACATTTTTAAGACAGATATATCGTTTTTTAATCAAGTTTTAGAAGTCATGCAAGATTGTATTTTTAAACACACTTTCCCTCTAACTTCTTTTATCCTACGTTAATGCAAACAGAATTAAATTTTTCCCCATATGCCTGCTTTTAGGTGTTCTTCCCTTTCAATCGGTGTGTCGTTTGTTTGTTTGGATTTTTTATGGCGCAAGAGCATCTGGGCTATACTGTGCCAATGGCGTGTCGTTTCAACTCATAGAAGAAAATTTTCTTTTTTAAGTTAAAAAAAGCAAGAATAACGGCTGATAGTAGGTGCTGCTTTGGAGGTAAGAAAGTATTCTGCTTCTGAAAAGTCTCACAAACAAAGACGAATCCAAGAGGGGCGTGCTAGCCCCCCAAAAAGAACGGTGGATAAACCGATATAGGGGCACCAACTACCGGTGGTTTAGTGGATGTAAAAAAACCGTTGTCTTACTAAACCTTAAGTAATAGAACCTAAAATCATGCCCCTTAAAATAGATGTAAATATGGATAGAGGTAAAATAATAGTTCTAATTTCTATGCAATTTTACATCCAGGGCGGTGAGAGGCGCCGTAATAAAATGGCGCATCCGGATGTTTCCCGGAGTTTCGTTAGGCCAGCACGCCCCTGGCTATGAGGTGATCGCTCCCCTCCCAATTCATCCGGGATTGTACGAAGGAAAATGAATGTAAAGTACCAGTCACTTGGCTAAAAGAATCGAATCACCTGCTCCCCACCCAATTGAAAGATTTCGAGATTCGCCTTTCCTCACATAGACTAAATTTTAGCCTATCATTTATAAAACAATAATAAGATCTGAAGTTTTATACGAAGTCGAGACATATTGACAGTTAAAAATAAAGACTTGCTGGGAGCATGGCAAACAAAAGTACTTCGGAAAATATACGAGGCAGTTAATGATAAAAACCCAGACTGACTTCACGATAAGCGAATAGGCTACCACAGTGGTCTCAAATATGTAGCTCGATGGATATGATTTTGCGGCGTACGACGTCTTTTTCTAATCTAAAGAATACCTTCTTTTTTTCAAATGTTTTTATAAGTTTAATTTTCTATTATAATGAAATACAAAATTTGAAAATAATTTTGAGGATTTCTTATCCAACAAAACGAAAAACATTTAATCATTAAAATTCATCTGTTCACCTACAAGGCAAAAAATACAAGATTTTAAAAAATAAGTTGAAAATCACTTGATGGCGTCACTAGTCCAGGAGAAGATAAGGAGTTAATAAAAGAAAAATTCATAGATAGAACTGTTTAAATGTCAAACTACAAGGCCAAAATAAGCTAGTCACTGATATTATTGATAATGTGAAAACGTCCATGAAAAAATTGCAGCTGTGGGAGGATCAACTTCAAGGGGGAAATCTTGCTCATTTCCGAACTTTGAAATCTGCGCTCGTGAAAGACTAGGAAATTCATCTGGCTGCATTTTCTACGAAATCGCTACGTTAAAAGAAGACTTTAACAGACAATTTGAATGATTCAGAAATATAGAAGGTATTTTTAATATATTCAAATCATCATTTTCATGCAGGGTTGATAATGCGCTTGAAGTACTTCAACTTGAAATAATAGATTTCCAATGTGATTCATTACTGAAAGAAAAATCCAATATCTGCAACCTCACGGAGTTCTATATATATATGTTATTACATATATATATAGAGAGAGAGAGAGAGAGAGAGAGAAAGAGAGAGAGAGAGAGAGAGGAGTGAAAGAGAGAGAGAGAGAGGGGAGACCTTCATCCAGCAGTGGATAGATAATGGTTGAATATGATGATGATATATATATATATATATATATATATATATATATATATATATATATATATATATATATATATACATATATATATGGCATGCAAAAGGGTTGCTGGTATCTAACTGGAAGGAGACCCACACGCTGAACGTATGTGACGATGTGTGGAACCGGCCGGGCCAGTAACCTAGTGTCCTACCCCGCCTTCAAGTGGTGCAGGCTGGGCTTTCTATCCAAGAGGCAAATTAATATTTGCTGCACGGATGGAAAGGCGGAAGGGGAGGGCTAATTCACCAACCCGTCTAGCCAGCGTGGTGAAATGATGGCTAATTCCTCCAATATGCTAATACACCAAAAACCATGGCCCCTAGTCTCCAGGTGCTGGAGTGCTCCTGATCAAGGCAGCGGTCAGCGTGGCATGAAAGCAGGGGGTGCTAAGAATCACTGGAATGGCCCAGGCTGCCGTTTGTTATTGACCTTGGCAACGTATAATGGACGATCCCTTGCTTCTGAAGCAAAACTTCAAGAATTGGAAGAAGAACTTGACAAGATCAAATGGGACATTGTAGGACTCAGTGAAGTTAGAAGAAAAGGTGAAGAGTTGGTGGAACTTAAAAGTGGACATTTGTTTTATTATAGAGGAACGGAAACTGGAAGAACAAGTGGTGTTGGCTTCTTAATCAACAAAAGAATTAAAGACTACCTTCTTGAAGTCGAAAGCACGTCAGATCGAGCAGCGAGGCTCGTTGTTCAACTAACCCAGCGATACCAACTTCAGATAGTACAGGCATATGCACCAACATCAAGCCATACCGACGAGGAGGTTGAGGAATTCTATGAAGAAATCAAACAGCTACATACCAAGGGGAAACAACACATCAAGCTCATCATGGGAGATTTTAATGCAAGAATTGGACAACAGGAACAAGGAGAGACATCGGTTGGTAAATACGGATACGGGGAAAGGAATGAACGTGGCGATCAACTCATAGAATTTGCCGAAGCTGAAAATCTTAGCATCATGAATTCATTTTTTAAGAAGAAACTACAAAGAAAATGGACATGGAAACACCCCAATGGAGGAACCAGCGAAATTGACTATATACTGGCAAACAAGAAATCAATTATTGAAGATTGCAGCGTACTGAACAGATTTAATACTGGAAGTGATCATCGAATGGTGAGATGTAAAATGCACTTAAATACTAAACTAGAAAGGCAGAAGCTCATTAGGAAACAAGTATGTAAGAGGGTGGATTTAAAGAAATTAAAAGAAAATACCGAGGCATTCAAGTTGGAATTAAAAAATCGCTTTTCTGCACTGGAAGGACTTATTGAAGAAGTTGACATCTCAGAAGCAAATGAAAACATTGTTAAGACAATAATTGAAACTGCTGGGGAAATTGGTGGTGTAATATGTAAAAAGCAGAATAGCAAATTATCTGAGAAGACGAAACAACTCATGAAAAGGCGAAGAGATATGAAGGTGGACAATCAAAATACCAGTTCCAGGATTGAGTACATAGAACTTTGTAAAACTCTGCGCAAAAGCATGAAAGAAGACATAAGAAAATTCAACTGTGAGCTAGTAAGGAAAGCCATTGAAAATAACAAGAGCCTTAGGGTTGTTAAAGGAAGTTTATCTGTTGGGAAGAAACACATCATTGCATTAAAAGGAGAGGATGGCACCGTAACAAGAAATAGGTGTAAAAATATATATATATATATATCATCATCATCATCATATTCAACCATTATCTATCCACTGCTGGATGAAGGTCTCTCCAAATGCTTTCCACACAAGTCTATCCTGGGCCATTCGTTTCCACGTCACCCCAACCTGTTTTCTTATTTCATCCACCCATCTAGTTTGAGGACGTTTTCTAGGTCTTCGGTGGTCTCTTGGAATCCAGTTCAGAATTTCTGTTGTCCATCGTTGATCAGTTCTTCTTGCAATATGCCCAGCCCATCGCCATTTCAGCCCTTTTACTTTAACAATGATGTCCTCTACTCTAGTTTGCTCTCTCACCCAAGTGTTTCTTTTTCGATCTCTCCTAGTTATTCCAAGCATGCACCTCTCCATGCTCCTTTGCGTTGTCTGTAACTTTCGTATTGCTCCAACTGTTAGACTCCATGTCTCTGATCCATAAGAGAGGACTGGCAATACACACTGGTTGAAGACCTTTCTTTTTAGACACAAAGGCAATTTCCCCTTCAGGATAAAACTGTTTCTTCCAAATGCACTCCAGCCAAGTTTAATACGTCTGTTGAGTTCTTTCATAATGTTGCCATCCATTGAAATCAGCTGGCCAAGGTAAATATATGAATCAGCAATTTCTAGCTCAATGTTGTCAACTTGTATTTTTGTTTCCTCTACAAAATTATTGAACATGATCTTAGTTTTTTGTAGGTTCATCTTGAGTCCAACTTCTTTACTTCTAGTTGAGAGCTCCTGTACCATGTCTTGGAGTTCTGATGGGTTCGTTGAAAAAATAACAATGTCATCAGCAAACCGCAAATGATTTAAATATTCACCATTTATTTTTATTCCCTTGTTATTCCAATTTATCAGCTGAAAAATCATCTGTAAAGCTGAAGTAAAAAGTTTTGGAGAAATGGTATCTCCCTGCCTCACCCCTTTGCCAAGTTTGATAGTTTTGGTATCTTTATGTAACCGAAATTTTGCACTTGCATTTTTATACACACGTTTCACCATGTCAATGTACACATCCTCAATGTCTGTTGATCTTAAAGAGTTGATGACTGCTGATGTTTTAATAGAGTCAAAGGCCTTCTCATAGTCAATAAATGCAACACACAATGGAAGTTCATATTCATGTGTTCTTTCAATTAATTCTCTTAATACTTGAATATGGTCCACTGTACTGAATCCACTTCGAAATCCAGCTTGTTCTCTTGGTTGAGCTGCATCTAATTTTTTCTGCAGGCGATGTGTTAGCACTTTTGTGAAGATTTTATAAATAGCAGGTAACAAGCTAATTGGTCGGTAATTTTTCAAATCCTCTTTATCACCTTTTTTATGCAAAAGAATTACTGTTGCAGAATCCCATTGGTTTGGTATGTTACCGCTGTTAAGACATTTGGTAAAGAATTTTGCAAGTATGTCTTCTACATATTCTCCAGCTTCTTTTAGGATATCTAATGTAATACCATCATCGCCAGGGGCTCTTCCTTTCTTCATACTTTTTATTGCAAATGAAACTTCTTCTTTTAAGATTTTAGGAGCTGTTCCTTCGACTATTTCAGTGTCTTCGTTTAATCCACTGTTACTTTCATATAGTTTTTTGTAGAATTCTTCAACTCTTCTAAGTATTTCTTCCCTATTTCTTGTTACGGTGCCATCCTCTCCTTTTAATGCAATGATGTGTTTCTTCCCAATAGACAAACTCCCTTTAACAACCCTAAGGCTCTTGTTGCTTTCAATGGCCTTCCTTACTAACTCTAATATATTTGACGAATGATATACTCCCATACGTTTTCGATAGGATTTAAATCAGGACTACGTGTCGACCAAATCATACTTTTAAACTTTTTTGAATTTATCCATCTTTTGGTGGAGATAGATGCATGGCACGGTGCGTTGTCCTGTTGCAAAATCCAGTTTTCCCCACATATTTATGAGGCATATGGGAGGGCATATTCTTTTAAAAATTCTTGATAGCAGGTGAAATTCATACGACTGCCGATGAAAGCTCCAGGCGTAGTACCGTTGTAGCCAAAGACACTACAAATGGTCATCAACCCTCCTCCTTGAACTCTACGAGAAAAGTATTGCGGCGCTTTCCGCAAATCGTGCCAATAATGTTGAAAAGCATCCGGACCATCTAAGTTGAATTTCTTTTCGTCCGTGAAAAGTACCTGCAACCATTTATCGTTCCACTCCATGTGTCGTCGAGCCTAGTTTAAGTGTTCCTGTTTGTGAACTTGGGTGAGAGATGGTTTACCCTTTCTTTTTCGAAAAGATAAATTTTTGGAATTAGAGAGCACATTCTATACTGTCCAACATTTAACTGGGAGCTAACTAAGGTCGTTTCGGACTTTTGCAGCCAACTTTCCTGTGTTACTGGCCTCTCTAATAATGTTCCGCTTATCTCTTTTACTCAGTTTTAGCTTCGCTCCCCGTTTTTCGAGTGGATCCTTTTGGGGTTTCTTTTTGAAAAGGCCCCTATAGTACTCCTTGGACGCTGAATAAGCTGACAAATTTTGAAAATGGATTTTCCATTTCATTTAAAAGCCACAATTTCCTCTTTCTCGAAATCCGTAAGTATTTTCCTTTCTGACATGACTACAAACGCTGCTTTCGCAGACTCAAACCTGTTCACACGGGTATTTATACGAACCTACGCATCGAAAGAATACAATATGCAAATTTTTTAGCGCCTGCACTGCCATCTGTTAGTCAGGAATGATAGTGTCCCTTAAATTAACAAACAACATTTGTTACATAAATTTGCATTTTCCCCATTTATGTGACGATACATTGATATAAAATTTATTTTTCTACAAGACATTATGGTGTCTCGGCATTCTTCAAAAGCCAATTCGCAGTTTTTGTATTTTTTTTAGCATTTACGTAAAAATATCAGGTGTCCACTAAAATACCAAACGCACTGTATATATATATATATATATAAAGTTTTCCTCGCCCATTCTTGGCGGAAACAGGCTTTGGGACGGGCAGAGCGCCATGTTCCCAAGCCTCTTTTTACATCACTTCTTAATGTGCCATGTCTAGAAACTTCCTGACAATGTGACACGTGTTTAGGATTGTGGCTTTTTGTATTTCAATGTAGGTGTTTGGGTCAATGTTGAGTTCTATACTGATGTCCAGGTGTGGGTACTGTTGTGCGAATTTGGCGTGAAGTGTGGGTCTGTAATTTGTCATGTCTGTTTCTAGCTTTGTAATCGTATAGTAGGTGCGCATGATGTAGGTGTTCATATCTATTGTCCATGACATGCGCTGGCGTGGTCTTTCAGCCCTAGTGGTTGCACCTATACTAGGCTGCAAAGCACTTTGGGCTGTGTTGGTTCTAGTAGCCGTACAGTTGGAGGCGCCGCTACAACCGCCGACACCTCCAAGGAGAGACTGTTGCATATTTTTCGAACTGGCCCCTCTGCTTAAAGCCCGAACGCGGTTCTGATTTAAGAGCGAGACAACCGATGCTCCATTCATATTTTCATTATGGTTCATATCATCAGAGTCTGAGATAGCCTTTTTCACGTCGCTGGGTTACCGATAGTTATCCCAACGGCGTTCCGGATGCTGGCATGTCGTCAGCAGGCTACAAATCCGGTTTTAATGGCCCAATGGTATTTTTATTCATTATTAATACTTTCACCGATCAAGACATCGCGCCATGAGCGTAGTAACGCTTGTTATTTTTTTCCCCCATGCTGGGGATCGAACCCTTGGATCTAGCAAACCTCCTGGTTAGTAGGTGTGCGCTTATATATATATATATATATATATATATATATATATATATATATATATAAATTTTCATCTTTAATATAATTATAAGTTAGAATTATTATTTATCCCCTTCATCTTTGTCAATATAATCTAAGCTGCGTTTTTTACATTGAGCCATTATGATTTTCAATGTTACAGCTGAAATTTCTTGTACGTACAACTTGAATTACCCTCCGTTATGCTATTTGATTTATCAGTGGCGTACGTAGGGGAAGTTGATGGGGTTGTAAATCCACATTGCGATGAAATTCTGCATATATACATATGAATGTATGAAGTTGTAGCTCTGAAACTCCCACCCCATGAATTTTCTGCGTACGCTTACGAGGTCTGTTAAAAAGCAAATCCTAATTCTTTAAGTGATTTGAAGCATAAAATACTATATATATGAAGCATAGCCACTTCGTGTAGCACAATTGGGTAGCGCAAGTTTGTCAAGAAATTTCAACTCAAATACATTGGAACGTCTGATAGCTCAACATGAAAATCACATCCTTGATTGCAATAATGAAGATGGAGGACAAGTGAAATCCTTTTAACTTATAACTGCATATTAAATAAAAAAAAAATATAATACTTGAGCTGGCTACGGTTATATTCATTTTGACTCTCATTTAAAAATTGTTCGCGTTTAAAGGTGCACAAGAATTTATAAGAACCCTGTCCAATAGGTTATAGCAATAAGGTAACAGGACCCGCAGAAATCGTCCAATGTTTCTCTTCTTTTCACAGATCCTGCCGCAATCATAATACTTGCTTCCATCATGAGGATGTGTAAC
>QLNU02015270.1:71316441-71333519 GCA_006491805.2 Dysdera silvatica
GCTCAATTGTTCATGCAACAGATGTGTGAACTGCGTTTTGTAAACGAGGAAAGCGACCTCTATAGTTTCTTAACTTTCGCAATTTTTCATTAACCGAAAAAAAAATGATATATATTGCATTTTTGGTTGGTGGTCAGACGTTAATGAAATAAAAGTAGCATTTGCTACCAAAATTTTGCACGTTTTCAGCGCAGTGTGACGTAGTTTAGCGTGTGTCTCTAGAGGTTGCTATCGGTCATTGCTATTTGATAATGTTTGCCCTATAGCACGTCTTTAATTGATGTGCTTAAAGAACTCATATTTCTTAGTTTCTTTAGTGATTTCTTAGTTTGGGAAAATCTCTCGGTCGTAAATTGGCGACTACTTACCACTTTGCAGAATAGGTTTTTCTGCTTTGCATCAAATTTGCAAGTGGAGCCATTTACTTCTACTGCATATTTTAGTGTCTTCCCATTCCATGGTTTCTAGAAATACCAGGCTTCTATTTTTATGTTCAAGATTATTAAATTGGATTTGAATTCTTTTTTGTCTTTCCATAATGTTGATCACCGATGTCCTACTCGCTGTGCTGCCGGACTTCATATTCTCAAGAACTAATTTTCTCTTCTATGACATTACAATTGTTGGCCCTAGATTCTTCTGGAACTCGTTTCCGATGGAGCTGCGGCCCTTAAATAGTTTACCATTGTTTAAACGCAATCTGTTTATTTACCTGTTGTCCTTTTGATTTCGTTTTTGAATTTTACTTTTTAGCCTGTTTTATTTGTTTATATACATAACTTGTCCATAAAATCGCTGAGTTGCCGGTTTCGATGGTAGTGGGAATTTATCAGGTCTTTAGTTGCCTTTTTTCCCATCCCCATTCCCGGCATCTATATGTTCATTATTTTAAGGTTTATTATCGCTAATATTTCTTATTTATGTATCTTATTATGTATTATTATTATGTATTATTATTATTATGTATTATTATTATTATGTATATCTTATTTATGTATCTCATTTATATAACTTATTATTATGCATATCTTATTTATGTATCTCATTTATATATCTTATTATTATGCATATCTTATTTATGTATCTTAATATGTAGAGTAAAAACTGTCTAAGGCGGAACCTGCATAAGGTGGAAACTTGCTCAAAACGGAATTTTTTTACGGTCCCTTCAAAAGTCAATGGTAGTTAACATTAGCTAACACAGAAACTGTCTAACGCGGTATCGGAAAGTACTATTCAGTCCCGTCAAAGAGAAAAGCCTTCATAAAGCGGAAAATCGTTAGTAGGAAGAAAATTTTCTTAGCAGAAAAAGGAAAGAGGGTTGTAATACAATGCAAATAGCAAAGTGGGGGATGACGAACAAAAGACATTTTACAGATATAGAATGCCCTTGTCCGTATAGGCGTAGCCAGGGGGCGGTTTTGGGGGTTGTAACCCCCCATCGCAATGAAATTTTGTATATTTAACCACGGCCAATTAGATTACTACAGGCCCGCTCACGTGAATTTCAAGGGTGTCCCACTTTCTTTTGGAGTAATTACTGGGGTTGTTCATAGGGGACGCCAAATCACAGGTACAAACATGCCATATGCTTTCATGTGTTTGCAGCAGTTAACCGAAGATTAAAAAGGGTTTCTGGGTTTTCTATAATTTTTACATGATATTTATTTGTGATAATAATGGGAGTATATTATTGTGTTCCATTTTGTAAATCGCAGTAAGGAAAAAGTAATGTATCCTTTCACGAATTTCCAAGTGAAGAAACCCTTCGAATACAATGGATTACAAATATCTCACGTAAAGGTAATTTGTTTCCCCCTTCATAATTTTACTCTGTAGTAGCTAAGCTAAGGTGCATTAATTGTTTTAAGTTCATCCAACATATTTATATCTGCAGTATTAAGGACACAGTAAGTGTTTATTCTGTATTTTGTTTTTCGGTGACATGCTGTTCTATTATGTAGTTTGTATTTTCAAGTAAAATTATTTTGGAAAGAATTGCTATTCATGAATACCTGATACTTTATTTTTATCATGCAGTGTATTAAAAATCTGACTTGTGTCAAAAGTTATTAGAAATTATGTATTATACATTGTGTAGTTATATCATCAGTTTATTGTAAATTCATGTGTTAATTTCATTAACATTCCATTAAAGTCTTTCCAAACAGGTGTCAAGCCTTCTAATTAATTCTTTATTTTATAATTAATTATAATAAAAATAATTAAATTATTAATTAGTTGATTTAAATTCTATATAATTCTATTTTATTAACCATTAAAATAAAGTCTGCTTTTATATGCATTTTGCAATTTAGCTTTCAGTGTAAACTATCAATTCATTATCAGTTATTAATCATGCCTGAGAAATCATTTCATCCAATAAACCGTCTTCAGTGTAAATAAAAGAGTAGAAAAAGGTATGTAAGATTTAAATTTTAGTTTAAAAACTTGTTATGAAAGGTTATCATATCACGGTAACATCAACGTCGTTGGAAAATAAAATACGATAACTTTTTGAGCAAAAAGCAATATATTTCTGTATGTAATCAGAAACTGGGCTATTAATTGGCATTTATAGTCTGTTAAATTGAGAATATTAACCCAGGTAGCAGGCGCCATCTGTCGGAGAAAAACTGCTTGAGAGAATCGCCACTGCGAAAATTTGGGGACAGGTTTTCTATGGCGTTGGGCTCACGTGAGCAGGCCTGTAGTAATCTAGTTGGCCGTGATTTAACATAGGAATATATGAGTTGTATCTCTGTAACCCCTCCCATTAAGCCTATAACCCCCCCTTATGAACTTTCTGCCTACGCCTATGATTGTCCGACCACCATTTTGCACACCACCCACCCACCATAGGCATACCCAGAAAGTTCATAAGGGGAGGGTTACAGGCTTACAATGGGGGGGGGAGGGGTTACAGAGCTACAACTCCATTGTATTTACATGTATACTATAAACAATTTCATCGCAATGGGGGTTACAACCATAATCGCGACCACCCCCCCCTTGCGTATGCCAGTGCCACCCACTTCTTAAATAAAAACGTTCATTATTAACCAGAACGAAAAGTCACTCATATCGACTTTATCAATTCATGGATAAACCCACCGCAAGGGAGAGTATCTTTATACAAGGGAATTATCATCTTTACAAGGGAGGTACTTTATCGTTACAATTTAAGCTTACATAATAGACTTTTTGTATGGTATAAGCATGTATAGTTAGCATGAAATTTTGCACCATATTGATCGTAACTACTAAAACCACAAAATAGTGCAAAAATTAAAATTAATAAAAATAAAATGCAGTGATAAAATAAATATTTTTATCAAAAGGAAAATAAATATAATCTTAAAGTTCGCAAGATAAGACAAAGAAAAAAAAAAGCATATGCAGTCATCTCTTACCACTGAATTTAACTATGTATGTATTTGTTTTGCATGTAACCTCCATAAGGCGGAAACCTGCATACTACGGAATTTTTTCCGGTCCCGTGAGTTTCCACCTCAGCCAGGTTTCACTATATTATTATTATTGTTTATCTTATTATATCTTATCTTATATATATATATATATTTCTGGATATAGAGCAATCATAACAGACAAGACAGTCCCACATAACCGTCCTGACATAACCCTCGTCGATAAATCGAATAAGACCACGTACTTAATCGACATAGCAGTACCCAACACCAATAACATACAGACAACCTACACAACGAAAATCACCAAGTACCAAGATCTCAGACATGAAGTACGAGATATATGGGGTATGGAAAAGATCCTCATCATCCCGTTAGTCATCTCAGCAACAGGGATAGTACCAAAAACGCTTGCGACGAATTTGGAGATACTCAACATTGACCCAAACACCTACATTGAAATACAAAAAGCCACAATCCTAAACACGTGTCACATTGTCAGGAAGTTTCTAGACATGGCACATTAAGAAGTGATGTAAAAAGAGGCTTGGGAACATGGCGCTCTGCCCGTCCCAAAGCCTGTTTCCGCCAAGAATGGGCGAGGAAAACTTTTATATATATATATATATATATATATATATATATATATGGCCTGCAAAAGGGTTGCTGGTATCTAACTGGAAGGAGACCCACACGCTGAACGTATGTGACGATGTGTGGAACCGGCCAGGCCAGTAACCTAGTGTCCTACCCCGCCTTCAAGTGGTGCAGGCTGAGCTTTCTATTTATGTGGCAAATTAATATTTGCTACACGGATAGAAAGGCGGAAGGGGAGGGCTAATTCACCAACCCGTCTAGCCAGCGTGGTGAAATTATGGCTAATTCCTCCATTATGTTGACACACCAGAAACCATGGCCCCTAGTCTCCAGGTGCTGGAGTGCTCCTGATCAAGGCAGCGGTCAGTGTGGCATGAAAGCAGGGGGTGCTAAGAATCACTGGAATGGCCCAGGCTGCCGTTTGTTATTGACCTTGGCTACGTTTAATGGACGATCCCTTGCTTCTGAAGCAAAACTTCAGGAATTGGAAGAAGAACTTGACAAGATCAAATGGGACATTGTAGGACTCAGTGAAGTTAGAAGAAAAGGTGAAGAGTTGGTGGAACTTAAAAGTGGACATTTGTTTTATTATAGAGGAACGGAAACTGGAAGAACAAGTGGTGTTGGCTTCTTAATCAACAAAAGAATTAAAGACTACCTTCTTGAAGTCGAAAGCACGTCAGATCGAGCAGCGAGGCTCGTTGTTCAACTAACCCAGCGATACCAACTTCAGATAGTACAGGTATATGCACCAACATCAAGCCATACCGACGAAGAGGTTGAAGAATTTTATGAAGAAATCAAAGAGTTACACACCAAAGGGAAACAACATATCAAGCTCATCATGGGGGATTTCAATGCAAGAATTGGACAACAGGAACAAGGAGAGACATCGGTTGGTAAATACGGATATGGGGAAAGGAATGAACGTGGCGATCAACTCATCGAATTTGCAGAAGCTGAAAATCTTAGCATCATGAATTCATTTTTTAAGAAGAAACCGCAAAGAAAATGGACATGGAAACACCCAAATGGGGGAACTAGTGAAATTGACTATATCCTGGCAAACAAGAAATCAATTATTGAAGATTGCAGTGTACTGAACAGATTTAATACTGGAAGTGATCATCGAATGGTGAGATGTAAAGTGCACTTAAATACTAAATTAGAACGACAGAAGCTCATTAGGAAACAAGTAAGTAAGAGGGTGGATTTAAAGAAATTAAAAGAAAATACCGAGGCATTCAAGTTGGAATTAAAAAATCGCTTTTCTGCACTGGAAGGAAGAAATTCTTAAAATATTAAAATGGCAAATTCCAGGAAAACCTCTCCAGTTCCAGATTTCTAGGGAAGCCCGATGTGGTTCAATCCAGGCCAGGTGGTTGAAAAACGCTATTTTAGTACATAGTATTGACTGTGCACATAATAAACATAAAATAATACCAAAAGAATAATGTCGTGTACAAAAAAGGTATATCATGGTGAATGATTATACACATGTGTATATTTATACGTAAGAAAATAATATACAAAGATAAAGAATTGTTTGCAAAATGTATGCTTATGCGTAAAATGCAACCCATTGCCGTCGGAAGTAAATAAAAGTATTATTACTATTATTTTTATTATTTTTACCTATGAATTTTTAATAAACGAAAATTTGTAGACTAACAAACGTTTGCGGCATCACCGCAAGGAATTTGCCAAATTTGATTGTTTCGTCATAGATTTTACTGAACCGTTTGTCTTTTTTTTATTACACAAACGAGTTATGTTTTTTACATCGTTTGGGCATTGATTATCGTGCTAAAATTGTCCGATCTTTATTCGATTATCCAGGGACGTCTCGTAAAATTTAATCGTTAAAGCGGAGAAATTTAACATTGATCTCAAGGGAATATTTTTGGTTCTAATAGATTTTATTGTTATAACTGCAATATTCTATTATTCGTAATCTGATGCAGAAATTGACCAGAAAATATACTTACTTTCATTCATTTTTTCATGCTTTCATGCATTTTTAAGTTTATGCTTTCATGCATTTTTAAGCTTATGCTTTCATGCATTTTTAACTTTATGCTTTCATGCATTTTTTCATGCTTTCATGCATTTTTAAGTTTATTCCCATAACGCGTATTTATAGTAGATAAAAAGGGAAAATTCACCTGTTTAAAAAATTTGCGCAAAAGTTTTTGAAATTTTAATTCCTGTAAATTCAAATGCACGTACTTCTTGTCTTTATGATGAAAATGTAGTGGTATTATATAATTATTAAAATAAATACTGTACATAAGTTAAAAACTTAGAGATAGAAATGTACTATTTAATAACATAGTTAAAGTGCTATAAAATTCAGCGGAAAAATACTTCATGTGTACCATTTCAAAGAAGTCCACTTGAGTGTGTAAACCGCTTAACTGCACGAAATTTCGTCGCCGTGTCGACGGACACTAATGCGGTCTGGACTGCATAGGAGTTTTTGTGAGCCTCCATAGTCAAAACATGCTAGAAAAATGTTTCTACATAAAAAAATAAACAACTTCTATCGATTTTTTTTTAAGACAGCTCAGAGGTTTTTTTTTATCTCAGTTGTACCATATTTATGGTTACCACACTGAATTATTTTGACGGAATATTTTAGTATCCTGACATGGAAAGACAGTTTCATTGACCGGTTCAAAAGTATCTCCAGTCCATCGTTGACATGATCCATTTTCATTCCACCATTTTGCCAAATCTTTGGATTTGAAAGAAATTTTACCATCGAAGTTGTGAAGTTTCTGACACAAGTCACACATCCAAGGGTGCAAGTAAGATCTGTAGGATTTCTTCCACTCAAAGAAAGAAGAATATAGAATGTAGTTGTTGGAAACTAACCATAGATATTCCGCGAGGGCTTTGGGTCCATCAAAATCCTTAACGTTTATGACAGAATTGGGAGGAGTTATCGTATCGTAATCTACCCCCCCAAAAACCACAGGCAAAATTTCATACTCCAAAATATTAAACAATTTCTCCGTGACATAATCCTGACATAAAGCATTTTCAAACGCCAAATAAAATTTATATTTTCGAGCTACTTTTTGATAACATTTTTTGGTTTCGGCTGGTCGGCAACCTTCTATATTGCAACCTCCAAATATCTGGACTGGATAATGAAGCATTAGCTCGGTAACAAACCGTTCTCTGTTGCTATCTGTACAACAATTACTGACGTACCAGACTGCCATGTTTTCTTTCCTTTGAAACCTCTCTGAAGATGGTGTTCTTGATAGCGTATTTACCTTTCTTGGTCTCCTGCCCACAAACCCATACTTCATCATGATGTCAGATCCTCTTCTATAACTCATTGTCCAATTGAAGAAAGCATCGAATCTTTGAAAGTTTAAAGTTTCCAGCCATGGAGGTTCCATGGAATAAAGGATATAGAGCTGCTCCGAACGTCTGTACACAGGAATTTTGCTTATTCTAATATCTCGTGAGTGAAATATCAACGCATCTGCCTCAGCTAATTTCCTTGGATCATTAGTAACTTGGCAGAGACTTTGAGGACAGGAATATCGCCTAAAGGTTTCAGAACCCAGGTGTAAAGAATAATAATGGTTAGCGTTGACTTCACCAAAGTATTTTGTCGCCAAGTAGATCATCTTAATTGAATCAGAATAGTTATTTTCCGTTTGCACTCGAGGAAGACCGACATATCTGGCTTGTTCGTTGGGGAATTTCTTTTCACCCTTTTTCAGGGGTAATACTTGCACCAGTGGAAAATCATAGTCATATTTCTTCAAACTAATGGCCGCTTTCTCCACTGTATTGTCTTTTGAAAAGCTGTTATCAAGGGTAGGTGGCAAAAACAGAAAATTTAATTGCACATACATGATGATCAGCACGAAAGCAGTACTTGCTAGGATTGTCAGTAGACGTTTTCTGTTTAGAGAACGGCAACTCAAGGAGCAGAAAGCGATCCGGTTCCACTCTATAAACATCATGACCCAATGATTAAACTTCGTTCAGTCATCTGTACAAAAGAAATTTTAAAATTACAAATAACCAATAAAATATTACATTAAAAAATTACATAAGTAATAATGATAATTTCTAATAACTAGGGCCCGGATATTGACGACATTTGCATTTTTGTGCATTTTTTTTGGCTTGTTTTTTTATTTTCATTTTTAGGGCATTTTAGGCGATTTTTCATTGTTTTAGGTCATTTTTTGCCAATTTTTTCATAAAAATTAAATTTTTGTAAGAATTACAAACAAGTTGCAATAACCAAAACTAGAATTTCTAGACGAAAAAAAGCGACAACAGCTTTCATTGTCAATCAACTACGTGCATGGTTTCTCTTGAAAGTAAGGAGATTGAGTATAGAAAACACACTATATTTGGTAAAATCTTTCAATACACCCAGTATTCTTCAAAATAAGAACCTTAAGCATCGACACACCTAGTCACTTGATTTTTCCGTTGTGGGCATCTCGCAAGTATTCTTCGGGAATTCCGTTCAGCAGCTTCGTCATAGCCCTTTGCATGTCTTCCACAGTGTCCTTTCAACGAGCTTTTCATTCTCGAAAACAGGAAAAGTCACACGGATAAAGGCCGGGGCTATATGGTGGCTGGGGAAGCGTGGTTATTCCTTTTCAGTTCAAAAACTCTCTCGCAGCGAGTGACGTGTGCGACGGAGCATTGTCCTGGTGCAGAATCAATGATATCGCGATCTCTGGACAGACACGTTGGATACGTTTTTGCAGTCTTTGGAGGACATCTACATAGAAACTTGCATTTACTGTCTTCTCAGGGGTGGGGTAGGATAAATTCTTCGTGGACGGACGATACGCTTACAGTCATGGAATTCTATCAACATGGATTTCATTTTTGGATTTTGACATCCGCGCCTCCTTCGGGCAGGGAGATTCACTGGTGTGTCACTTGAAACTCTTTCTTTTTGTTTCTATGTCATACTGAAACACCCACGCTTTATCTACAGTAATAACTTTAGTTAAAAATTCAATCCGTTCAAAAAATATTTAGCTTTCGGTGGGCGGGTAGATTTTGAGAGGGCAGGGAAACACAAAGAGATTTATTTCCTAAGCTATACAGTGTTCAACATAGCAACGAGGCCACCTTATGGGAATTGGAGGGGTGACCCCCAGTTCGTGGAAACGTTCCTTTTGGCGATGTTCCTCCCACTGGGGGGAACGTCCCCAAAAGAAACCTTTTCACTAAGAAGCCGCTAATGAGGGGAGATATTTTGCCACTGTAACACGCACTTGTTAACGCTATTCCGGGATTACAACATAATAGTCGTTTCCCAAGGCAATAAACAAATTTTGAAATCGACACCACATCGTCTGAGAGAAAAATCTGATCAAACTTATAGGTCATAACAATAAAACCAGTTCCTGACTGAACAATGTCAATAAAGTCACTCAATTCTATACGTATAGTAGACCCTTGCATTTGTAAGTAGTAGGTACCTATTTTGTGCGCTCTGTACTTATGATGAAAAAAATATATTTATGTATATACAAAATTTTTAAATAAAGGTAATGTGAAATTATTATAGACAAAGAGTGATGCATATAATATTATATAATTAAACTAAACAGATATAAAATAGATGCCTTAAAAATGAAAAGGCAAACTTCATTGCAAGCGTTTCTTCAGAGTAGAAGAGTTAAATCGAGTGATCAAATAGATTCTAATGATCTTTCAACTGAAGATTCAAACAAGGAATTACCACAGGAAAACCGCAAGAAATTGAATGCTTTACCAGCAAATAGCTCACTAGCTGAGGTATGTTCTTTCAATTTTGTGTTTATTACAGAAATAGACTATATGCAGGGGCGGACTAGACCACCCGCCCCCGGGCTGATGCGCCCTCGTGGGCGATAGAACTCGAGCCCTCCGAAAATCCATGGTATGCGCCCTTTGAGAAGACCGAGTCCGCCTAGTTCGACTGTATTTATTTTTACAAATATTTTCAATCGATTTAGGAATTTTATTGTGCATCCTAATACGTATCATCATTTTTGTAATTTAATTTTTATATAAATGTGATTTTTTTTTAATTTTTAAAAATTAGTCATGAACGACAATTTTTAAATTGTCAAATGTCAAAAAATCAAAATTTTCAGTAAACTGTTATCGTGATTAATCTGTAAATATTTTCATTCTGAAAAGATTGAAAATGTTTGTGTTTTCTCAATAACAGCTTTTAATTAATTAAAAATTGCGATGAAATGAAAATTATGTAGCTAAATTTTTTGAGAAGCGTTGTATGGTTAACATTATGCTTTATAATTTGGAAACATGTTACTCTCAAAACAGAAATGTAATTTTTTGCTTTAATTTCCCATTTAATCATTTAAATTTTGGTGGGTATCAAACAAAAAAAAAAAAAAAAAGTTACAATGTTTTTTCGAAAATAGAATTTTTTGTAAAATCAAGTAACTCTCACATAATAAGGGAGTTTATAAATTAATATTAACCTATATAATATTAAATTAATATTTGTATTATATAGCGCTAATAATAAGGAATATGATCACGGGCGCCGTTAGCGGGGGGAAAGGGGATCTATATTATATAGTTAATGTAATTAATTAATTAAAATAATTAATACAATATATATATTGTATTAATTATTTTAATGCCTTTGTATATTACTTAATAAAATATTCACTTCTGGCATATTATTTTTGTGCTTCATTAAACGCAAACTGTTGATACCCTAAATCCTAATAAGGGGGGAAAATGGTGCAAAAGTATAGTAAAAATATCTTATATTGTACAGAATCTATGTTTCATTATTTATAGAGTCGATATGAAAACCGTAAAAACATAAAATATTTTTTCCACGCCAGTTAATGAAAACTAACCTTTGTGTGGAGGTCAGACAGTAACGTGGTGCTATCCTGCAACAATTAATTACACTATGGTCATATACCAGTGCTGCAGGCAACAAGGCAACCCCAGAGAACATGGACTTAACTCAAAAATTTCATTTTTGTGACTTATACCGTCAGCGGGTTTTCAAAATTATTTGCTGGGCGGGCCATATAACTCTACACCTATTCTTTTTATCACTATCGTTTTCAACGCCTCATATGTGAAAATTTTCGCAAAGTCCCTATAAATTTATTTTATTTGAAGGAAAAGTTCTGCAATTTAAAAAAGTATTCAAAGTGTTATAAAGTGAATATAAAAGATTTAAAAACTTACGCTTTTACAAACGATCCGTTTTGTCGTTAGAAATAGATATATTATGCATAGTGGACATACTTCTCCCATAATCAGTCGCCGTACGCAACAAGAAAAGACCGAAATCATAACTCCAATCCCTAACTGCAGGTGGCGTTTGCTCTCGAAATTTGAATTCCATTGAACGGATGTGTCGATGAGATATTTTTGACAGCAACAAGGAAGATAGTTATACGACCGGATTAGTATTGTTCCGTATATTTCAAACATAAATTATTTGAATAAAAGCGTTGTCAAATTTGGTCCAGGTTGTGCGTTTTCAGTGAACTATCTATTCAATAAGGGAATCCAATTTCTTTTATTTAACGTCCAGTGAACCATCACAATTGAGAGGATTTCGAATAAAATTCTCGAGGTAAAATAGCTTCCCTTACCGTCATTTGAAAAAGTAAATAGCACTTAAACAGAAAGTAAAATAAAGAAGCTGACATTCTTAGCGGATGGGCTTGCTATTTATCACCTCCTTCCACAGGCGTACGCAGAAAGTTTGTAAAGGGGGGGTTATAGGCTCAATGGGGGGTTACAGAGCTACAACTCACATATTCCTATGTTAAATATGCAAAATTTCATTGCAATGGGGGTTACAACCCACATCAACTACCCTTCCCTTTCTCACTCATTCAAAAACAACGGATACAATGATGTTATAGAGTTGAGGAAACACTGCTGTTATTGTTGCCCATTATCAGGTACGGTTATCATTGTTGTTTGCGCAAAAGGAATATTGGAATGGTCGGTCACAAATGGCGGCACTGCATTCCCAGAAAGAGGTGTGTAAAGATCCAAGGTGAACAGATGTTTGAATGGAGTCTACTTGAAAGGAAAGGAAATTCACATGGAATGCGTATGTGTGATTTTCAATGTTGCCCTGGATAAGCATATGACATCGTTGTATTACTTGTTGTAGAAAATAACGAACATAAAATACTTTGTGCGCAGGACATCACCTAATCTCAAATGCTGTATAACCAAATTTATATACAGAGTACAGTAGGAGCTATATACATTTTCCAAACTGAAAGAGTGATTCATAGCGATGCATTCTCAAAATTGAATGAAAATGATTCAGAACAACACATTCCCAAAAGTGAATGATTCAGAACAACACATTCCCAAAAGTGAATGATTCAAAGAACATATTCTCTGAAGTGAATGGTTCAAAAAAAATATAATTTGTAAAGAATCTTGAGGGAAAATAAGAGCAATTTTGTTGAATTTGTCTTTTTTGGTTTTACGGCTCAAAGACTACAGTGGTCATGCTGCGCCGGGACCTACTGTTTTCCGAGGAATCCGAACCTCTTAAGGCCTAGGGAACCAAACCCCGGACTACAGTGAGCAGTGCGATCTTTATGAGATCTCTGAGTAAGCGTTCTTTTTGCACTGCTGGGAGTCGAACCCGGATTAGCCGCGCAATAGGAGAACGCGTTACCACACTGCACCACCACAGGGCCTAATTTTGCTGAAACTTTAAAATTGTTTAAATTAAACAAAACTTCATGTGGTTGTTTTTTTCCCGGTGTGCCTTGCAAAGAGGTTGGAACTAATGAAAATGTTCGTTATATCCGGTCCTCGCTAAATCCGCTTGGAAATTCAATGTTTTGTTTGTTTGTGGTTTTACGGCTGAAGGACTACAATGGTCATGCTGCACCGGAACCTACTATTTTCCGAGGAATCCGAACCTCTTACCTACTGAACCAAACCCAGACTACAGTGAGCAGTGCAATCTTTATGAGATCTCTGACTAAGTGTTCTTTGCACTGTTGGGAGTCAAACCCGGATTAACAGCGCACTAGGCGAACGTGTTACCACACTGTGCCACCGCAAAGCACTGGAAATTCAAAATTGCAAACATTAAAAATAAAGTCGGTATCGGTAACGATGTGCAAGTAATATGCATACGATATTCAGCTTTCAATTTTATGAACAATATATTATTATTAATGTGTGTTGTGGGTATTCATATACTTCATTAAAGTTCTCCAACAGAATTTGGTTAACATTTCGTGTTTAGGAAATTAGGCCAATTGTTTTATACATCATAAAAGTTGCTCTGTGTATGGGATGTCTTTCTATTCTTAATGGCGCAGAAATTCTCAAATTCTTGCACAATAAGTAAGTCGATGCTTCCCTTTCCACATAAATTTGATTGGCCGTTTTATCCTCATTTATTCCAGGGAACGCAAAAGTCTTGCTCGCTAAAAGCGATTAAATTGTATTCCACAAGCATTATACCAAACAAAATCCATATTTTCTACTCTAAATCCACAAACACTATATGTGAGTTATGTATCCAACTGTATGTCTACCTGCTCAGAAAGAAATGCGGGGCAGAATCATGAATGCAATGGTACCTATCTTAAGTTTCCAATCAAGCCAATCCGAACCCTAACCTTTTGCACTTTTAGGCCTATTTTAAGGCTAAAAATCTACAATCTTCAGAATCAGAATAATAAAGTGATGATGCTAATAGAGACTGCCTTTAGTGTATTAAACACTGCCATTTTCGGTTTCTTCGCATGTTTGTTCAGTTTCACTGGAGGACGATGTAAATGTAGTCAAAAGGTAAAATTGAACGATGCAAATTATTTTCCTCAGATCCAAAGAACAGAAAATGGCAATGTTTATTAAATTATTTTGCATGTACGTTAGTTTTCTTACAACCTTGAAGCTTCCTCACAAATTTAAGTATTCAGGACAAGCAAAAAATTCCAGCAGCACTATGCAACCCAGATCCAGACGAGAAAATTAACTGCTATAGTTATTTCTAGTTGATTTAGGATAGTTATGCATTGGTAATTGAAAAGTAACAGGAATATTTACTGTAATATCTTTTTATTTCTGAAACATCAATAATAAGATTTTATAATTAAAGAAATGACCAAAAGTACATTTGTTAACCTTTAGCTAAGGGTGGGACACCACATATCCCAGCAGATGTACCTCCCAAAATAGGACTGGGATATGCCCTATCCCAAGAACTTTTTCCCCCTTTTATGTTCTTCCCAAGTCAATGGTCAGTTTAGTAGTACAAATGGCTTGATCGCGGGTGGTAACGAAATATAGGCCTATTGTGAAAACAGGAACTTTTTCCTCCCTTCCTCTTCTTCACTGCTCTGTAGGAAAGTTCACAACTCGTTATTAGATTACGAGTAAGTTTCTTATCTTTCGCTAACGTACAATACATGCCGACTAAAGTTATTTGGTGTTGTTTATTTGTACTTAGGGCAGCTACACCTCCCTCCTGACCCCATGTAGGGACGTTTTCAAGTGCCACTTAGGTTTATTTGTATGGGAGGGAAGGAAAAAAGCTACATTTCCCCTTATGGAAGGGTGATTTTCTGTTGTCCAGTCCCGTAAGCTAAAGGTTAATTAACCACTGCACAGCCCATGAAAATTCACGCGTTACTATTGGGGCATAAGGGAAAACGTTTCTTTACCATGGTTGAAATCTCAGAATTTGATACCTCAGCCTAAAGCTTTGGATTTCATAGAATACTGTAAGTCTAATGAACAAGAGACTTTACCTCGCCCCAGAAAAATTTACTCCAATACCTTAAAAAAAAAGGACATCCAGATCTTTCAAGAATAATGACAAGTTGTAGTAGTAATAAAAATACGTAACAATAGTCACAAAATCTTTATTAATAGCCAAGAACTCTAATCCACAATCAAGTTATGCTATCACAATTATTATTCATTTGGTGTTTGCATCAGGGAGGCTGTTACAAGAATGAAGCGTTTAAATACAAAACTTTTAAAATCAATAATGAAAAGGTATAATTTTATATTAAAAATTCAGATGGCAATCAGTGGAGGACTGGTATATATTACATTACATATTGCTTGAGTATAAAAATGTGAGATACAAAAACACACAACTACAAACAAACAAAATATATACTAGAGGTTCAACCCCAAACAATACAATTATAGATAAGTTTCTCAACAACATATTTTTTCAAACTCAAATGACTGAAAACTATTACATCATTTTAACTAATTAATTAAAAATGCAGACATGAAGTTATTGCTTATTATAAAAATTTGTCTTATTTAAATTTTTATTTAAAATCATATTATTTAAATGGCGTGCCTCTACATTAAAAAGCTGCATATTATATACAGCACACCATATTTTAATACAAATACATTATTCAATACATACAATAATTCTGCACATATAGTTGTACATATTTTGTATAAGCATATCCTTTTAAAATGAAGTATAGAAGTCAGAGGCTTAACATTTTAGTTTAGTCAAAATAGCTTAATGCTTAAATGAAACAAAAAATATAAACACTATTTTTTTTAGTACGAAAAAGTTTAAAAGGCCCAAACAAAAATATTGATGAGGATGAATTAAACTTGTTTTCACTGACTGTTAGTAAAATATGAAATTCAAGTACAAAAGCACGACAAAAAACATTTTGTATTACACAGTATTCCAAAATATAATAGACAGTTATGTGTATGATGTATATACAAATTGTATTGTCCCATAGCGTGCCACCGTGGATTAAAATTCCACCAATAAGATTTACAAAAACTCGTCGCACCAATCAGAAAGACACTGGTAACAATCCTTAGCCTGTTTCTGATTGGCCCCGCTAAGATCTTTCATCCAATCAATAAAAAGCTCTTGCTGCTTCTTCAACACCAAAAACTGGCCTAATACAACGTAAGCCTGAAACAAATCGAACACAATTATAAAACAATATTAAGAAGAAACCAGGGTTGGTAGATGTGTGACAGTTGTAACCGGTTTTATCCATGGTTTAAACTGTCATGTCAAAAACCCAAAATTTAATGATTGTAATAAAACACCTTAAATTAGTTAAATGCATATAAATGAAACAAAAACAACCCATAAGAAATTACTGCAAAAAATTTGATTTTCATTTTATTTTGCCATCTGCAATACTTATACAAAGACTACACTAGATGCATGCTGTGTCGAGAACTGCTAAAAGCATTCAATGACTGTGTTAAAAACACGCTACATTTTATTAAAAATTTATAAACTATTCATTACAATATATTCTAACATCAAAATTGTACTTAAAAATGAAGAAAAAAAGAAGAGTTTGCCACTTTTTAAAATTTTATGCTCTGGGCACTTGCCCACACATAAATCTGGGATTCTCCCCCCCACCCTAAACAAAAAATAACGGAAAATATAAAGGGAGCAAGGGTGCTTATTAAGAATTTTTCGCTAAAAGAAATAAGAATTCTAACGATTCGTCTTGAAATGTGACTGCGACAGAAAATTGGGGAATACAGGATGGGAGGTCTGGAATTACTGTATGTGCATTATAACAAGAAAAATTATATTTTTATGAATAAATTTATTTTATGTAACGTCAAAAAAATTCCCAATTACTTGGATCGGAGATGAATGTTTTTCCGGCGAAAGCGAATCGACGGAATTCAATGATAGATTGCAATTTAAAAAAAAACTTCCATCTTTTGAAATTTTTGTGGTGTGTCCGGAAAGGTGTTAATCCCTCTCCCTTCGGAGCATTGGTATTTGCTGCCACCAGGTACTTATACGCACTATTTTGTATCCACGGCGCATCAAGAGACGTAGGGTTTATCCTCTGTAACCAAAGTGCAACACAACTTGCAGGTTTCGCGGAAACACAGACGTGGACACCACCTTAACTAATAAGTTGCTTTATTCGTACTAGAGTATAAGCAACAATGAAAATCAGCACACGTTACCGTATCCCATGAATAGAGGATAGAATCACACACATTTGGTATAGCTTCCACTTCAACAAGAATGGA
>QLNU02015270.1:71334519-71346196 GCA_006491805.2 Dysdera silvatica
GCAACAATATATATACGTTCGTAAAGAGATTATATATTGTCCTTCGTAGCTCAGTGGGTAGAGCCTCCGCCCGGCAAGTGGAAGGTCGTGGGTTCAGGTCCCACCGAAGGCAGAAATATTTATTTTCTTTCGAACGTTTCACCATCTAATCACGCCATACCATCGGCGTTGGTATCACTACGCCAATAAACGTTGATTGATTGACATTGTTGTTTGATTTAATAACCAATTGTCGCCAGTGTCACAATACTTGTAGTAGAAGTATGAATATGGCAATTTGAACTTATGTCTACCAAGTTTGTTTTTTCGACCACCGGTTGCTGACCAAGGTGGTCCCCTTTTGGGCCAACGAATTTCCTTCGCTGGTGACATCATTATGGATTATGGACATGGCAGACAAACGTCTCAGCACTATGCCACCAGAGGTCAAAGAAAGGGAGGGGAAAAATATAAAAAAATGGGAGGTGGGGAGGAAAAGATAATTCGCGAGTTTAATTTTCTCACCTATAAATAAAAGAAAATTAAATAGTAACTCACTAATTCACTTCCATGCAATGATGAAGCTGGGAGTAGGTTTATAGTCGTTAACGAAATTGTTTGAACGTTCATAAATGTAGGAGGCTTCTAGAAAGTCTTTGAAGGCAATACAACTTTACACCTTTTCTCATGTTATTTGTATGCACCAACGATGGCATATAATGGTCCAACTGGGATAGAATGAACTTAATGGGACCTTCAAACGACAAACTCACTAATGGCACCTAAACCAGAATGTTTTGCAATAGTCCGCAACAAGGCTTCAGCAGCAATAAAAAATGCTTGGAAGAAGATACATAGGGTTCCAAGCTACATTTACAAAAAAAAAATTGCTCCGACTAATTTTTCCGACCCCCCTCTCTCTCTGTGAATTCGACTAAACTCTGATTGCGGGTTAAATGGCCTCACATTCATGAAAGATTTCAGTTATTCGACACAGAAGTTTGGAAAATTTCCCAGGTTTAACCAGAAAATCTTTCATTTTTCCCTGACCTTTAGAAACATTTTCAAATCCACCGCAATTTCAGGTTCTCCAAGTGCATGGAACCCTGATACACGAATATAAAGAATTCACTTAAACATGAGATTTAACTTCATATTATGCTTTAAATTTTTTTTTTAAATTCTATAAAACAAAAATGTAGATAACATTTAGTAAAATCAGTTCCCACTCACATTCAAGAAAAAAATTCTGATTATTCAAGATTTTTCTATGACTAATCGTGAAAAAAAAACCTTTGAACTAAACTTCAGTTTTAGGGTAAATAATTCCACGGTCGTGTGAACTTTTCTTCAGAGAAAAAGTTGGGAAGGTTTGCCCCGCCTTTTCCAGATTTTGTCAAAAAATCTTGCTTTTTCTTGGCTTTTGGAAACGATATCAAATTCCCCGACAATTACAAGTTCTCCAAGCACGTGGGAGCTTTGTAAAATGCAAAAAAATAATTGGACATTATTTTGGGCTAAAAATTATCATTAAAACCAGGGCATTCATGAAGAATTTAGTCGTCTTTTTCTCGTGAGATAATAAAACAACTGCTTTGAAGCATGGTTGTTCTGCAGCGAAGCAGTTTTTTTCTGTGACATGCATCATATTTTTTAGAACATTTTACTTTGGGGCACATGACCAAGTTTAAGAGAAGTCCACTCTAAGTACTTTCAAAAGATACTGGAACAGATTTCAAGGTATAGGTGTTGTATTAATACACAACTATAGTGAAACTTCGATATGTCAAATCACTGAGTCGAAATGTTCTATTCGTCAAAATAATAAAAAATTAACAAAATATATTATGTATAGCATATGTATATCTCGAAGACCCAAATTTTCAAAGAAGTTCTTTTAATTCCCTTAGGCTTTGAGCCGAAGTCCAAGGGAGTAAAAAAATAAATCAAAGCCTTAGACTTTTCATCGTATTGCTCATATTTTTTATTGGTTTCACTATATTTTTTATAATTTTCGTATAAAACCTGACATTCATAAATGCATACTCTAATCTAAGAACACACATGATCTGTGGAAAAAAGTTACATATGTTTTCACTCTTTAAACAATATGCAAAAGGAAAGTATTTTATAAAACATATAAAGTTACCTTATCAAACCCTTTATCTTCTAACCTCTTGCCCAAAACTTCACCGATTCCAGCCAGATCGGTGACAGGCTTGTCGCCCATAGGCTCCGAAACAAAATTGTTATGTTTTTGGGATGTCGAAGACATGTTGCACACTTCCTGCAATTATCATTATTACATATAAAATACATGCCACACATCCAATTTTAATTACGCACATAAGTTACAAGAACATTAAAATAGACAAAGCCAAAAATATTGATATGCAAGATCAACATATTAATACTAATAGTGATAAGCAGTAATAATCTAATTCAAGAAAGTGAGTGGTTAGTTTAATGCCAGAATAGGATATCCTGCAATGCAATTCTGAAAATTTTGGCATGTGTTCTCGAAACTGTGTTAAAAATGGTGTTTTTATTAAATGAACCCCAAAAAAAACCCCACAAAATAACTCCAGATGCACAATTTAAAATTGGAGCTCTCTCGATCCGGACTTTTTCTACACCCCCAAATCATTCATTAGCCATAGGTGACATTCAAATTAGAATTATTTTGTTCATATTGGTGATCAAACGCATCTCATATTTTCACATTTAGGCTGCACCTGTATGCTCTACCATTGAAAGACAAGACACGAGGATAACAAACGATGCAAGTTTTAACACTTCTGCTCTTTTTTTTAGTTTTTATACTATTTCCAGCCTCTAAATTTTTGCATATCTGGTTATTGTATTTACAACTTTCGTTTATTTCTTTACAGATGTAAAGAATTAGGTGTGTCATTTCTAAAAACAGAATGCTACCCAAATTTTGTTTCAAACTCACCGACTTTTCCCCGACTAGTAACAAAAAATTTCCAGGTGTAGTGTTTTCACAAATTTAGATATACAGATTTTGTTCTCTGTTTTTAATCAAATAAAATTGCTTAATTTAACACAATAAACGAGGATCAAATTAATTTGTCATTGTTTTTTAGACTTAAATTTGAGTCATATTTGTAATGTTCTCCATCTACTCCGCATATTTTAACATTTTATGTCACTATAAGGGTTCAGCCATCATTAAAAGTTAGATAAAAAAATAAACATAAACTTATAAAAACCATGAAATACTGCTGTAATTAGTTAAGTATGGATACAATAATAATAACAAGCCCTGATCTTTGCTGCACAAGAACAGGCACTGCTAACAAATGTAATGAAATCAAAAATCCAAAAGCAAAACAAACACAGTAAATGCAAACTGTGTTAAAAGATGAGCCTGCCAACCACCTAATCAGTGGTTGCAGTAAAATAGATCAATCACACTAAAAAAAAAAAGACATGATAAAGTAGCCTTCATGATTCACTGGAATATCTGCAAAAATTTTACGTCCCAATAACTAATGACATTTTAGTTTCGTGTATTCTCGAAGGGTGGCAGATTTGTTAGCCAAAAGAGCATTGATCACAGTTAATAAATCATTGTAGATACAGTTTTAACATTTTCAAGTTGGTTTGGAAACACTTCAAAAATTTTCAGTAAGGGACAGACTATGCAATGACACCGAAATACATATATATAGAGAGACATAAAGAAATACATGGGGGTGCAAAAAAATCCCATTACCAACCAACATCACAAACTTTGGTGCTACTGCAAGAGACGTTATTCGCTCAATTCTAGCCAGTGTTTCCAAAACTAACAATCAGCACAAAGTGACTAGCCACCATGTTGTTTCCAAAGTTTTTGTGATTTTCATACATCCTCCCCTACCTCCTCGACTAGCCGCCATGTTTGCGTTTTTCGGGAATCCTCCTCTACCCACTCCCCTTTCATACACACACATTTTCATCGGCTTCTTACACTTCAGACACTCGCACTCACAAGCGAAGGGCCCGAACTGGACACCGCCGATTTTAATGGAAGTGATTTCATTTGAAAGCTCTCAAAAAATTGTTAAACACGTATTCGAGCATTTTTCAGCATGGGCCTTAATATAGTTGGCAGGGGCCAAAGAATGGCAAAATTAGGGGAATTTTCGAAGATTTCAAACGGCTGTATCTCGGTTAAAATTTAGAGCTAAAAATTAATGCATTGTATGCATCTTTCAAATATATCAAATACTTGTTTCACGATTTTTCGGATAAAACATTAGTAAATGTGAGTTTGCAATTTTGAATGTCGTCTATTATCCATCGAAAGGACTTCTTGGCAGTTTGGTGAAATCAATGGCGATCTTTCTAGAAAGCTGGCTGTTTGCGTTTGTATTATTGAATATGCATGAAACATATAAAAGGAGGTTGAAATATAAATTTATGCATTAAGGATACAAATTAATAATGGAAGATCTTACTGCTCATGGGAAATATCGTGAATTTATTGTTTGTAATCATTTAATATCTTTTCTTGCGAAGATTAAAATCTTCGTTCAATAACTTGCATTCGTAATACCCCAAAAACTACCTTGCATCAGAACAGTGGGCCACCCAGAGTCTTGGGAAGAGGTGGGGAGCAGTGGCACACAGCATGTTTTCAAAGGTGTGTGTATGTGTGTGTGGGGGTTTAACATCGAGAAATTTTTTCAACTGTCATATTAATTAGGAAGGCGTTTGTATTCTGTTCATTTTTTTTTTTTTTTTCAAGAGCAATATCAAAATAATTTTTCCGTTTGGTCAGCCCAAGCCCTGGCCCTTAGATTCTGGGCCCCATCGCTCTTCCCCCCCCCGGTGGGTGCGTCACTGCGTTAGAGTGTACTACTTTCTTCATCATGTATCGCTCGGGGTTTTTTTGGAATAGTAAAAGAAGGATTGCATTATTCTACAGAAATAATTTTCATTTTTTTTTTTCGTGTTGTTATATTATATGATGAGCATGTTGTATGTGAATAATTAATGTATATGTGTGTTTGAACGATATGAACTACGTTTATACGTTTTATTCAGATTGATATTAAGTTACAGAAAACTTGTGTAGGAAATTATAACGTCTTGACAATTATTATGACTTTAGTTGCAAAGAACGTTAGCGAAAGTGAATATTTGTTACTTACAAAAACAAAAACAGATTTCTCAAAAATATAAAAAAAAATCGGATAATTTTTTATTCTGATCAAGTAATACATGTTAAATTTTACTGCAAGAATATGCAGAAAAAATGCAAATGTTAGTCACTGAGTTTTCCGTAAAATGTAACTCTACTCTTACAGGTTCAGATGAGATAATGATAAGAGCAAGCAGGTTTTCAACATCTTTCTGGAAATATCGCCAATGATTTCGCCGAATTGCTAATAAGTCTTTTAATGGATATCAATAATAGAGGCGATGTTCAGAATTGAAAAATTAGATTCAATAATGTTTTATCCAAAAAATCCTGAAACATGTATTCGATATATTTGAAAGATGCATACAATGCATGAAAACTTAATCTTTAGCTCTAAATTTCAACTGAGATACAGACGATTTGAAATCTTCAAAAATGCCCCAAATTTTGCCCTTCTTTGGCACCTGACATCTATATTAAGGCCCACGCTGAAAAACGCTCAAATACGTGTCTAACAATTTTTTGAGAGCTTTCAAATGAGACCACTCCCATTAAAATTGGCGTCGTCCAGCTCGGGCCCTTCCCTTGTCAGATGCAATTAAACCCTCTTTCATGGCCCACTCAATCACATTTATCTTGCCTTGATTACATAATCCATAAAAAAAGACAAATTTAGACGCTTAGACATTTTCGCGCAAAACTAACAAAACACGACAAATACAAACATGAAGTAAAACAAAAACGGCACATCACACCACTTCTCACTGCATCATACATACATACGTGACGTCACATCTAGTGCAATTTTCAGCGATGACAGTGAGAGAAGTGGGTAACATCTCCTGCAGTTACACCAAAACTTAAAAAAAAAAAATCCGACTTTTCAACATTGGGGAGACTCGCGACGTTCATTGGCATTCGCGATGATAGAAAGTTAGAAAAAATCGCCAAGTGCTCATCATTTTTAAGTTTAACCCTGTCGGCGAATGTTAAAATATTGTACAATTCATACAAACCAATTGTCAAAATGCGGGAAGCGCACCGCTAAAATTTTGAAAAAAAAACCCACTTAAAATACGAAGTTGTACTAAGGGGAGATTCGAGGGAATTCCCACCCCGCAAGAATAACAAATGTACACTTACTCACACTATGAAACAAATTTTACAAAATAGGTCTAAATGGGTTTTCAAGATAAACAGCTCAAATATTTGCCACGTCCGCCCTCGAGTTATGCATTCCTACACAAATAAGCTCACATCTATTTCTTATCTAATATATAGATATGAAATATGAGTAACGGTCAAAACATGACGCCGTACCGGCCCCGCATAACTATTTTAATTCAAAAATAATAAAATTTTAATGAATCAAAAACAAAACACTTCAAATGTACGAAAACAGGGAATAGTCGTATCTCATACATTTAAAAAAAATTTTAAATACAATAAACAAGACAAACAAAGGGATTGCATTTTTATGAAGATGAGGAATACAATTGCATTTAAAGCAACGTATGTAAAAAAAAAAAAATTACGGATAAAAATTTAAAATCATTTTGTTACGAACCTGAACCTTTTTTTAAAAGAAAATTAAACGTAAATTGTTAAAATTTAAAATTGTACGAACAAAAACACTCAAAATCTGCAAATTTGAAATCCCAGTTATGGTTAGTACAGTTTGACTTGATTTGACTAGGACATACAATTGTGAGAGTATTGGCCGCAAAACGTAACTTGGTATTTCCGGCATCGAGGGGAAGAGCCTCAATGGTTCAGTGGAAACTCCATAACGGACAGCAGCGGCGCACCCACGTATCCCCCCCCTTTTTTGGGCTGACGAAACAAAAATATTACAACAGACACTGGTGAATTACTTTTTAAAAAAGTATGATTGAAAGTAATGACGTCCCCAACATTTTCCTGAATGCTGGTGACAGTGATGAGATTGATGTTGAGATAAACAGAATCAGTAGCCCAGGCTATCTTCAAACGCTATCCAAGCAGAGATGCAAAGACCTGAAAAAACCGGGTTTGTTGGGAAGGGACATTTCAAAATTCCCAAACAAAGGTCTTTTGAAAATTATGGGAATTTTGAAATATCGTCGTTTGAAGTGTATAAAACGATTTTTGCATTACTCAGTATTTGCTTTAAGAAATAAATATTGAACTAATTTTAATAATAATCGATAATAATTCTTTGTATTTAATAGATTAAAGTGGTAACATTATTTAATTTCAGCACAAGAATATTTCTAATGGAATATAATTTCGTCAATTAATAATAATTTCAGATATGCAGATTGTCTTTGAAGTCATGCTATTAAAAATTTCCGCTAATATGAAAATTTAAGAATGTGATAACTTTTTAATGATCATGCACATTCATTCATTATTATGTACATTGCTATTTAGAGTGAACTTCCGAATAAAAATATGTATTGATTAATTTGTATAATTATTCCTTTAATCAAAATTAAAAGTGGGTAAACTTTCCACGAGAAAGAAAAAACAGGGTAAAGAATAAAGGAAAGAAAAAATTTATTGACATATTTCATTTTCTCTTTTTTTAAGTACGTAGTGACTGTGCTGTTAGGTACTTAGTTGTTAAGTACTTGTGTTGTGTTAAGGACTTACGTTGTTAAGTGCTTAGTGACTGGTGTTGAATAAATAAACGTAAGCATTGTTACGATAGTTTCTTTCCATGATTCTCTTACTCAGGCCTGTAGCCAGACTGGAGGGGCAACTGGGTCAATGCAAAGGGCGGATGGGTCACATAGCAAATGGGCCAATGCAAAGGGCATATCAGACATAGGGCATTCACGAGTATAAAATAATTGCCAGGAGCGGTAGAGAATTTTGACATTATGTTACAATAACCCCAAATAAATTTGACGCTCCACTGATGGCTTTTTTTAGTTCATTACAAATACTGTAATATTGCCATATATCAAGGTTTGTACTATAAATTTTATTGAGTGAGAATTGGGTGGTAGAAGAAGAATTTTACTTATGGAGCTCTTACACCCAGGTCTTGTGGCCCTATTGGAAAATTGCTAACTGTGTCCATGAGGAAACTTTTAATGTTTGCATGTATATCGATGAGAGAACTGAGGACACGCCCTTTGTGGCCCCTGCTTACCTATAGGCCAGTGGCGGCTTGTCGGGTGACGCGAGTGAAGCGGCACTTCACCTAAAAAAATTGGGCGGTTGAACAGTTTTTTTAATTTAATCTCCAAATTATTTTTATTTTTTTATCAAATTTAAAATTTGATTAGAAAAATAAAATTCAAAATTTTATTTTGAGCCCACTATTTTTTTTTGAATTTAATTCCTTTAATATAATTGGAATTACATTCAGGAACAGAAGGCTACGTTTTTAAGTCAGCGCTTTAAACGCGTTAAACGCACCAACGAAATGTTGCCCGCCGAGAAAAAGGGCCGAATGAAGCGACGATAGAAATTTAGAGCTTCGCTTCAAAACGGAAATGCTTCAAAACGGTTTATTTACGGCGAAGGCAAGTATTGTCAGAGAAGAGAAATTTTTATCCCATCATCATGTCAGCTAGTATTGCCAGATCAGAGGTTTTACCTCTGAATCTAGAGGTTTTGCATGGGGAAAAAGGTAAAAATTACCAAAACAGAGGTATGGCTTGATCAGAAATAAAAATTGAGATTTTTGATTACCACAGAGGTTTCTAGAGGTAAAAAATTTTCTGTGGGGTGTGTTACTGGTCAAAGAAAAAAAATTAAATCAAAGAATTGAATAAAACTTTGATTCAAACTACAAACAGTTTAGTGTTATATCTGTTAGAATTATTTAATTACCCTGAAGTATTTCGAGGCACGTTGAGTGGTAAGAGTAGAAGAGTATAATTTCGTTGCATTTTTGTTTCTTAAGGGGACACAGGACATAGGCGTAGCCAACTGTTGGCGCGGGGGGGGTGCCCTGATTAAAAAAATTCGGCACAGTAATAATATGCATAGACATATATATATCAAGCCCGTGCATATATATATATATATATATATATATATATATATATAGAGAGAGAGAGAGAGAGATAGAGAGAGAGAGAGAGAGGCCCTTAATAAAAAAAGCCCTTGAATCTGGAAATGGCCTGCGGTAACTGAAAGGTCATTTTACTCTATTTTAGCCATTTAAAATATTTCCTAACTGTAATTTTCTTTTGTGTATATTATCAAAAACATCGATTACACTGTCAATTGATATATTTTTGTAGTAGTGAATATGGATTAAAGCAAGGGAATTCTTTCTTTCTTCAGTCATCGTATCTCTAGTGTAATTATTCAGTCTCCTCAAGCTACTTACGGAACGTTTACATTCACAAGATGTCATAGGAAGGGTTGCTGAAGTAAAACGATATGAAGTAAAACGATAATATTTGGAAAGAAATTTTCGTCTATATATTTTGAAACTGTAGCTGGTGGATTTGGAAGATATGATAGGGAATTGGATTTGAAATATGTACACCAGCGCTTCATTTCTTCAGCTAAGAGTTCTAGGTATGGCAATTCATCATTTTAAATCTCCCTTAATTGTTCCAAAGCATTTTCTTTAGTGTCGTTCAATGAAATCGAAGGGAAAATGAAAGCAAGGATGAAGCTTTTTTTTTTTTTTGCAAGTCCAGTGAATCGCGATTTCAAATTTGATATTATGTTGTCAAGTAACGGTATGGCTAAATTTACTTTATAAAAATTAAACAATGAATTGCACTTCACATTACTTTGATGAACTCGTCTTTCTGCAATTCTTGGCACTGAGTGTTCTATATTGATTTTTTGACCCATCAAAACCACTTGCTGATAGATACTTTCATAACTTTCATCCACTCTATTTCTTTCTGAAATGTACAAATTTATTATTTCTTCAATCTGATTGTAGGCCTTAACGATGTCGATCACTCTGTCTTGAAGTTTGATGGTTATCCCTTCTAAATGTGACAAATACTGGTCGGTGGTGACAAAAGTCGCTATAACATCAAACGATGTTATAGAATTGAGTAATGCTAAGGCATCTCTTTTGCACTGAGCACACCAAGTAGTGTCAGAGTCTGATTACTTTACGGCATACACTATGCACTTAAAAGTTTCAACTATATAAATGAAACTTTGACAGAAGTGTTGATAGGCTTTATACCTCATGGCCCATCTTATTCTGCAGAGGTCTATTTTGCTCGATTACGCTATTACCAGATTTAAGCAATGTGAATTGCAGTGAACGTATATAGCTTTTGGAGCATATTTCTTGATTCTAGACTGAACTCCAACTCTTTCTGATAACATGTTTGGAGCACGATCGTAACTTTGGCCAAATGCATTTTTTATATTCAGTCCCAACTTCTCAATTGTTTGCATGATTGTTTCCGCAATAAATTCTCCTGTGATGTGGTCAACCTGAATAAATTCTTAAAATTCCTCTCTTACACTTTTCTTGCTATCAACAAATCTAATACAAAGTGATAAAATTTCCATGTTATGGAAAGTCACTTCATCTGCAATGATGGAGAAATATTTAGCATTTTTAATTTCTTCTATGATATCTTTTTGTATTACATGATGGGTGATAGTATTGAGTAACTTGTTTTGTATGCTGGGAGGGATATAAGTCACATTTCTCATTATTGGAGAATTCAGGCAGTCCCTTAAATCTTCGTTGTATAACGAAATCAGTTTGAGTGCTGCTAAAATATTTCCAGGATTTTCTTGATCTTCCAGAATTTCACGGTGACCTCTTAGAGATATTCCCTGTTTTCCACAAAATAATATGTCTTGTATTATATGCCGAAGAATTTTTCTGTTTCTCTCAATGTTGTTACGTTTGTGTCAATCAAGACGTGCATCGACACAGTGTTCTGGGGCCTTTTTCAATTGTATGAAACTGTTAGCACTGACTAGAAAATCAGACTGGTATGCTAATTGTTGATGGCAATTAGCTTTTTCTTTCATTTTTGCCCGATTTCTAAATGGAGTAACAACGAAACTCCTTTTCAGTTCACGATTTGGGCAAAATAAAGAGCATGATAAACAAAATGCACCATTTTTACTTTTGCTGTAAACCATTCACCGATATATATTCAGCTATTCAGATTGAAAGCTTCGCTTTTTGCCATCTCGCATTTATGTTTTAGGAAATGAAAAAGTTTTACTCGATCGAAAGTGAGTACTGAGTAAATCATATTTATCATCTTCAGAAATGTGACAGCCTTTGTTTTTTGAGAGTGTCGCCTATATCATTTTCTGTTACGGTTGCAATATTTGAATTTTGAACTTCTGAAGGAAAATCTGGAATGGAAAGGTTTTTTTTTATGTTTCAAGAGACCTGTGCGATTCTTCGTCCCCTGAATCTGAAATGAAGACAGTAAACATTATAGACAATACGAAATGGCATGCTTTCCTTTAAGGCGACCAGATTTTCTAGTCCCAAATGCAAAACACGTCGCCGGGTAAATTTTGGCGATGAGAGGGCAGTGATGTGAAATTGGCTTCTTAGAAAAATAGAACAAATGGTCAAAATTAAGGGCTGTT
>QLNU02015270.1:71356594-71382254 GCA_006491805.2 Dysdera silvatica
CTGTTTCGTTCTTCACCAGGGCAATGCAAGGTGACGTTGATCCACCTTTGTTTATTGGGTTTGCAGAAGGCACACGATTGAAAAGCTGCACCATTACCTGTCCTACCTTGGTGTGGAATAAAGAAAGAATTACACTGGCCGTAACAGAAGTTGTTGGAGATGATCTTTGGCTTGCAATTTTTCGCCTCGATTCTTTGTTTCAGAGGCACTGTGCGACACCAGTCTTTCTTTAGCTCCTTGGCACTGGTGATGACGTAGGCAGGGCTGTGGGACTTGAGAGAAAATGGCTGCCGAGCTACGTCACTTTCTTCCAAAGCTTCGTCCACGTTTTTTGAGTGCCGATGACGTCGCTTGCGTTTCCGTCTCCGTCTGCGAAAAAAACGATGGCGACTTTGTTCTTCGCCTTCTGTTTGTTCCGCATTTGGTGAAGCTCTTTGCCGTCGCTTCCGGCTGAGGTGGCGGGATTCTAGCATGTCCTCATCAATGAATTCGACCCGTGACGTCACCTTTGAGATGTCGATGACGTGATTGGCACCTTCTTCGTCGTCGTCCGTGAACAAGGTCGACACAGAATCCGGTTGCGGTGAAGAGTCGATCTCGAATGCTTTAAAGGCTAATAAGTCGTCGCCATTTCCACCTTTGACCTCACGGTCCGTTGTCGATGGTTGTCGTTTTTCGGAGACCACATCCTCATAGGGAATCAGGCCTCTCAAGTTTATAATGACGCCTTGGTTCCGAACCCTCCGATGGCCCTCCTGGCCTCTGGCGTCATGGTTAAAAAAATAGTCCATGATCTTTTCGTTGGTGATATTGTATTGAGACTTACTGTCTACGTGATGTTTTTCATGTGAGAGATTCCGATCATCATCATCATCATAACCACTGATTATCCGGCCATGTTGACGCTGTCTCTGCATAGGAAGCTGTTCATTAGCGCCATCTTTCGTTAACCGAACATTACCATTGGTATGCCCATTGAAGCTAGCATCTACGAATGGGATTTTTCCATTCGACTTAACTTCTTGAGATTTTTCATGTTCAAAGCGTGTAGCAAAATGTTTTTGAGATGTTTTGAAACCGAAATCGGAATTTTTCTTGAACTTGTCATCTTTTACTTCTAGCATATTATCACTAAAACGTTTGGTCTTCAACGACCATGTTAGACCATCTGCGATACGATTATCTTCCGGGTGTATGTTTCCAGAAACTTCCGGAGACGACTTTCTCTCCTTGTCTTCGTAGTTCTTGTCTACAATCCGAGGAAGGCATATCCCCGAATAAGTGAAAACAATGAGGATAATGAGAATCACATGGTAGAGAATTTTTTGCGATAAGTGTGCGTTCAATAACGCTTTTATATCGAAAGATAGCATCTGTAAAGGAATAAAGAAGAGGTGAATTAAAAGAAGAATTCAACATAGCAGAAATAATCAATTTCAGGCAAAAATATCCCATAAACTTGCACTATGACATTACGATTATTGTGTCCAAGTTACAGGGAGGGCTACAGAGCTCTAGGGCGCTATAATCCCAACTTTAATTGTAATTTTCGATTTTCTAGGGGCAGCTAAATTTCTCGAAGGGCGACTTAATCACCCCTAGCTCCCTCCTAGTTACGCCAATTATTACGATACATTGAATATTTATCATACTTATTGACTCATATCATTGTTGATTCATATTATCACTGATTCACATAATCATTCATTCATTCGTCTCAAATTATAGTCTGCCATAGTGCTTTTCAAAGTGTGTTTTAAGGAACTGTGGGTGCGTAAAATTTTCATGAAAATCTATAAATTTACCCTGTAACAACATTTTAAATAGAGCTGACATGGAAACTCACTTTGTTTATGCAACCAAATTTTAAAGACTTTATAATAGAAAAAAAACAAAAGCCGCTAATACTTCTCGGCAATAAATGCTTATATCATTAAACATTTTCTTACCTCTACATCGCCTTTTGTAAATATTATCTACATTTTTATACAGATTTATTGATTATTTTTATGTTCATGTCCAAGCGATGATAAATGATATTCATTTAGGTTTTCCTTGAATTATATTTACAAAAGGGGTCAATGGCTGCACATGTGGTAAGAAAAGGGCTCTGTAGAACGAAAAGTTTGAGAATCACTGGTCTATCGGTATTGGTAATACAACTGAAAATATGAACTGAAAAAAAAAAAATACGAATTTTTTTTAATGAACTGTGAATTGTGTATACTATAACATGAAAATGTGTATATGTGTGTACACATGCATATATTATATGTGTGTGTGTGTGTGAATTGTGTATACTATAATATGAAAATAGTTAATTATTGAATTGATTTAACGAAGGTTTTCACAGCACATTTCAAACCGATTGTAGGTTAAGAGTTCAGATCTGTGTGTAAAGTTATTAAGTAAATACAGTGGAACCTGGTAAAGTGATCACCTTTATAAATTGACCACCTGCATAAAGTGACCAGTTTTTTATAAGAGAGAACTGGTTGGGACTTAGTCTTGCTTATTCCAAAGTCTGTCGTATATAGTGACCACCTGTCTATGATGACTATTGCAGTCCAGTCCCAAAGGTGGTCACTTTAGGCAGGTTCTACTGCATAAATATACAAAAACTTGATGTTTCGGCTTGTCTTTACGAACTTCATTCTGCAGCGTTTTCAGTCAACGATGGTCGTGAATTGATGCCAACATATTTCTTGCGGTTACAGTATGTTTTAGAAATCGCAAAAAGAACATGTTATTTAGCTAACTCCAACACATAAACTTAGGTTTAGTAATTTCAATGATACCTGTCTTCTGTACTGGCGTTGGCTGAATAACATGTCCTGGAACGAGCTGTTAATTTCCTTCCTAAGATAACAGTGTTGCTTTGGACCAGCGGTTCTTAACCATGGAGTCAAGAAAGCTATACTCGGGGCAAAGCTAACCTGTTAACTGTTAAGGCGACAGCGACCTATTCACGCCGATGCAACGAGTATTCATTCGCGAATTGGCGAAAAATGAGGTAACCCTCAACATTATTAGCCTATTTATCGCCTAATTTGTAATGCAGAAAAACGCGATTGCCAAAAGTACAGGAGCCAAATTTCTCGCCAAGCAAACGAAGTCCTCTGACTGGTCAGTTACTGAAATGACGTCATCGCTCGCTATAATGAGTCTTTTTCCTGAATTTAATGAATACAAGATTTTATTTGCACCAATATGCCTATGTTTTATGTATTTGAGCAGTATGTTAATGTTTTATGTACAAAATGTATCTTCTATTAACTTCGTTAACGTCATAGAGATATGTCGCATAAGAACTATATCGCACTGGTGGAATCATACTGCCCTGTGAATTGTTAGTGTACCAGTACCAGGTCTGTCCGACCTCCTGGATCCCACCGGATCCCCCCGCCTTCGCGCTGAGTCCGTGGCTGTGCTAAACACCTTCCGTTCCGGGCTTGGCCGGTTCCTGTAGGTTACTCGGCTGGCCCATGGGGGTGTCTCCGGTCCTGCTGCCTGGGCCGTGGCCGTTCCCCGTGACGGTTCCAACGGCTGCTGGTTTCGGTGTGCGTTGAATGACGACTTTACGTGAACGTGCATCTATGAATGCCGTGTTGATCGGCAATCCATCTCCCCCTCAGCCGCCTCGGCGGCTGATTACGCTGTTCAAGCGTCCTGTCTGGGATTACAGCGCCGCCCCCGGCGGCCACCCTGCACAATCCTCCTCCTCCTCAGTGTACCAGTATAGCTTGATTTTCTCTTAATTCCATGTTCTTAACATGCAGTCTACGGATCCATGGATCCCTGGAGGTTCCCGACACCTTCATTAGAGATCCGCAGAGGCTTAAAGAAAAATATTACCTAATTTCGATTACCTTCAAAATAAATAAAGAGATAGGTTGAGCAATGTACAATCGAAATTCGGAATTCAATTTACAAATATTAAGCTCAATGTAATAAAGCTTGTAAACAAACTTCAGCATTACCCATCTCATTGATAAATTAATTCGATGTTTAGTTTTATTACGGTTAGGGCCGTTTCTACCATTAGGCAAGAATAGGCGACCGCCTAGGCAGGCAAAATTTTAGGGGCGGCAAAATAGCGTAAAAATTTTAATTTTAAATCAAACAAAGAAAAAACTGAGCAAATGAGGAGAAAAAATGAAAAAGAAGAAAAATTAAAACATATAATTGTTTTCAAAAGCATACGGGACAATTACTTAAAAAGTCTTTACTTTGACGAATGTAAAATTTCTTGATGTGTTTCATTGTTTAATTTTGCACACAAGTTCTTTTATATCTAATACATTTAAGCCTTCTAGCTCTGATAATACAACGTTGTGTTTTGAAATATTACTCCTTTAATATTTCAGTTTTCAAAAATATAAAATGTTGAAATTAAACGATTATAACATGTAGCAATTGTTTTACTATTCACAATATTCTAATATTACAAAATAACTAATATAAGTTTAAAATATAAATATAATTAACGGGTTTAATGATTAAAAGCATAATAGAACATTTACGTTGTTGAACCGCTGGATGTTGGTTGGGGCAGAGAGGGAGATACATGCGAAAGAGTAATGGTAGTAAAAGAGTTGGGGCGGCATTTTTCAATTGTTGCCTAGGGTGGTAAAACACCTAGAAACGGTTGTGGTTACGGTTATAGTTTAAAGCATGAATATAATGAGTTTAATAAACACATCATAATAAAAATATGTGCATGTATTTAGCTCTCTCCGTCTCTCTCTCTCTTCTCAAAATTGAAGACCCTTGATAAGAAACTTTAATTGAATATTTGATGTATTTTTAGGATTTAAATCTTAAGTTTTGGAGGTCCACGTCATCAGAAGATTTATAAGATATTATTAGCCTTCTCATGTGTAATATGGTTACACAGTTGCCATATGGTTGACACACAGAGATACCAGGGCCAGTTTTTTGTAATATTTTCGAAAATATTATAAAAAAAAAAAAAAAATGTTTCGTGTATTGACCATTTGATAATTGCGTTAACACTGAGAAGGCTAATAGTGTAAACCTCATATACGAAGAAAGGGAGCATTGTTTCTGTACCTTGGGGCAAGCCTTGCCAAGCAGTTAAGGTTACTCTGGTTTGTACGCAGGGTTCCTAGTTTGACTCTGGCCCAGTAATTTACCTCTTTTTCTTCTACACATAAAAAGAAGGTCTAGTCTGAACTAAGGATGGGGGCGTCAAAAGCCTTATCCATATCTAAAAATATTTAAAGGGGATCCTTGGTAAAGAAAAGAAAAGAAAAGACCAAGAACCGCTTTTCTAGATAATTTTCTCGATAATTCTGTCTTGCCCAACAAAAAATGTGTAATCAGCACTCTTTTTAGTTATTTACTTTGGGAAGTTCGTCCCTCATATTATCGGGAATGCAGAGCTGTTACATGCAGTCAACTTTTTTACGTTAACCAACATCGTAAAAAAAATTTTCTAAAACAATAGTAATGCTTTAAATATGTTCGTTTCCCAGAAATAGGGGGTGTCCCAAAAACATTGACCGCAGCTCTAATTCCTTAAATATTGATTCTAGACATACGCATTCAATCACGAAGTGGCGTAAAAAGGTGCAGAATTTTATGAAATCGATTAAAATTGCAGAGAATTATTTTTTGAAGAAATACGAAATTTAAATTTTTATACAGTCCCTGTACACAAAAATTTCCAGTGAGTCAAATGTGCCCCATCCTCCAAAAGGGTGATATACTATAAAATTTTATCATTTTAAGAAAAAGGTGAAAAAAACCCCAGATATATGAAAACCCAAAGTAACTGACTTATACCACTTTTTTAAGGGAGCAATAGGTAGCGTTCTTTCGTGGAAAGAAGTCCGATGGAACAGTTAGAAATAACGGGAGGTGACGTTACAAACGGACTATCCCATTACAGAAGAGGAGGACTCCAATTTCAGAACTTGATTTTGGCGCCGACAAACGTTCACTAAAAACAAGTTCTGAAATTGGAGTCTTTCTCTGTTACAATGAATTATCCCATTTGTGACGTCACCTCCCATTATTTCTAAATGTTCCATCTGACTTCTTTTCGTGAACGTACAGTACATGCCGGGAAGAGGGAAATCCATGACGGAAAGTCACGTTTTAGGGGTCATATACCAAGTACGAAGCAAATTATAAATTAATCGAAAATTACAATTCAACCACCCACATGTTTGCGGCAAAAATACGCGAATGACAGAACGCAGCAATGCATGCATATGCAAACTGTACCCGCCTCTTATCTCCAGTTTTATTTACAACGTTCTCCCAAATATCATTTCGGTAAAAAACTTTAAAATATTATAGAGTTTTTACAAAATGAAATTTGAAAATTGCATACAAAATCTAGTGCATTGAAACAACGCAGAAATGTGATATGCATATTCAAATAACAATTGCCTCTAATGAGTGCGTTATACAATCATTATTATAAGTACGTAATATTTCTGCTATACTTTTGAGAGTGTTGTAGTTAACCTGTACTGACAGTATGTCGCAATACTGTAATGAAGAAATTTTTGAAATGCTTGTGCTGTACAGTTTGTGTAATCGAAATGTTAGTGAAACTACAATGGAATATCAGTATTAATTTCCAAATTCTCTTCATCCTTCTGAGAGATTTATTTCCCGAATAGTACAACAAGTGTGTGCAACAGGAAACTTCCATGGTGTAGGAGGAACAGGTAGGGATAGATTGTATACAACTGATGCAGAAATTGATATTTTGGTCTATTTTTAAAGTCATTCACCTAGTAGTGTTTGTATGGCTGCTCCAGAAATGAACATACCACGAACGATGGTGTGGAGAATTCTAAGACGAAATAGGTGGCATCCGTTTAGTATTCACGGTAAGCAAGGGCAAGAGCCATCAGGCTATCAATATTGTCTAAACTTCTTCAATTGGGCTCTAAATCAAGAAGACGCAAATCCCTCTTCCATAAGAAACGTAATTTGGACAGACGAATGCTGTTTCAAACGAGACACCTGCATGAATCGTCAAAATGAACACGTTTGGTCTAACACAAATCCATTCGCCGCACACGAAATTCATTAACAGAAACAATTTCTGTTAATGTCCGGTGTGGAATCTTCAGAAACCGCTTGCTTCGTCCGACACTATATGATAATACGTTGACAGTCGACAGATATCTTAACCAGATTCTCAATCCGGTTATTTCTGGCTTTATAGATGAACTACTACTGGCATACTGCATCATGCGTACTACCACTGGCATACTGCCAGTGGTAGTACGCATGATTTCAATTGTATGGAGCTCCACCTCACCACTCCACATCAGTGAAACATTGGTTAAATCAAGCGTTTCCACCAAGCCTATAACCAAGCCGGGGCCAGCAGGGGTGTTGTCCTAGTTGCCGCATCGAGCTATATATATATATATAATCCGCGGGTGTCCTGTGCCCATATGACCTTTGCCTTGCCCCAGTTGCCCCTCATCCTGGCAACGGGCCTGGTTTCCACACAGGTGGATTAGCTTGCATGCGCCAGTCGAATTTCCTCCCAGATCGCCAGATTTGGCTCCTCAGAATTTTCATTTATGGGGTCGTTTACGCAGCACTGTTTGTCTAACACCTTCACGGAATAAAGCAGAGTTGTGCCGCCGCATTCAAGACACATGTCGTAATATCACAGAACAGGAACTTGATCGAGTACACGGAAACGTTGTCAAACGAGTGTTGGCATGGATGGACAACATTTTGAACAAGCTTTGTAAAATCTGTCTAAAGGTATTATTTCTATGAAGTTTGCATAGTTTTGTAACAATACAGTAGATAGCAGCATTATTATTTTTTTACATTATCATTGCTTCCAGGTATCATTGGCGTACGCAGGTGGTGTTGATGGGGTTGTAACCCCCCCTTTTTGCAATGAAATTTTGTATATTTAACATAGGAATATGTGAGCTGTAGCTTGCAGCTCTAAAACACCCCAATTGAGCCCATAAACCCCCTTATGAACTTTCTGCGTAGGCCTATGTTAGTTGTACTTAGTGTATGAACCCTGAAATGTGATTTACCCGCATGAATTTCCCTCTTCCAGGCATGCACCTATTGCTCTCTTCAAAAAGTGGTTAAGTAAGTTATTTTGGACTTTGATATCTCTGGTTATTTTCCCACTAGAATGCTGAAATTTTGTAGTATATCGCTCTACTGAAGTATGAGGAATATTCAACTCATTGGAAATTTTTGTGTACAGGAACCGTATAAAAATTTAAATTTTGTGTTTCTTCAAAAAATAATTCTCTGAAATTTCAGTCGATTTTATAAATTTCTTCATCTTTTTTTTACGCCACTTTCCAATTTAATACATATGTCTAGGATCAATATTTAAGGAATTAGAACTACGGTCAATGTTTTTGGGACACCCTGTATAACGCTTAATATTAGATTCTCTTATTTACAGGCTTAAGTTCGAATCTGAATAAATACTTTTTTTTTTTGTAAATTTATCCTGATTCGACAATTACGCGAAGGTTGGAGGTGTGCAGCAGGATTGAGAACGACTCATAAAGAGTACACTTTTGAAATTGAATGTAAATGAAATATCCCAATCTCATATCCATTCGCATTCAGTGCGTAACTCAAATGACTGACATCTTCTAAAGCGAACAAGTCGTAAAATCTAACTTTAGGACGCGTTCGTTTTAAGAGGGTCGCGTTTGAAGAATTGGAATAAGTTCAAAGAATGCATTCCCTTTTATGAATAGGAATGCATTCTCAAGGAAAAGAATTATATTGACCACCTCCACATAGTATAAAGTCTTCTGAGACAACGACTGAAAGAATCCTTAGGATATGCAGTACAACACATGTTAATCGATAAAAAATATGCAACGGTCATAGAAGTGTCTGAGGAATTCATTTTACAAATCATCGATGTAGAAGATATGGAAGAAAACGCAGTTATTAAAAACAAAATGATAGGTATGAATGAAAACTTCATTAACTGTCGAAGTTGATAAATTAGCTGTACAAATTTGTCATTAATTGGCAAACAACAGGAAGAAACGCGAAACCTTGTATCGAAGGTCTTCATTCAGAAATTACTTCGTATATCGTCCCCCAGAGGGCATGCCGGTTTTACCCAGCATACCCTCTGGTCTCAGTTACTATAAAAGCCACTAAAAAGGTGGAAACGTAACCAGAAATGCGAAGGTTCTTTGATGGTATTGGTCGGAGCATCTCGGTAGCCCTGTTCGACCTAGATCTTCAAGGATATGTTAGATGGGGGAACCCCATCATTAGAATGTTCTGGATTCCGTGATACACTTGCGCAAAACGTCGATGCATGTTTTTAATTAATTAATTGCTATATAATTAACTAATTATTAATTTCCTTAAATAATTCAATGATTCCAAAGCTACAGTATATGTCATCGCAAAGATCAAACATACTTATTAGCAAAACATTCCTTTTAATTGAAAAGAATAATTTTTACCATTATTATTATTAATCGGTAACCCTTTTAAGTTATGTTTCGGTAAGCAAGTGGAGGAGGCCTATACAGTGAACGTTAGTATGGAACCTGAACAGGCCAACAATTCAAGTGTCCTATCCCATCACGATGTCAATGCAAGCACGAAAATTGTTATCCACCAACTACATTTTGTATTTGAACCACAGACAAAAGGGGGAAGACTAACCAACTCATTATTCACTTGCACAATCTGTCTGGCCAGTACTGTCTCTGTGTGTGACTAGCCTCCGCCAAGACAGAGGCGCTTCCAGGATTTCCTACTGGAGGGTGCTTGCTGCCAGAAGGGTGCAGAAGTCCGAAAGGATGCTTCAACAAATCTCTGAGGGGCTAAGGCCCTCTAAGCCCCCCCCCCCGTGGCTGCGTGCCTGCGCCAACATGCTTTTACGCTTGACACCTTGGAGCGGTTTAGTATTTTCATTGAACGTCTCAACGAATTTTAAGAGAGGTGTAAACGTTTGGTAAATGGAGGCCTCACATCCTTTTGATTGCCATTATTTGCCAACAAACACCAACAACGCTAAAAATCCTATTCTTCACACAAAAACCTATCTTAAATATAGAGAAAAAATCCAATACTGTAGGCGTAATAAATTTAATTGAAACGTACGTTTTAGACGGACCTTGACCTTCCCTTGTCAGTAATATGTGTAATCTAAAACTGTTCCAAGGCATTCTCGATCACTGATGCTTGTTTGATTGTTTGTTTGTTTGTTTTTTTAAAACAATTTCGTCATTTTTCACTTGTTAAATCCGGGGTCATTAAAAGTCTTGTTCGTTTGAAACAATTAAATTTGGATTGCACACTTTAACATCATACCAAACAAAATCCATATTTCTCTCGTTATATCCGAAAACTCGTTAAATGCGGGCAAATTTGGTTTCCGTGTTCTTTTGTTTGTTTTTTTATTCAAACGCCTTTTTTTTTTTCCAAAGTTACAAGTATGAAAGGAATATTTAATTGAAAAAAAGAATGTTATTTTCGTTTTGTTCATTTTCTTGCAGCTAAAGTTTTTTTTTTAGTATCTTCATAAAAACGCAAATTTCACCGCACATACAAGAATAAAAAGGGACATGTTTTCAAAAATTGAATTAGGTAATATCCACATATAGATGCTACGATAATTTTCTATACTACTGTAGTAAGTGTGGGGGGGAAGGGGGCTATATACTCTCTTTATATAAAGCGGGATTTATACCATCCTTATTATAAAATTGAAGTATGGTCCCTCAAACAAATTACAACATAATTCAAATTACACATTATATTAATTTATTACCCCCTCACGCACATTAATTATACACAATTTTTCATGAAGCTATGTATACATGTGAGTATATATGAATCAGCATGTGTGTGTCCACACCAATTTCACAAAGAATCAATATATACAATGACGCAACAAGTCTCATAAAGCTTCTGTTATTGCATTTGTAATACAGAGTAACTTCTGCATATTGAAGACAACGGTTTCATAATAAAAGTTTCGATATACAGAAGCTTCAGTATATATAAACGATCTTTTTTTATACATACGTATGATGTAGAATATTGTATTTAGAGACACATTTCCAAATCAATGAATACTTCTTTATAAATAAGTGAATACGAGTCACGCATTGGTGTACCAAGGGGGTGTTGATGGGGGTTGTAACCCCCCATTGCAATGAAATTTTGTATATTTAACATAGGAATATATGAGTTGTAGCTCTGTAACCCCCGCCCCGCCATTGAGCCTATAACCCCCCTTACGAACTATCTGCGTACGCCTATGGAGTCACGTTATATGGAAGTGGTATTCATAGATAATTAAAAGCAAGAATTAACGAGAAAAGAATGTGCTGAACATAACTTGAGCATAACTGGACGTAACTTGAAAAAAAAAAAAGCCGCGCATTTATACTTTTCGTTGGACCATCTTTAGCACGAACTACACCACGCATTCGTCGTGACTCTTGCCGTGTCCATGCGTTCTTGTAATGTCTTAACACTTATTTTTGGCCAGATTTGCATTAACACTCCGCTAAGCTCCTTGGGTAATGAAGAAAGAGTGTGGTTAATCTTTAGATTTTTTTCTGGTACACCTCACGTACTTTAATAGGGATGAGTTCAACATTTTGTGGTGGCTAATTTAAGTGATTCGCTTCATAATGTTTCGTGCTCCTGGTACCATTTTTAACAATTTGAGCCCGGTGAATCCCAGCATTGTCGTCTTGAAATATGGTGTTGCCTTTAAGGAAGAAAAAATCCATTGATAGAAAAAGATGATTATTATTCGGTATGTTCAGATGTTCAGCTGACGGCATTTTATTGCTGTAGATTGTTGCTGAGATTTGGCCCAATACACTGAAGCAACCCCGATCATAACACTTCCTCCTGAGGCTTGTGCAGTACCTACAATGCATAAAGAGTAGCAGTACAGTGAGTACGGAGAAGCAGTATAGCGTAGCAGTACAGTACAGTACATAAAGAGTGCAAATAGCTACAATGCATTCAGGTGGCATTCTAATGCATTCATCCTGTTAGAGATGAGTAAATCTTAACTCATCAGACCACATGATTTTCCACCATTGTTTAGCAGTCCAATCTTTTCATTCCTTGGCAAATTGGAATCTTTTTTCCCCGATTAGTTTCACTAACAAGCAGTTTCCTTTTTTGAAACACAGCTGTTTAATCCCAATTCTTTGAGTTTTCGTCTCATTGTACGAACAGAAATAAATGGTCTTACTTCCATTACCGAACACGGGTGCGAGTTTTAGGCAGAATTTTTGCGACTCGATTTCACAAACGTTTTAATGATGTTCGATCGCTATTATTCAGGACTGTTTTTCAACTAATCATTTTCCAAGAAGTCAATGATTTACCGCCACCTTTCCTAGATTTAATAATGTGCGGGACAGTTCGTAATCCGGTACTAGTAATTTTAGTAATCTTATTGTAATTTTTCGGCAATCGTTGCAAGCTAATAATTTGACACGTTTTTGAAGCCTGTAACGTCTTTTTCGTGGTCGAGTATAGAGTCTTCAGCTATGCGCTCTGCAATGATCAGCTAGACACTAATTCAGTCATATTTAAAGGTTGTAATGTACGTAGACTTCCTCAACTTTTCGAAACACTTATCCCATTATTTCGTCTTCCGTATTCTCACGTTAAATTCACACCGCGGCTTCTGTTTTTGGCTACGTAGTATATATCAAGTCCATGAGTGAGTGAATTGAGCAAAAGGGGGATTGGAAAGGGTGGTCGCTGAAGGCAGCGCTGTAATCCCAGGTCAAGTCCATGAAATGCGTCATCAGGCACATTTTCGACAAATTAAAAACTATGACATTTTAGAACGTTTAGCGAACAAAACATCCGGACGTATCTTAAAAAAATCGACATACAGAAACAGTTTTTCTACATAACGACTACGGGAATTTATAAAAACTTCGATATATCGATATTTTCGATACACGGAAGTCCGCTATATGGAAGTTCTACTTCTATATAGCGTTATAATAGAAAATTTATACATTATAAAAAAATGTACGAATTTTGAATATTCTATAAGATATTATTACCCTTCCCAGAGACGACACAATTGGTAAATGGTCGACACACAAAGCCACCGGGCCAGATGTTTCGTAATATTTTCGTGGGGGAATTTTTACAGATCACAAAGAGAGTCTAGTTCGATTCTGGGACAAGACGATGTCTCTTTTCCTCCTATACAAAGTTGGCGCCAAGGGGGGCGAACTGGACATTTTCCCTGAGCGGCAAATTTTTAGGGGCGGCAAAATGGGGTTATTATAAAAAATGGTCATTTTGGGGCGGCAAAACACATGTTCGCCCCGAGCAGCATAATACCTAGCACCGACCCTGCTCCTATACATTAAATAAAACTCTAGTTTGAGCTCAAACTTAGGTGTCGGAAAAATTACTAACAATTTTAAATATGAGCGTTTTATTTTATTCGATTTCATAAAATTCATAAAATTTTAACGAACCCCTGTATGCATATACTCATGCAGGCATACCATCGCACGCATATACATCAGAGCCGTAGCCAGACTGGGGCTATAGGGGGGGGGCTGATCCTCTTGGAAAATATTCTTTCTGGGGGAATAAAATATTGTAGAATTTTATTTTAAATTTTTTATTTTGTACGAAATTGTACATAACAATGGGAATTGTTCTTTGACGTTAAAAATGTTAAAAATTCAAAATTCAAAATAACTTTCTACGGTAGGTCTTATATGTAGGTAGGTATATAATGATTTTTACATAGGTTTGAGTCTTCATATACTTTATAATAAGGATTGGGGAAATTATAGAGAGGTATACTAAAACATGTTTTGATGCAAAATTTACGTCATGAAATTTATTTATTAACGTTAAATATATCAGTCTGCTTATATTTAGTATTATTAAATATATTAATGAAATATATCAAAACATTTACGAATTTAAGCTCTCATATGCAGCTTTCTGAGCCCTCCCCCTCGTCACAAGCGTTCGGCTACGGGCTTGATATACATACTCAGGTCATGTTTTATACTTTATGTATATTAATTTTTTTTTATTTATTTACATGAAAAGTTTAGCGTAATTTATCTAACTGTTAATTGGAATACTCTAGAATCAGATAATAAATTCTGATGTTCATAACTTTATTTTTTCGTCTAATTGCAAACTTAGTAGACAATAGTGGAAAATAAAAAAGTCCCAAACAAAATAAAAAGGAAATGCATCCTCCTAGGGGCATATACCTTAGAACCTTGGAAGTCAATAGCAGGCAGCATAAATTAGATAAACCAGGTACTTAACATGTGCATAGGCACAGAGTTACATGGGCCCGAGACCCCCTTCCCCCCCACAATAATTTAAACAAACTGTGATTTTCCATATATTGTAATGCATAAATGAATATAATATATGCTTGCCCCTTCCCCCCAATAAATTTGAAAACTCTACGTTACTGAACATATTCTTGCTATTTACCAGAGATCTACTTCCAAGTTTGCATATTATTAAAAAAAATTACTAATTTTCCATATATTTTTAACTATTGAAAATGCTGGTATTTTTACATTTATATCTTTATAGAAACCTTCCTCCTCCCCCTTTTTCTTTTCTTTTCTTTTTTTTTAAGTTACAAATTTATGGACCCAAGAATAGTGTATTTCGGGAAAGGAATATTCCGTGCCCTGATTGGTTGCTTTTAACCTGTAGGTGTGGCTATGAATGCTATGATTTTAATCTGCGGGTGTGGCCTATATGTAAAAAGTTTTCATAAGGTTAGTATTTACTTTTTACAAAATACACACCTGAAAACAAATTACTCTTACCTGAATCAGAGAACGGTTAGTGAGGGAGACCCCTCCACACTCCCCGCTTCGGAGTGAACCCCTCGCTGTCCGTTTGGATGGACTTCATTATGCCTGAATAGTTGAAATGTAATGACGTCATCATTCTAGGACACACCCTCATAGATCAGGCTGAAAATAACCAATCAGAGCATGGAATATTCCTTTCCTCAAACGCTTTTCTCGAGAATAAATATTCGAGGGTAATAGGACAAAATCTAGCTGCTAAAATACAGCCGGACAAAATCTCGCGGACGAAATATTGCGTGGACAAAATATCACGTTGGCAAAATATAGAACGGAAAAAATAATCGATTAGTTTTTCCCACATTTTTAAGATTTTTATTTGAAAATAATTTTTAATTTATAATAGTTGTTATTACATGACATTATTCAAATTAAAGAATATTACATTTTAATTACACAAATTAAAAAATGAGAACATTTTAAACTTGCAACTGTAAATTGTAGGCAATAATACAAAGTTAATCTTATAAACTCCATAATTATAAATCTCTATAAGCTCATAAAAAATCGCCCCTGTGGTTTTGTGCGTTGACCATTCATTATTTGGCAATTATGTTATCCTTGTGAAGAGTAATAACATCTTACAAAGATAATCTTACACTGATGGATTATCATAGTCTTCAGTAATAGCAGAGGCAGCCACAGGGGGATTTTGTGGGGAGGAGATGTAAAATACAAAAGGACCCACATATAACGAGCCCACATTTAGAGAGTTTCCGGATGTAGCAATTAAAATATGGATTTTGTTTGGTATGAGGATTAAACAAAATACAGTTGAACCTCTTTTAGTGAACAGGTCTTTTTTTGGGTCCCTGATTTATCGAGCAATTAAAAAAAAAGTAAGAAATCAAATTCGAAATCATCTTTTTTTTTAAAACACCGTCGTTATATAAGGTTGGCCGTTATAACCGATTTACACGGCATTTTTATGGATTTGGGAAAGGAAATTTCAGTAATTCCCCCCCCGTGTATTCGCCACTGATAATAGTCAAAACTAGTAACTGAACCGAAGGTTGGCATCGTTATTTTAGCACTTCAAAATGATTCCATTATCAGTCTTTCTGGAACCTCTTAAATATTTTCGATGAAATACCATAATCCATTAGCAAATTCATAGACTATGCATCATTATTAATAGAAAGTAATACAGCATTTGAGATAGTTTTTTCTGCAATGAGAAAAATTATGAATAAGGGAGAAGATCCGGCTTATAATGTCAGCATTTAAAATTATTGTTTTGCTCAAAATAATTAATTTTGACTTGACAAAAAGAGACCAGTGTCGTCTGGTAAATATTATAAAAATTTAAATGTTTTGAGTGAATAACAATGCACTTATTTAAGAAAATACACGACACAACAACATGGCATCTACGTTACTCTAAAAATTATCAGTTATCCAGTATCTAAAAACACCAAAAATAAAGCAAAAATTGAGAAACCTACTTTAACTTCAGAAGTAGAAGCTTCATGGTGGAATTTATTTTTTTAAAGAAAATAGTAAAAATCAAGTCCTTCGGACAAAGCAACCTCGTGTCGACGACGAACGCCCTTACAAAGAGAACACGAGGCATCACAATATTAACCTTAGAAAGAGTTTTTCCATTCTTCTTGGAACAAAAGAATAAAATCTCTGCCTTATTATTTTTTCAGTCGGCACTACTGATAACTCTTGTTTCATGGATATCTAAGACTGAACTGCCATTGGTTGCTTTAGTAACGGTATCGCATTTTTTTTAAATTCATGCCGGAGTCCGTAAGAAGATTAGATGAGTGATCAGGAATCTAAGAAAACACGTCCACGACTCGTTATTATTATTGTTTTTTTCTTTTCCGCAGACGATATTTCGGGTTGATTATCAATGAAAGATTTTATTTTTGCAGGCATGTGAAGATAGCACTGAAGGAGGGTGTAGAAAGACCAGGAATGTTATACACGTGTTGAGTTCAAGTTATTGGTATCAATCAGTGGCGTAACTAATCTCGAATTTTATGTTGGGAGCTACAGTCCTCGGCCCTAATGCTTCACACGTAACATCCATTTGTAATTTTCCTTTTCCGGGGTTGAAAAGATAAGCCTCTTAACCCAGCACAGTTACGCCAAAGACTGTAAATGTATTTTGCAACAGGCCTGTATCCAAGCCGGGGCCCCAGTTGCCCCATCGAGCTATTTTCATATACATATAGAACAATCCCCGGATACCTTGTACCCCACATGTCCTTTGCCTTGCCACAGTTGCCCCTTCAACCTGGCTACGGGACTGTTTTTCAATAAAAAAATTCACGAATTTTCACAGTTCTTTTCAACAAGTTCCCAAAAAATGAAGTTCATAATCAATAACGAACGATATGTACAGTAGGTCAAACAAAAGTATGAACACTAGTTTACCATTCGCGTAATAATTATGCTACAAAAAATTCAAAGGTGCCTGCCAATCTATAGGGAATAATGAAATATAGCAATCCATGTGCATAAAACTTGCATAAGGGGCCACTTTCATATTAAAACCGGCAGCAACTTTGGAAATTCCAACGGCAACAACTAGTTTTGATTAAATATTTCGAATCTGCAACCAAAAAAAAAGAAAAAAAACCAACTCTAATATTAAATTTAGATTCATTTGGTTCAAGGGTTTATGAGTTTTAAATATTAGAATTATTGAGCTCACAATGTTAAAATATTTTATAGTATTTTTATATCAATATCTCCCGAAATATTCATCACATCTCTCCAATATTTTATATTGCGTTAAAGTTCAAACGGCCAAATAAAATTTATGCTGCGTTTCATTTTTAAAATAATATCTAATATGAATTATAAATTATGAAAATCATATTTGATAAAAATATGAATAGAAACATATCAATTTCCTGACGGGTATTGAAACCTTACGGTTTTTTACCTACTGTACAGACATTTCAGCGCAATCCGAGCAGCAGTTTTTTTCATGATTAATATTAGTTTAAGAGAAGGGTTAAGGGGGTATCGCATAGTTACAAAAAATAAAAAGAAAAGAAAACATAAAAATTATTTTATCCTGTATGATATTATTACCCTTCACAGGGATAACACAATTGCCAAATAATGGTCAACACAGAAAAGCCTCGGGGGCGAGATTTTTGTGAGTTTTTCGTGGGGGAATTTATTATACAATAATGTTTGCCACCCACGTATGTATGTATATATATATATACATGCATATATATATATATATAGCCCAAACTAGGGCTGTTTTGTTTTTGGAAAAAAAGAGACAAAATTAAAAACAAAAAGCTCTAGTTTGAGCTATATATATATATATGTGGGTGTCAAAAAAATTTCATAATAAATTTCCTCATGAAAACTCACAAAAATCTCGCCCCGGAGGCTTTTCTGTGTTGACCATATTTGGCAATTGTGTTATCCCTGTGAAGGGTAATAATATCATACATCCTTATATACGGAGAAAGAGAGCGTTGTTTCCTGTCTTCATTCATCTAGCGGTCTAAGACACTATAGGCTAAACGGAGGGACCCTAGTTTGAATCCAGGATGGGGAAGGCGTCTCTTTTTCTCCTAAACAAAAAAAGCTCTAGTATGAGCTATATATATATATATATATATACAGGGTGGTCGGGAAATTTACCTACAAAATAAGAGGGGGGTTGTTGGGGAAACCAAATAAGGCAAGTTTGCCTATATCCCCTTGTCCCGCAAAGGGGCAAGTTTGACTGCGAAGCGTAATTACTGTTTACGTCCATCACGTTACTACGTAGCCAATTGCATAAATTAAATGCAATTTTTAATGCACAATTTAAGCGAATGAGCTAATAATACAGCAGAGACAAAGAAATCCGGAATTCCGTTTTCTGATTTTGATCTGTGTTACTGTGTAGTGAAAATAAGCCTAAAAATGCTTCTTTCAACACACTAGAAAAGATGTCATTCATACAATCGCACCTGAAGCGGCGAATTCTACACATACAATTCCGGTGAATTTAACTGATTTTAAAAAATCGCTGGAGAGAGCCCGACGTCTGTTGACATTAAATAATTTGAAAAATTCTTGAAATGGCGCATTGTAGCCATTTGTGAAAACCTTGAATGTGGTGGATGCAAATACTAAATTCACTGTAGTGCCCGAACGGCTAATTTTTGGAAAAAAATTCACTGAACAAAAAATGTTTATTTTGATGTGCTTCACCTGTTACACATACTTGGCAGTTCCCAACTCTTTTCCAGTGTGTTAAAAAAGGCATTTTTAGGCTTATTTTCACTAAACAGTAACACAGATCAAAATCAGAAAACGGAATTCCGGATTTCTTTGTCTCTGCTGTATTATTAGCTCATTCACTTAAATTATGTATCAAAAATTGCATTTAATTCATGCAATTGGCTACGTAGCAACGTGATGGGCATAAACAGTAGTTACGCTCTACAGCCAAACCGGCCCCTTTGCGGACACGGGGATATGGACAAACATGCCTTATTTGGTGTCCCCAACAACCCCCTCTTATTTTGTCGGTAGAGTTCAGGACCACCCTGTATATACGTGGGTGGCAAAATTTATTGTATAATTATTTTATTTTTTAAACTGTTGTCTAGTGATATTTCTTAATCACTATTCAGCAAGTATATTGGTAAATTTACATCAATTTAAGAAAAGAGAAGAAAAGTCAATGGCATTATAATTTTTAAAATATTTAAAAACAAATTACACACAAACGCAGTTTAATTTGAGCTGGAGATACATTTTTACAATTGTTTCGGTGGAAAATCAAGCGTCCACCATCGTCAGAAAATTCGTCCAAACTGATTTGTTGCCACTAAATCAAAAACGAAAAAGTGAAAAAAAACGAAAAGGAAACATAACAAAATGGCTGACTTCTGTTTCCATCTATTATGCAGGGTGCTAAGTAAACTGAAGAAAAGGATGTTGATGCACAAATAATTGAAAAGTGCGTACTTTTCAATTATTTTTGCATCGGCAAAACAGAAACGATGGCCATGTTTCCATGAGTGTTTTACAATGGCCGATTTTTCAAAATCTTGTTTGTGAACGTACGATTGGTGCTCTTTGAGTCTGAAACGCAGGGCTTTCCGTGTTTTTATAATTATACAAAATTTGTGCACATAACTTGATGGACTTCATTATTTGCTATCGATTGGCACCTTTGAATTTTCTGTAGTACAATTATTGCAAAAATGGCAAACGAGTGTTCAGGTTTTTGTTTCACCACTTCTACAATTCACGTTTCAAAAGATTCGATTGCATTTATAGGGAACACTTTCGCTAATCTGACACTTTTGTAAGTAACGATGGTCGGATAAGCGAGAATGCCGGATTACATCAACGTAGAATTTTCAAAAATATTGGGAACATATTATGTACATTTATACATTACAATATATGTAAAATTGCAATTTATTTCAAATTATTGGGGGAAGATTCGGGCTCTATAGAATTCTGGATCTATGTCGGATTACTGAGAAACCATTAGATTACTTAAGGAAAAAAAAAACCCAGCTCAATTCCTTATTGAATCTATCACTAGTGACGTCACACGGAATATCCTTCGCCTATGACGTCATATGCAGACGTAACCCCGCCTCTTTTAAGCAAGAACCTGATTATTGAAAGGTCCGGATTAGACAGGGTCAGATTAGCGAGAGTTTACTGTAGCTGTCGTTTTGCATCTGAAGATTGTACTATAAATCAAAACGGGATGGACTGCCTAACGCGACTTCCAAACTATTATACGCACATACAAAATTGCTACGAATTATCTAAGTCTCAAATACTTCAAACTAAATTTACTTTATGTGCGTAAACATCTGTTACAAATTCTTTAAATGTTTTAAACTGTGTGAATAAAGTAATACAGGGTGTTTATAAAAGAAGTATACAATTTCGAATTTTATTTGCATCGAAACCATAGTAGATAGAAACTTGGTTCTTTTTTTAAATACGTGGCTAACATCCAAAGTTTTTTTTTCCGCTTAGTTCTACGTGACTACGTAGTTTTTTCTGCGTAGCTCTACGTGACAGATAGTGTACGTGCGCTCATGGAAAGCAGGCCTGTAGCCAGGATGAAAGAACAACTGTGGCAAGGCAAAGGGCATATGGGACACAGGGCACCCTGGGATTGTTCTCTCTCTCTCTCTCTATATATATATATATATAAATACAGGGTGGTCCTAAACTATATGTCAAAAATGTAAAGGCAGGTAGAGGGGACCTAAATAAGCAGATTTCGTATAGGATTGTGTGTGTGGTAATGCCGCCTTGAGCCGGTAGAGAGCGCTGATGACTGCGGCGTATAAAAGCGCTTCGCTAGCTGGATTCATCATTTCCCGCACGGATCTCGAGCAGCATGCATCGTTTCACCAATGCGGAGCTGGCCGACATGCATTTCATGTATGGGGCTGCACAAGGAAATGGATTAGCTGCTCAAAGGATGTACAGGGAGCGATTCCCGGATAGGAATCAGCCGGATCGTCGATGTTCCTCCAGCTGTTCGCAGACGAATGTGGTTCCAGCACGATGGAGCCCCAGCTCACTTCAGTCGAAACGTCAGGAATCACCTGGACGCTGTCTACGGCCAGCATTTTATAGGACGGGGCGGTCCAGGTCCCTGGCCACCGCGTCCTCCTGATTTAACCTGCTTGGATTTTTTGTTTTGGGGGTCATATTAAAAGCCTGGTGTACGAGAGTCCCGTCACATCTGAAGAAGATCTTGTTGCCCGCTTGTCTGTTGCTGCTGGACATGTGATCGACATGCCTGACGTCTTTTCTAATGTACGCCGATCCATGCGCCGTCGCTGTGAATCTTGTATCGCTGTTGGTGGCCGCTCTTTCGGGCACCTCTTGTAAACTATTAATAAATTTTTGTTTTCTTTTGTCTTTACTTGTCTTTTCAGTTTCCTGTGATTCATACTGCTTTACAAGCTAGCGCTTTAATGTGTCATTACCGCACACACATTCCTATACGAAATCTGCTTATTTAGGTCCCCTCTACCTGCCTTTACATTTTTGACATATAGTTTAGGACCACCCTGTATATATATATATAAATAGCTCGATGGGGCAACTGGAGTACAAGCATGGGGCAACTGGGCCACGCCGCTGCTGGCCCCGGCGTGGCTACAAGTCTGATGGAACGTAAGAGACAACGCAAACCACAGTGATGGCATCAACACAGGAAAAGGCTGCTTGTGCAACATGGTTTATAGAGACGAAGTCACTAACACAAGTGTAACAAAATTTCAGAATCGTTTAAAAGAGAACATCCCTTTATATATAAAATAAATGTAACTTCCCTTAATATGCTTTAAGAGCGCCTTAATGAAGCCTTCCGTAGTGTAATATCCGACATTTTGCAACGAACGATGAAGGAAGTAGACTTTCGTAGCACGCACTATCGTAGAGGAAAACAGAACGACCGTGGAAATTCTGAGTAAAAAAAAATAAATAAAAAACCCTTTGACTGTTATCCAAGTAATTAAAAAAAATGAAGGCTGTAGCTATTGTAGTTTCGATGCAAATAAAATTTAAGATTGTGTACTTCCTTTATGAACACTGTGTACATGAAGTGATTTTATGCGATATAATAATGTATAACATACAAGGGCAAGTTAAAAAATCTACCTTATCTAAAAGCTACAATAATTTATTTTTATAAAAAGAATCTATCAAAAATTAATCTATAAAACTTTTCATTGTATCATATATGAACTTTTGAACCTCCCGTGAGGAGAATGATCAGATGCGCAAAGAATTGGCTGTAATCTTGGACAAATCAATCATATCTACCTTCGTATCAGACATGGTTATTTCCAGATAATATAGATCGGAAGGTCGTTTCCAATACAAAAATATTATTTTACTTTAAAATGTCCTCCCCCCCCACACACACATAATTTTCTTGGACGAATGTATCCAAATACGTCAGGAACGGGTTGTGCATTGTATTTTTCCTTTCAAACTTTTTAAAAGCTATACTTGTTGAATCATCACCTTCTCACCTCCCAATCTTCCACGGAAAGAAAGTTGGGCAAGAACATTGGCGCCGACGACATAAAAATATTGGGGGCGGGGGGACAATATATGCCAGTAGAAGGCATTTTGTTTGAAATTGAAGGGGGATATGGAACCCTAACACCAATATTGGTGGATGGGTCCCCCCTGTCCCCCCCGCTAACGGCGCCCGTGGGCAAGAATGTTGAAAGGTGGCCACCGGAAGCGGCGCTGTAATCCCAGACAATCTTTCACAAAAGATAACTTTAATCCCTTTGCTGTTACCGGCGTCTTGAAATGTAGTGAATAGTTGCTGACATAAAACTCTTAACAATTTAAATTAAAATTAATTTTTGTAATCAATGTTAAATATAAAATGCTGTATAATGGTGTTTCATCTAAAGCGAAATAGAAGGGCGCAACGCCCTGCCGAACCTATTAGCACCCTGCCCTTCAACTTGTTCACCCTTGTGCCCAAATGTCCCATCTAGCCCTCAGAAAATAACGCACCATCCGTCCCCGATGATAATTTAAATTCTCACGTTAGAATCCAAAACGTGTGACGAAATTTGTTAATTTATAAAAATTTTGTACTCCAGCATTTCATTTCCGTAATAACACTGATGGTTTTGGCAAAACCAGATTGCAGACGAATATTTGTAAACAAAGCACTGTTGCCAGGTTTGCAGACTTTCAACCACGGACTACTGCGATAAACGTTAGCGGTTCCACGTATTTTTGAGATCAAATTTTTGTTAAAATCAATTTGTTTGTCTTTAAGCACTAAATTAAGCATGTTTTACATCCCTATTTTATTACTCTTACTTGTCATATAGTATAGGATAATGTTTAACTAAATTATAGTTATATTAATTTAATTATTATTTTGTATGAAGTAGGGATTTTTTAATCTTGCCATCTGGCAACACTGCCGTTAGATTGCAATCATGTACACTTTCTCTTTCGCATATATTTAACTAAAAAAAAAAAAAAAATCCTCCAAAAAATGCTTACCTGCAAACAAAAACTAAAAATGGAAATACAGTAGCAGTAGTAACTAAATCAATAAAAACATTGTTTAAAGGAGTTAGTAGCAGTAAATTGACGTAACCGCGGATATTTATGAGTATCCGTGTATTTAGAGCGCAAGAAAAAAAAATGGCGTTTTGTCAGGTCATGCGTCCTGCCCTAATTTTTTTTATAGAGGAAACATTATGTATATATATAATTTATTTCCCCGGTCCACATGTTGCTTATTGGCGAAAAAATTAGTTTTGCCCTTACATTGTTTCCTGGCAATCGGTTGTGTAATAAATCAAAAATTATGGAGACCTAAGCAGCTCTGAAGAAGGAGCCCATTCTCTCTTTCCTTCCAGCCCAAGGTCCATGAGATCCTTACACTGGCACTGTACAAAAGCTTGATTTCTGAAGCTGATATTTCGTCAAAATATATCTCAGTAGTACAAGGGCGGCTCCATAATTTTTTTCGGGTGGTTGGAGAGGCAGGAGACGCAAAACTTGGAAACCAAATTAAATCTATTCTGTGAAATTTATTACCAGGTTTGGGTAAGTAATAGTAAGTATAAATTTATTATTTTAGGGAGGGGTGCGTACCCCGTACATCCCTCCTGGATTCACCCTGTACGATGGCGCACATATGATATGATCACAGACAACACGATTGCTACACAGACATTACTTTCTACCAGTGGCGAAACAATTAAAAAATAATGGGGGGCTCGAATAGGTTGAGAAATCATGCAATGCTGATTTGAAGAGAAAAATGCGTCTTGATATTCAGTGGGGAGTTTGGGCTCCCTCGAGTCCCCCCTTTCTTACGCCAATGCTGTCCATGTATATTTGCACATCATTTTATTTTTAGGGTCCCTAAAGAACTCCGAAAAGCACTAAAAATCGCGACGTACGATCGGAGTAAGCGCAAGGAGCGGAGTTGTTTACTGCCTAAAATCAACCGTTGGTTCAATAACTGTCCAAAATTCATCATTTGAATAGGCTTGTTTTTGACATCAGCGAAACCAATGTGTATAATATTAAGATAGATTCCATGCAGTAAATTCATCTTCTTGGCGCCATTCTGTTGGTTGTTTTGGTAACTTCATGGCGCCTTTCCTTAAAAAAAAAAACCAAACTTAATCTGTGCGATCATCGACCAGCAGAATACTAAAGCAAGTTGGCGTCGTTTGCTCGAAAGAAGCTCGTTCAAAGATAATATAGAGCATAGATAAAAAAGCAGTTTACTAATCTTACATTGTTTCTTGAGAAACACGACTGTTTTTATTTTGTTTTTAACGTAGTTCTCTTTTCTGTTACAAAAGTGATGACAAATTGAGAATTTGATAAAAGCTAAGTGGCAACATGCTCGTGTTTTTCTTTGTCAATCGTCTGCTCGAATCGAAACGGAGTTCCATTGGCTAACTTTTGACTGTAAATACTACAACAAAACCTCCATGATGGACACTCCTTAATAGCGGACACTTTCCCAATTCTCAACACTTGCATGCCCCAACACTCCCAAAGAGTGGACACCTCCGAATAGTGGACAGATTTTAAAGTTCCGAGGTGTTTGCTTTTCAGAGGTTTTAACAACTCTACATCTTTTCTGTTTTGTTTTTCAATATATAGTACAACTTCTGAATAGCGGACACCTCGGAACTATTATCTGTCCGTTATTGGGGAGGGCTGGTGAATAACAAACACTGGGACTGGTAATTGGAGCAGAGGAAGACTCTAATTTCAGAACTTGGTGAGCGTTCGTT
>QLNU02015270.1:71382354-71404304 GCA_006491805.2 Dysdera silvatica
ACATGACGTCTAGTTTTCTATTCAGCAAAACATCCGATTATATCATCGTATGATATTGATTTCATTGTATCAGACTTGCTACACAAAATTTTGCCGCCCTAGTCTATAGCCTAGTATAGCCTATTATAAAACACGGCACGGACCACACGCTGACGTCTTTGTCCATTCCGGGCAACCTTTTATATCTGTCGTGCCAAAGTAATACGGCAATATCCTTCCGCATGCCCGTCTACCCTCAACCAAATAGTGAATGTTAAGCTTACTATCTAATTATTAATGAAAATTAAAATAGACTAGTTAATTAAGAGGATGCAAATTAATAATTAATTAATTTAAAGAATAAAAGATTCTTAGTTAGAGAAGGGATTCTTTACAATGGGTTTTATTTTAAACTAAATAAAATGCTTCCTTTGAATTTGAGCAAGTATACACTCACATGCAGAAGTTTGTTTTTGCTTTACAATCACTCCGCGAGCCATCGAAAAGTAGTCCGCGGAGAAAACATGGCACGCGAGGTTGCCGGTCCCTGGCAGGCACCCTCGCCTGTCATATGAGAGGGTGCGAGGGAGGAATCGGCACCCTCGCGTGCCATACGAGAGGGTGAGGTTGCCTATATCTTTGCGCAAATTAAATGCTTAAAATTATTAAAGACAAAGAACGTTTATTTGATTGAATTGATTTAATTAAAACATTATACATCATAGTTATTACACGTTAAATTAACGGGACTAAAAGGAATATAAATTAGGAGCGAATTTATATATATAGCAGTTGGAAGCAACTCAAATGATAAATTTACCATGGTTATTAAAAGTAAATTAAACTTACCGATTGAAGCAGAATTAGAAAAGTAAAACTATAAGTTAAATCCAAGTTAATAAATTTTTTTTATTATCAAAGAAAAATTACGTAAAAGCTAAGTTCCATAACAGGATATTAAAGTTCAAAACATCACATACCCCAAGCTTCAATGCAAATGAAAATAATGCATCATGAGGCTTTTTAGCCGTAAATATTTGTGGTAAATGATTCCAATATCTTGTGCAACCCACAGCCAGAGGCACTGTGGTTTAATACATAATGCATATTTATCTAATGAATAAGTCTGTGATAATGAATTCATTATTACTTCTCACCAATCATATTTATTGACGTTCTCACCACACCAGTTTAACACTTCCGATACAAGTAACCTTTATAATTGTGAAACGCGCGAATAGTCCTTTGGAAACATACGCAAGGAAGTCGGTAACGTTATTGGGCTTAAAAATTAGGAGTAGCAAAAGCAAGGCTATATGTAGCAAGGCGCTTTAAACAAGGAGCAGGGGCGAGCTGGGCCACCGGCCAACCGGCCCGTTACGCCCTCATGGGCGGTAGGACTTATTCCCCTCATGGGCTACAGGACTCGCGCCCTCAGATAATCCAAGGTATGCGTCCTTCTCAACATCAATCTCAACGGATCTCAACAGCATATAGGACCTCCCCGACTGACGCTCTCTTCACCCTTCTTGGCATAATACCAATCGACATTATCATAGAAAAGCTCTTCAAGAAATTTCACTTCAAGAACCACAAAGTCAACTTCACCTCCTCCTTCGCCGCTGGGTCACAACATTCCTCTCTGTTCGATTTCTAGCTCACGTAAGCACCTCCAGGTATCCTCACAAGACCCTTCTTTTCTCTACGATATCTTTACTGACGGCTCAGGCATCGAAAACAACACTGGACTGTCCTTCTTTGTCTTTAGGGATAACGTCCTCACTGACCAGTTTCGCTACCGACTGGATCCCCATAATTCCGTTTTCCAGGCCGAGCTCTTGGCAATAAACCTCGCAATTAAATGGCTCAAAGATAACAACACTACCGGCAACATTTTCACAGACAGCTCATCGAGTATTGCCACCTTTGGTTGTACAAAAAATAAATCCTTCTTCGTCAACACCATTAAAAAGGACGCAATAACAGTTATATTGATTGATTGTTTGGCTTTTTTATGGCGCAAGAGCATCTGGGCTATACTGCGCCAAAATAACAGTTATAGCCTAAACTGGATCAAAGCTCACTCGGGTATTCCGGGTAATGAAGCCGCCGACCACTTTGCCAAACTTGCTGCTTCAACCGGTGTTCACCTTACTTTCCGGCTCCTCTGTCTTCATTGAATAGTTTAGTAAAAAAAAAAAAGGCTCTGGCAAAACCAATGAAACTCCTCCATCGTTGAACGTAAGGCCTACCAATATTTGAAGAAAGTCGATAGCAACCTCCAGATCACCAAGCAATTCCTCCTCTACTTCCTGAGAGATCACGGACCTTTTCCATCATACCTCCATAGATTTCACCTACTCAATTCACCAAACTGTTCATGTACCTCTATTGGAGACTCTGAGCATTACATTTTTGATTGCCCACACACCAAAGTCTTTCATCTGACTCGACCATCCGAAACCAACAAGCCCCTGTGGCTTAACAATGTCATCAATAACCCCCGCTCTCCTTATCTTCTAAAACAATCCATTCATGTTGCCATCCAGATCTGCGACGAACTGTCTAATTAACTCTTGTCAGTATCTGTTCACCGTCTCCTGGCGTGTAACTCTGTTGTTTTTTTTGTTTTTTAATAATAATATCTAAATAAGTGCTGCCTGGAGGTCTGTGGGTTGCTCGTTTGGTCTCCTCCTCTGGGGACCAGGTTCTCCCGACTAGCCATCAAATTGCTTCACACCTAACGGTAAGCTAGCTGGCCCGGGTTATATAAGGTATGCGCCCTTTGAAAGGACCTAGTCCGTCACTGCCAGTGAGCTTCTGAAAGTTACAGGACTCAGAAAGCTACAGGGGGTTTAAAGTTCCTTCCTTAATGATCTGATGCATTTTATTAATATAGTTAATAAACCTAACCAAAGGCGGGCCCAAAGAGGGATTGAGGGGAGGTGTAAAATACCGTAGCTTATAACAAACCCGCCTTTAGCGAGTTTTCAGGCATAGCAAGGAAAATATGGATTTCGTTTGATATAATGAATACGCACCATACAACTTAACCACTTTTAGAGAGCAAGTTTTTTTTTTTTGACCCTGATTTAATGAGCAATTTAAAGAAAAAGAAATAGAAAATCAAATTTTCTGTAAAAATTACGCCGTTATATGCGGTTGGTCGTTATAGTCGCGCTCGTTCAGTAGTGTAGAGGCCTATGGGAAAATAATGTGTTTTAATATTCAATGGGGGGGCTCGAGCCCCCCTTTCCATCCGTTTCCTACGCCCCCGCGCTCGTTATATCCGATTCCATCGCATGGATTTGGGGGGACAAATTTCCCGAATTCCGACCCCCACCCCCCTCATGGATCTTTCACTGAAACTAACTCTGTGAGCACTTATATATTTAGCATTAATCACAATAAATTTCTTAACATAAATTTTGCATTGAATACTTATAGAGGTATACTAAAATCATAATTTCCCTTATCCTTACTACAGAGTGGATGGATGGAGACCCAAACCTCTATGAAAAATATAATATACACAATATCTACCGTAGAAATCTATTACGAGTTACAAAAATGTGTTATAAATTATCATGTGTTCCGAAAATAATATAATGGCAATAAACCTTAGAGCAACGTGGTTTCCAAATTATTGGGGGGGGGGGTCCAAGCACGTATTATGTACATGTATACTCAGGGCCGTTTCTACCATTAGGCCAGAGTAGGCGACCGCCTAGGGCGGCAAAATGGCGTAAAAAATTAATTTTAAATCAAACGAATAAAAAATTGAGCAAATGAGGAGAAAAAATGAAAAAGAGAGAAAATGAAAACATCGAGTTGTTTTTAAAAGCTTACGAAATAATTACTTAAAGTCTTTACTTTAATGAATGTAAAAATATTTATTATGTTTCATTGTTCAATTTTGCGCACAACTTCTTTTATATCTAATACATTTAAGCCTTCTAGCTCTGATAATACAACGTTGTGTTTTGAAATATTACTCCTTTAATACCTCAGTTTTCAAAAATATAAAATACTGAAATTAAACAATTATAGCCTGTAGCAATTGTTTTATTATTCACAGTACCCTAACGTTACAAAATAACTAATATAAGTCTAAAATATAAATGTAATTATCGGGTTTAATAATTAAAAGTATAATAGAAGATTTATAGTTTTGTATCACTGGATGTTGGTAGTTGTAGAGAGGCGGAAGGGCGATGGTAGTAAAACGCTAGGGGCGGCATTTTTTACTTCCCACCTACGGTAGTAAAACACCTAGAAACGTCTCTGTTTATACGTTACAATATATGTAAAATTACAATTTATTTCAAATTATTAAGGGGTAGCATGTAAACTCCACGCCTATGAACCTTCATGTAATTATTATTATTAATAATATGCATTAATTATGTTTTTATTTAAGCCTAATATGGGCCTAAGTGGTTAGGCAAAAGGACAACTTGAGTGAGTGGCACGTCGACAGGATAGAAAAAGCTCGAAAGTGGTACATGCCATAAAAGGTAAGCTACCATCGCATTAAGCGCTAAGTTCGTATACATGTATTAGAAATACAGGCGTGCCAAATGGTTTGATGAACGAATCGATGATAATCGTGAAATCGAAGAGAAGATTCATTCAATGATTCGATCAACGGACGATTTCGCACACTGTCACTGGCGTACGCAGGGGGTGTTGATAGGGGTTGTAACCCCCATTGAGATGAAATTTTGTATATATATATATATAAATATATATGGAGTTGCAGCTCTGTAACCACCTCCACATTGAGCCTGTAACCCCTTCCTTATGAACTTCCTGCGTACGCCTATGTATACTACTAACTAAAAATTTGTGGCGAAATTGAGAACGACTCAACAGCATGCATTGTTCAAACTGAATGATCATTCAGTGCTGTTTTAAGGTTTTTACGGACCCTGGGCTGGATGAATGGCATAGACCCCAAAGTGAGTGAGTAATTGTGCAGAAATTTAATGGGAAGGGTGGCCGCCAAAATGCAGCGCTGTAATCCCAGGAATGGACCCCAAAATCTTGGGATTATTGCAATATTTAGCCAATAAATGTGAATTTTTCTTTGACGTCTAGTATCTCCAACATATGGGTCTGTTAATAATAAAAATTTTTAGAGCACTCGTAAATAAATAAATAGCAGTAGGCACTTTTCAAAACCTTTGCGTGGACCCGAACTTACTTGGCTTAAACCAGCAACGGATTAAGAGCGGCGTGACCGGTACCATCGCACCAGACGTCAAGTCAAGTTGGGAAGGGCGCCAAAATGGCTTAACGATTCCTGAACTGTAAAAACATTTTATAAAAATTTATTTCATTAATTTTTTAAAACTTAAATTATTTTAAAACTTATTTACCTAATTGTTTTATTAAACAAATCAGTCAGGGATTCATTATCCCCAGCATAAATTATTTTTTACTTCAATGTGTTTAATGAAGTTAGTGTGTAAGAAAGTGAAAAAGCCTTTTCCCATCATGCACTGCAAGTAAGAAATTAGAAAAGTAGAAACGTCATCAAAATGGGCAAACTTATTTGATTGTACAAAGGACATTTCAGATTATTGAAACACGTGTAAGGCTTTAATTTGATTATTAGAACAATTTAATAATTAGCTCATCAGAAAAGTATTTGTTGTTTAGTTACATGTTATTTGTTGTAAGGAAATTTTAATTGCTGTAAGGAAATTTTAATTGCTGTCATGACTTTCCGTCTTGCAATAATAATATCTAGTAGCCTATTGAGAAGAGCCCTAGATATAAAGAAATTGCACCAAAAAAAGGGAATTATTTTTAAAATAACTAATATTTAGCGGAGTCGGGGGGGGGCTGGCGCCAAATTTTAGGCTTGCACCGGGAGTCATGTGACCTAAATCCTACTCTGACCTTTACTTAAATCCAGCACCGTTCCCTTTTTTCCTCCTCATTCCATTTTACCCTTATCTTCATTCAAGGAATAAGTGAGCGACTTAAAATGACTGGTAGGGGAGTGAATGGATATTAAGGATGGAATCGCATTTAACTAATAGGAATGAGTCCATAAAATACATTCTCCACAAGGAACGAGTCCATAAAATACATCTCCACAAGAAACGAGTCCATAAAATGCATTTTCCACAAGAAACGAGTCCATAAAATACATTCTCCACAAAGAACGAGTCCATAAAATACATTCTCCACAAAGAACGAGTCCATAAAATACATTCTCCACAATGAACGAGTCCATAAAATACATTCTCCACAAGGAACGACAACGACAGACTGCGTATTCCCAAGAAGAATGATCTTCCCCGTTTCAAGCATGTATATTGAAATACAGTGTGGCGTCGGGTGATTTCAGATAGTAGGTATCTCGCATTTTTGACCATTTTCCGCCTTTTGAATAATAAAAAAAAAGCTCAATTCATGTATAATAGGATTGATATATCTGTGGTTTACATGGGTCTGAAAATATTATATGAAAATTTTTTAATAATAAGCAATTTATAAATTTTAAATTTCGCGCCATTTTGATCAACATGGTAAAAAAAAAACTTCAGTCGTGATGGACATCGGGAAATGTTGATGAATGAGGAGTTAGAAGCATTTGTTCAGTCGTCAACTGAGGATAAAACTGAAACGAAATCAGAAATGTGGACATTGGGAAATTTTTGGCGATTTTTTATCGGATTGCCCGAACTTTAAAGGAAAAAGTTATGCATTACGATCAGGGGGGTCTTTTTCTAACATGCAGTTCTACACAATCTGTGTAGTTCTAAATACCGACTGCGCAGTTCTAAATTTGGATTTATGCAGTTGGAAAAAGGATACATACAATTACAATAATTACAATATAATATGTGAGATATAGAAAGATATATTCATTAAAACATATTATGATGTTAAACGGTTTCTGCATAACCAACACATATTCACCATTCAATAGTACAACTTTTGTACTATATCCCAAGATAATAATCCTTGCGAAATTACAAATTGTCTTTATCGAAAGAAGTGAAACTCCATATCCTCCCTCTCGGACATTTGTGGCCCTTTAAATATCCGTTTAAATATATTTTTCGTAATTTTTTTTAGCTGCACTGGTACAATCTTTACGCGATAACTCAGGTAATAATGGATGGATTTTTATGCCATTGGTCTTAAAATATTCCGAAAAAATCATATTTTAATTTAAATAAATAAAAAAGCCTTATTTTTTCGAAGATTTAAAGATCGGGTGCCTCCTTCCATTTTTTTAGAAAAAAAAAATTGGTAGCTCTACTCTACTTGTGCAGTTCTAAAATTTCCTAAGAATAGGCCATGATTGCGATACTACGATGGAATGCAGCATTAAGGCCGCTCGTATGATCATCGAAGCATTAGATCTTGACCAGACAATTACCTAAGGTACGCAGATTCAAATGACTAAAACTTAATAAAGATTTTGATAATAAATAAATCATATAGTGATACACTGAACGAAACCAATAAACAATTATTAACACAAAACTATTGTAGTTTAAATTTATTATTATCGTTTATTCGACTATCACACGGGTCTTTGTAAGCGTAACATCGGAAAAGAGATATGTTTAGTCTCGCAATTAAAATTATATTTCGAAGGAGAAGGAGTGGTGGGTAAAACACCAACCAAACAGCTATTAATAAATTTTTTTCCAAGGTAAATAAATTTTAATATTTAACGTTTTGTTGTAAATTTACTTGTTATATTCAACGAATGGTTACGTTCGTTATCTTAAACTTGTCTTACATGCTCAAAAATACATAAGGTACGAAACGAAGTATTTAAGTAATTGAAATGTAATATCCCAGCTAATTTAGAACGACCCTCTTTTTTAAGAGCACCCCTCTTTTGCGGACAAGTCCGGCTTGTGTCCGCTAATGAGGGGTTTCATTGTATATGGTCCATTTGCGGTTACCTAAATACCCTTAAATAAATGACACTGCTGAAATATTGTTTATATTAACTAGACATTGTAATTACGTGATAAATACTTGCATGTTATTGTAATGTGAGAGCATACGCGTAAGCAGAAAATTTATATAGGGAGTTATAGGCTCAATGGGGGTTACAGAGCTACAACTCGCATATTCCTATATTAAATATACAAAATTTCATTGCAATGGGGGTTTGCATAACCCCTCAAAACCCCCCTGCATACGCAAGTGAGTGAGAGATACATATATTTTATCCTGTAATCTCTAAAATTGCGTACATTTAAAAGTAGTTGCCATAAAAATATTAAAAATTTTAAAAAGTTAATAAAAATCCTAATTTTAATCATAAATTTATACCTAAATCCAATTCTAAGCCAAAACCCTAAATCTAAGCCCAATCATAAGCCTAAGGGAGTAAAATCCTAGTCACGAGTCTAAATCCAATCATGACTAAATCTAATTATAAGTCGAAATCTAGTAATAAGTCCAATTGAAATTATGCCTAAATCTAACCATGTCGAAATCTAGTAATAAGTCCAATTGAAATTATGCCTAAATCTAATCATAAGTCGAAATCTAGTAAGAAGTCCAATTGAAATTATGTCTAAATCTAATCATGTCGAAATCTAGTAAGAAGTCCAATTGAAATTATGTCTAAATCTAAGCTTAAATTCAATTGACATCATGCTCAATTGACATCATGACCAATCCTAGACCGAAGTATAATCCCGAGCATATAAATGAAAGACAAAAGGTGGAAAAATTGGTTTTTTTTTTTAGAAATAGAAAGTCAGTACTTTATCAAATAAATTTTAATACATTTATTTCGCAATTGATAAAATATTAATTACAGCAGGACGTCGATTATCGAACCAAATAGGAACCGATCTCGATAATCCATACCTCACGTAATCGAACACTCCAATCAATATCAGAGGGAAGGCAAGGAAAAACAAAATTTCTCATCAAAATTATACATTATTAACCTAATCAATCACATGTTAAATCTACTTTATTATTTTTAAATTTCACATTATCTAAGTTGTCTAAAGCAGCGTTTTAATGGATGCGCATATTTCGACGCGCAATAATATAAAACGCCGAAATGAAACGCAGACAATAAAAACTAATAGAAGTATTTTCTTAGAACGCTCAAAACACTTTCATTGGGTTTTATTGTCTAAGTTTCATCTCGGCGTTTTTTATTGTTGCGCAGTAAAATATGCGCGTCTAGGAAAACGAGCTTTTACAATATTTTGAAAATACCAGCTTATCTCTATTTTTTGCGATAACAATCATAATCTCTATTTTTTTCCAAGAATGGTTCGGATAATTAACAGTTCCCAATTAAAGATTTTATGGGCCATAGGCCGAAAGGATAGAATTGCCCCCCCACTAAATAATATGGCCCTCACACATTTAGTCAATAAACCAATTATGAGCTTTTCTTTGAAGATCATTATCTTTGATATTCAGATTTATGAATAATGAAACTTCTTGGATATTTGTAAATAAACAAGATTAAAACAACGCCTAGATTTAAACGCCTAGACTTCGATAGTACCAGGTTCTAGGGGGCGACAGTCTCAGGTCTACTATGCTGGCCTATATGTAAATCCGGCACTGCATTTTACTGTACTTAAAGGTGATTATTACTTTACCGTATTCTACATTTTATGAGAATTGTATAAAGTTTATATTTTATACAAATCATATGAAACTCATGTTTTATACAAATTTTAGTTCCGTGTTATATATAAATTGTAATCTGGCCTCGAGGATTTAGTGGGGGGGGGGGGTATGGTTTCTACCAGGGGCGGACCGGTTCTACTCAAAGGGTGGATACTTTGGACTTTCGGAGGGCGCAAGTGCTTTTCCATTCGAAGGAGCGAATTCTATCGCCCATGAGGACGTACCGGACTTGGGGCCGATAGCCAGTCCGCCCTTGGTTCCCACCCCAAATGCTCCACACATAGCATTCATTTCTACTTTTCGTTTTTTCTAGAACGGAAGATGGAAAAACTTTCCATTAAGGGCTACGTTACCTCATCTCCTTTCTGAACAAGCCTTCCTTATACCCAAGGGCGGACTGGGTCCTCTCAAAGGGCGCGTAACTTGGATTTTTGGAGGGCGGGGTCCTTGCCCATTTGGAGACGCAAGTCCTATTGGCCATGAGGTAAAAATTAAAATTCACGGTCGCCACCAGCCTCAGGCCGACTAAATTTCGGAGAATGGCGATTAAAAATACGACTTCAGTCACCATCATACTCGTCACTTTATTGTTTCCCAATGCAATCCTGTCCGTTTTGAGTCTGCACGGAGGTTACATTCTAAATCCGCAAACTACTTATTATTCTTAAGAAAAAATGTTGATCAAACGAACCCTTCTAAGGTTGCAGTATTTAAATGTTTTGTGGCCACGAGAAAGTGGCCTCTATTAAAGAGGGCTATGGTGGCCAGTGGCGACGAATCAAATACCTAGAGTTTTAAATTTTACCATGAGGGCGCACCGGCCCAGTCCACGCCTGCTTATGCCTAGCCTACCATTGTCTTTCGTGTTTTAAGAACAAATTGGCAAAACGATTAATCTAGTTCCAGTGGCGGATTTCTAAGTAAGCATATAAGGCATACACTTAAGGGCAGCTTTTGTTTTTGAGGCCGAAAACCCCAAAATAAATTAACCTGTTAACTGGGTATGACGACATTTTTCGTCATGCCCGGAAGACTACCAAAATGCGAATGACGACATTTTTCGTCATTGAAATTAACCGTATTATGTTAAGGTATTATTACCCTCCGCAGGGATAACACAATTGCCAAATATGGTCAACACGAGAAAGCCTCCGGGGCGAGAATTTTGTGAGTTTTCGTGGGGGAATTTATTATACAATAATTTTTGCCACCCACGTATAGATTATAGCTCAAACTAGAGCTTTATTCGTTTTGGAGAAAAAGAGACGCTTTCCCCATCCTGGATTCGAACCAGGGTCCCTCCGTTTAGCCCGGAGTGTCTTGGACCGCTAGACGAATGAGGACAGGAAACAACGCTCTCTTTCTCCGTATGTAAAGATGTTAAGGTATTATTACCCTCCGCAGGGATAACACAATTGCCAAATATGGTCAACACAGAAAAGCCTCCGGGGCGAGATTTTTGTGAGTTTTCGTGGGGGAATTTATTATACAATAATTTTTGCCACCCACGTATTAATTACAGCTCAAACTAGAGCTTATGTAATTTTGGAGAAAAAGAGACGCTTTCCCCATCCTGGATTCGAACCAGGGTCCCTCCGTTTAGCCCGGAGTGTCTTGGACCGCTAGACGAATGAGGACAGGAAACAACGCTCTCTTTCTCCGTATGTAAAGATGTTAAGGTATTATTACCCTCCGCAGGGATAACACAATTGCCAAATATGGTCAACACAAGAAAGCCTCCGGGGCGAGAATTTTGTGAGTTTTCGTGGGGGAAATTTATTATACTATAATTTTTGCCACCCACGTTTTAATTACAGCTCAAACTAGAGCTTGTGTAATTTTGGAGAAAAAGAGACGCTTTCCCTGGTTCGAATCCAGGATGGAATGAAAATACATCTATTGTAAATAAAAAGAAATTTCAATATACGCGCCACATGGTCTATATAATTAAACACGCATTAATTTATGCAACATATGCGCGCATGTGCATCTATCAGACTACAAAAATTCCATATATAAGTTATATAGAAAAAGTCCGTCAATTTCTCCTGAACTGTTAGTCTGAAACAGTTTTTCTTGTCACAACATATACTTCTTTCCAGGGGCGGACTGGGTCCTCTCAAAGGGCGCATACCTTGGATTATCGGAGAGGGCATCGGCCCGGGGAGCCCCGTGAGCCGGCGGCCCAGTCCTCCCCTGCTTCTTTTGTATTCTCACAAAACATATCATGGGAGAATACAGTAGAGAAAATGTTCATAAGAAGGAAAAAACTTCACTAAATAAAGAGGAGTAGTCTTCGCTGTTGGACGATATTTTTAAAGAGAAATACGCTAGTTTAACAAAAAAAATTCGTTAAATGCAGAAATTCGTCAAATAGACATACGTTAAATAGAGATTTAACTATAAATTCAAATTTTAAAAGTGACAGAGAAAAACAAAATTCATTCTAAATAATAAAGTAACGTACGCAATTCGCGTAAATACTGCGCACATTCTAAATAATAATATAAATTATATAATATTCACGTAAATAACCACGTAATAATATAATGTACGTAATATGCATGTATATATTACACAATAATAATAATAATAATAATAATAATAATGTAGTGTGCGTAATATTCACGCAAACATTACGTAATAATAATAAATAATACACGCATTCTAAATAATAACGTAACGTACGTAATTCACGATAAAACGATGAATGTTCTAAGTAATAACATAACGCGCGTAATTCACGTAAATAATGCGTACACTCTGAATGATAACGTAACGTTCGCGTATCAGTAATGAATTCACGTAAATAATGATAACGAATGCAACGTTTCCGAAGAGCAGCAAACGTTCAATCGGTAAAGTATGAGACTCTTATCTACATTTCATTAAAATTCTAATTTTTGGTCTAGCTAGCTTCGATATTATAGGGAGGACGAAGCGATCCCTAGCTAATGAGGTCCGCCCCAAAATGGCGAAGTTTGTTTAATATACATTTCATTTTTCTTATTGCAAAAAGTTGAAAATTTAAGAAATTAACGTAAAAGTGCAGTAGCGAGAGTAGTTGAAAAGGGGGGGGTGATCAAGCCCCTTATTGGATATAAAAACACATTATTTTCTTGCATTTCATCACATAATTTTGAGCCCCCCCCCATAATTTTCGAGTTGCTACGCTGCTGTAAAAGGGAGGCCCTAAAAATTATAGAGCCTAGCCCCCCCCGAATGCATTAAGAGGGCTATGCCCCTAGCCACAGGCGTACGCAGAAAGTTCGTAAGGGGGGTTATAGGCTCAATGGGGAGGTTACAGAGCTACAACTCATATATTCCTATGTTAAATATACAAAATTTCATTGCAATGGGGGGTTACAACCCCCATCAACACCCCCCTGCGTACGCCAATGTCCCTATCTCTTCCTCATTCCTAATGGTTATGATACAATGCTACACCAAATTAGCATAGCAGTGGTTAGCAGGGCGTAACAATTAAAAATTGGGGGGGGCGGCTCAAGCATCTTTAGCAACGGTCTTAATTCGGCTTTAAGGACAATGCAATTTGTTATCCAATGTGGGGGGCTTGGGCCCCTCCCTTTCTTACGCTGCTGATGGTTACTATTTTTCGCTTCTGAGAAATGCCCCCCCCCCCCACGCCGAGTTTAATAGGGTGTTAGCAAGCCGCGGACACGGGGGGGGGATCTCAGGGGTCATGACCTACCTCAAAACTGCGTTTTTTTTCACTGTAAAAAATTCCAACTTGCATGATAAATGAAGGGTGTTATTCCAATACCCTGGCAAATTCTCTCCTTGACCCCGAAAAAATGAAAGTCTGTGTCCGTTCCTGAGTGTTAGGCAGTGGTGTAAGAAAGGGGGGACTGAAACCCCATTGCATATTAAAATATTTTATTTTTCCTGAGGCCGTATAATATAACCTTCTTTAAAGCCACCTGAACACCTCTCACCCATGAGTTTTGAATTGGTACGTTACTAGAGTTAGTATACACAAAAACTGTCCGTTTTCCAAACAGCTCATTAACAAAATATCGCATTTTTTTTTAAATAACCTTAATAGAATAAATATCTAAGATTATAAGTAAATAAAATGATGATTACTGTAAATAAAATTATCGATTTTTTTAGCAATTTCTAAAATGCGGTTATTTACATTCAATTAGAAAATAAATCTTATAATTAAAATATATATATTAAAGGCTATGATAAAAAATACAAATGAAATATACAATGCTAATCCACCAGCACATTGAAAATTCGATCAAACAGGTGCATATAAACATTAAATGAAATGCTTAAAAATTAAAAATTTTAAATGATTTACCTGAGATTTTGGATTCTGTAACAGGACTTCGGGAAACCAGACGATCGTTCAACATTAAAACAAATTAAATTAAAAAATTTCGATGATGGCCATATGAGCATGACTGCCTAACTGCAGGGGAAAAATAACAATCACGCAAATGAAAGCGTGTTGGGAAAGAGAGAAAAAAAAAAATAGAAAGAAAAAGAGAGCAAGAAATGTGATGATGATGAGGAGTCAGCCACGGAGTTTCCTAAAAAGGAGGACTAGTAAGGAGAGAGTAAGAGAGAGGAGGGAAGGGGGAAGAGAGAGCAAAAGATTTAAGACCGTATTTACAGGTAGCACCTAATACGGGTCATAACATAGGTCAACCCCCTTTTACAGCATCCACAACTTGGCGCCTTTTGTCTAACTTGGCATCATAGTTGGTGTAAAAATAATGAAAATGGCAACGTTAAAATAATTTATTATCATTAACGTGTATTTGTTATCCCATTAATGTTTTTTATTATTTCATTAACGTTTATTTATCATTATTATACATTTATGTGTCTATATTATATTTATCTTTTCTCTTTAATAAGAACATTAAAAACGTAGGTATTTTTTGATGGGAAGAAGAAGAAGAAGAATGCGTATTTTTACCCTACGCTTGTAAAATTCCCTTTTGAAATCCGCATACACCCAATTTTTATATTGTAACCCCTTGGCGCAGTATAGCCCAGATGCTCTTGCGCCATAAAACACCCAAACAAACAAACATGTATTGTGACCCAAACAGCCGTTTTCAGTCACAAACTGCCTCCAATAAGCCTCCACAATCATATTTTTAAACTATGTTTTATTTCCTATAATTCATTTTTATACTGATTTTATTAAATGAAATTTTAAAAATTTAATCGCATGAATCGTGCGTGGAAGATTCTAACGTTTTTTGGTTATCTTTTCTTGGGAAATTTTCGACCGCAGTATTAGCGGATTTCGTCGTAGAACCTTGTGGGGAAAGTTTTAAGCTATGAATCTCTGGCAACGGCGGTTTTGGCGGTTTTTTGCAGTTGGAAATGGCAACCTGCCGAGTCAATTTGCTCTCGAGGCACAGAGATGTGGAGGAGCGACATGGATAACGTAGACTTCGAAAGACCTAGAGGAGAACAGAGGAGGGGTAGGAAGTCATAAAAGCAAGGGCAGACGATTCGATGCCACTCTGTCCGGCGCCTCCATTCAAAGTGGCACGAGCCGAACTTTTTGACAATCTTGCTTTCACTATACATTTTCATTTCTTTATTTACTTTTTTTTCCCCCTATCCGTTGCTCATTGACTGGGAATTATTTTTTTTTCCGTTCTCTACGAGTTCTGGCTACCGGCCAGGTGTTCTAAAACGCCCCCAGACCAAACGTGTTTGATAAAGAAGAAAAGAACACCTTATTAGAAACGAATTAGGGAAACCTATAAAGAGTGAGGTTTCGTCACCTTGTTATTAGCCAATTGGAATACGCGCCTAGATGGTGCCGCAACGTTGCCAGATTTATGCGTTTAATAGTCAATTAAATCGTTTGCAGACGACTGAGGCCATGCATACACGAACTTCCCAATTTAATTTCGTATTCAAAACAGTTAGAAATTCATACAACGTACCGTTTGGCTCCATCAGGGACTTAATTTACAAGTTAATTATGTAATTTGACGGCATATAAAAATGTGCCGCGTAGGTTAGTGTACATCGGAAGTGTTTAGTACACTTTTGCTAAACGGTTTAGCCATAGTTACAGCCTATTTTCTAGGTGGGGGGTGGAGCTTTCTAGCTATATAAATACAGTATAAAGATGAGGATATAATACTTTTTCTTCAAATTTTATAAGAATTCATTATGCCATAGGGATCTACGTAAATATTTCGTTTGTTCGTAGGGAAAATTTTAAAATTTGGAGTTCTGAAAGGAGCTCGAGCACCTTCGACAACGCCCCCTTTGCTGCAAGCCTGGATTTAGCTCACATGGAACCTTAAAGGTGATGATTATTCGTCCAGGATTTTTAAGATTCAAGCTGAAACTTCAGTTTCGTAGAACTATAGCTTTTTAAGATTCAGTCTATAGCAGAGTTGTCCAACATACGGTCGTGGACCACAATCCGGCTCGCTGACAAATGTTTGGAATTAAAAAAACTCCAGGATTTCAAACAATTTTTCTTTTCAGAACTAAGGAAAAACTGACGGAACAGAATGGGGAGAAATCATACAAAATTTTTTATGTCTGATTATATGATCTATTACTCCCTTTTTTCTTTTAAGAAATTCACTGAAACCGCTGGCTGGCGCGATCAGTGAAAAAATTTCAAGTGGCCTGCTGCCCAAAAAGTTTGACTACCCCAATGTTTAGCTTTATCTTTTTAAGATTGGAGCTAGAGCTTAAGAGGAGAAAACATTGAAATTAATGACGTTGGTGAAGGGATGGACATTGATAAACTTGAAGCAGGTTTCGAGTTCCTAAGTGACGACGTGTTGAACCCCAATAATCCTAAAGAAACGATGAAAGTTCACAGGAGGCTGAAGAACCTACAAAAACCATAACCCATGCTGAAGCAGAATGTATGCTTTCTAAGTGCATTTTACCTGGTTTGAACAGCAGACTGAAGCAGATGCTACTCAGCTATTACTGCTTTGAAGAGTACAGGACATGGCAGCCAAAAAAAGCACGCAGTGTGCTTTAAGCAAATAAACAACTGCGTTTTTCAACCAACGACAATATTTTTACACACAGGTGTGTAATATTTTATATTCGGGTTTCATTAAATGCAAATTTTCTTGATTTAAACAAACTTCGTTTGCACCTTCAGCAAGTTTCACAATGTAATTTCTTTAAAATGCATAATTTTAATAAAACTATACTATAAATTTCCCCTTTCTGGTTTAACCGTCTTTTCAATTATCCGTCAAGGCTCTGGTCCCGTGTCTGATAATCGAGGTTTTACTGTATATCATGGAATAATAATCAGCAGATAACCTTATATTACGGACTAATAACAAACAAGCAATGTTATTAAATATAGAGTAAATACAACAAATTATCGCAGTCATTTTTATTCGTTAACATTTTGCTTTTGTTTTGTTGTTGTTGTTGTTGTGGCCATCTACCACCATCCTCAGAATCCTATGAATTCTATTTACGCAAGATGCCAGTCAACATTGCCATCTGGGTAATAACAAATTCGTTGGTTGGGAGATTGAAGGAATTTGTGCGTCTGTGGAGACGTTTCATGTTGTAGAGTCGAGTAAATTTCGCCAAACAAGAGAAATAGTGTTAACTGATGGATGGTATGCTGATATCTGTGATACTGGCATTGGAAAGAAAGTGAAATCGCCTCGTAAAAAAATGGAGGTCTACTGTTGAAAGAACTTTTTCCATTAGTTGCGCCAAATTTGTGGCAAATTTCTCATGAATGTTTAGCGCAAGCGGATTTGTGGAATTCTTGTTTCCGCACATATGTTTCATTCATGAACTTTTAACCCTTAGAAGCCTTATTTTCCAAATTAAATTTAAAAATGTATTTATTGCAGTAGCCAGATAAAGGGAAAAATAATAAAAAAATCACAATACTTATTTTATATATTTATTTCGAAAAAAAAGCAGGTATAAATTTTGATACTTTAGACATTAAGTCCATAAATATGTCGCACTAACTGTTTAAAAGTCCGGTAACAAATTTGATACTTCGGGCATTTAAGGGTTAATCTTCCACGAAGGATTCTGCGTGTTTGTCCAATGTATACTCTGTCACATTGGCAAGGGACAAGGTATATTCCTCAACTGTCGAAGTCCGTAATAGTATCTTTAAATTCGGAAAAACTAAATTTGGTGTTTTTTTTACTCTATATTTAACTTCCGAGCAGTGCGACACATGTATCGTGAACAGTTATTCACGATATGACAGTGGGAAGCGATAAAATGGAAATGAATACAGAAATAAAATTCATGTTAAAGGAATCTTGGATAAAAATGACCGTTGGATGCTGGAGGATGAATCAGGCTTGGGTATAGGGAATAGGATGGTGGTGAAGGTCAGCTTGCGGTCCAGACAGAAGTTATCGCAAAAAGGGCTCCAGGAAAAATGTGATTGAACAATAACGTGGCAATATAAATATCGACGGTGCGCCGGAGTAATATATCGTTAGGCCGTAAAAATCGAAGAGGAAATTTAGGGAAGGCGGGACGAAGAAGGAGGCTCCGTAGGGTCGAACGGGCAAATGAAACCGCAGGTCGAGTGGTCGGTGAGATAGGAGGAAAGGACGTGATTGGAAGGGAGAATTGATCAAACCTCAGATTGGCTGGCAATATGTGATGGACGTGAGTTTCATTTATGGATGAGGAAGGTGATGGGAGATTTTTAGAGAGGATAAGAGATCTGATCCCTATTGAGAAAGGTCAGAGGGAGAAGAGGGTCTGATCTCCATTAGAGGTGGTCGGAAAAGGAGCGGATCTGCACTTCGAGGTGAAGGGTCGTGATAGAAGCCGTTGATGAGAGAGAATTGGTCGGTTACGAGTAAGATTGTTTAAACGAGCGAGGGCCCTAAAGTCGCAGTTAGAAGTGGGGAAACGTTGTTCCCAGACCCAGCGTACGAAGGTTTGTGCATATTTGTCTTTGGCTGCCAAAGCTGGAGCAGTAGCATCCGAGCCGTTTTTTCGGGTGCATGGGAGTGAGCAGACGATTGCCTATAGTCACATTTTCCGGGCCAATTCCCGAGACGATTTCCTGGAGTCACATTTGCCGGGCCAGTTTTCTGGAGGAGATTTCTTGGAGTCACATTTGCCGGACCAATTCCCGAGGAGATTTCCTGCAACCACGATTGCCGGGCCAGTTTTCCCGAGGAGATTTCCTGGAGTCACATTTGCGGACCAGCTCCCGTGGCGATTTTTTCGGAACCACGTCTTCCCGGACCGGTCACCCATACGTTTCCCTGAGCGTCAGACGGAAGCAGATGGATGGTGGACGGAACCCGTTTAACGTCAGTTTGTTTCTCTCTTTACCCTTGATTTGAGGTGTACCGCGGTTCTATAGGAAAGGGATAGTTTGTAGAGTCAGGCCTCGAGTAAGATAAGCGCGAATCAGGGAAGATAGTGTTAGAGTTTTTTTTTTAAATAGTACAGAAAACCCTTTTATTTGTGTAAATATTTGTATTGCATTTTGATATTGCAACAATATGGCATATATCCATTAAGTGAAATTGGTGTTTTACAGTAGGTGTTTATCTTAACTGTATCGATTTTAACGAGCAATCACGGCTCAAACCCGTAAAAACGGTGTTGCCATGCAATGAGCATGAAAGCCTTCGTATATTGTAATTACAGCTCCTGATACATGGAATATATCAGACGCAGTTCATTATTGTGTCCCAACGTCTATTTGTATGCTATACGATCATGCTGGCCTTTATAGATTACATTAAAAATCGTTATTGTTTTCAAGTAGCCTTATGTCTATCTTAGCGCCTGGTTATTCACTGGTTGTTTACAGGTAAAACGCCAGCTAATAGTATAATCGTTTATACCACAGTCGTTTAATGACTAGAGTGAACTAGTCATTCGCGATACATGAATTCAAATAAATAACACTATATGAAGGAACAAGACGAGGCAAACAAGGGCGTAGCAATTCAAATATTATGGGGGTCTTAGCCAGCAAAAATGTGATTCAACTTAAAGAAACTATATATCATTTGATATGCCATATGATGAGCTTAAGCATGGGCGCCCATATGAGTACTTTTAGGGGGGGGCTGAAAAATTATTACCTCCTTCTTAAGGCTGTCAAACATTTTAATGTATGTACAAGATACTAAAATGCTACAAAAATAATTAATACTGTTTGACAATTAGTAAAGTACCTTATTTTAAAATGTGACTAAATTTTTTTAAAGTAAATGCATAGCAGAATCGGGCAAATCAAATTTTTGAACGGCTAGGGTGGGGCTCGAGCCCCTGCTCACTTATACTATAAACACCCTCAAGGGCGTCTATATGAGTGGCTATATAAGTGGGCGTCTATAAGCTTGATATATATAATTTATAAGCTTGATATATATATATACATATATATGAGCCTTCCATTTCCTACGCAAATTGCAAACAAATAACGTATCACGGAAGAGTAATAAACAAATGATATAATTACAGGGGGAAATAATATATAATTAGCATTATATCAAGGGACACAATAACAAGCAAATAACGTTATATGAAGGAATGATAACACACATGTATAATATGCTATCACGGAATAAATAATACGTAGTTATAGAACTTGTTTTGTAGCTATTTTGTTTTTAAAATCAAAAGCATATAATTTATGCACTCTCTCACCACCGCATTGTAAAAACGAGACATGTAATTAGGATACGAACGTAATTTATTTTTGAAAACAAGACTAAAATAAAAATTTATTTCCCTAATAACATATTTTTTACTGAACACTTGTTGACAGTGTACAGAATGCGATTTGGGAAATATTCCAGTAAAACATCGATTATCGGAATTAACTATAATTGTTTTCAATAATCGAACATTTATTTAATCGAATTAACCAGCGTCAGGATAAATATGCGCCCTCTGGTGACGTAGTGTTCAGGCAGTCATGCTTTTTAGCTCACCGCCCCTTTGATACCATGAATTTATTACAACGCCTCCTTCAAATCCGTCCATGATGAATAACTAATTCCGTCCGTGAAACTAAGTGGAATTAGTTATTCATCAGTTATTTGTGTTTTTTTCAAACTTGGTAATCGGCAATGAAATGTAAAACGATGCATGCAAATCATCAATATTTTTCTGTGAAACGCCGAAAAATCTATAAGCGCCCGCTAGAACTGCATGACGCCATATTCCCATCGCCATTTTATCGCTCAACACGCCCCCCCACCCCCCCCAGATTTGACCCACGTTGAGAATCACTGTAGTAACGCGTTTGAGTATAGCGCCAGGTTCGATTCAGTCACTGGCGGAGGAAAGGGGTTTCAAGGGCTCAAGCCCCCATGTTTGGTATCAGAACACATTACTTTCGTTTAGGCTGCATCACAAGTCTCCTTTAAAGCATTTGAGCCCCGCATAGCTTCGCCAGACCCTCCCCCATGAATTTTGAATTGTTTCGCTATTAATTCCAGTGATACTGTAGAAATCGCGCTGTTTTTGGACTCCTCGTAGTCCAAATATTGGTTCCCTGGACAATACAGGTTTAATTCCCTGAAAACCTCTAGGTCCTGGTGCAGTACATTTTCTGTCCTGATATCGTAAAATACAGTTTAAAAATATTAAGGTTTTTTTTTCCACAAACTGAGAAATTTGAAATTTAATTTTGGAAAGGTCCACCACATTCAAATATCTTTTTACCTTTGAGGTGCCCGAGGAATCTGAGCCTCTCAGAATCGGCGCATCTGGCGAATAAGATCATTTCGGTCATCAGACGGTCATTTAATCTTCCGGATAAAGACTTGAGATCCTGTTAACCGGATATTCGCATAATCGGGGTCTGGATAATTCGAATTCTACTCAACCATTTTTAAATTAATTATGTTTTACTACATTAAAAGCATGTTATCTCCTTTTTTTTCTCATTAATTAAAAAAACCATCGCAAGCACTTGAAAAAGTACTTTTGGAAGTAGAGACAAATATAGAAGCACTTCATTTTTGTTGAAAGAACATTCTGTGGGGATGAAAAAAAAAATGGAGTCAATGTCAAGGGCTGTGACGTCAGAGCCGGCGGTCGCTTGCTTTGAAAACCGCTAATATCACGCAGCATCAGTGCTGGCTACGTGAATGACTTAAATGCTTGCGTGAATAGTTTAAATGCTTACGTGACTGCCACACCGTCGTCAATAGCTTTCCGTGAAATTCGCGGGCACGAAATGATTTCCTGGCTGTTCACAGAATGAAATTCGCGATTTAATGAGTTGATAAAATTTTATTTAAAATCATTAAAATATTATAAAAAATGAGAAATTAAAAAGAAATTATAAGAATACA
>QLNU02015270.1:71404404-71449782 GCA_006491805.2 Dysdera silvatica
TGTTCATGTGTTGCGCAGTTCTACTGCATTTAAATAGTGTAACATGTAATGCACAACATGCACTTATGTAGTGCTTTGTGAACAAGATAATGAATGCTATTTCAGAAATTTAATAAAAATTTCGCCTGAAACCATGTGCCCTCTTTCCTACAAAAACTTCAACTCAATTTCTAAAACAACAGAAAGCATCAATTGAAAGTGATACATTGAGACTTTCAGAACACCTCACTTTTTGACAGTACGTGTATGAGTCGTGAATCTTTTCTTATTAACTAAATGATGCTCTACAATTTTCTAATTGAAAATATTTCCCTGTCTTAATAATCTTTCCAGATACATTTTTTTACTTCCTTAGTTCGTCACCAGGGGCGCTGCTGTTCATCTCATCTGATAGTGCATAGTCATTTTACTATACCAGCTCCTAAGTTCACACACGTATACCAAATCGTTTACTGAACGAACCAATGAACTATTTTGGCCATCTATCATAACGAGCAGACTCGTTCAGTGATTCGGCCATTAAATGATTTGGTACACACATCGCTAGCGTATACAGTGAACTCTCGATTTTACTAACTCGTACGAACCCCAACACATTTTGTAAAATCGGAAGTTCGTAAATGGGAGTTAATATTACTTCTACAGGATACTTTTCGGGCCCAAAGCGATAGTTCGTAAAAATATGCAGTTCAGAAATTGAAGGTTCGTAAAAGCACGAGTACACTGTTCATAACATTGAAAATTATTGGCCGCATTCGGACTTTACTAGGAACCCTGTATACTACACATATACCAAATCGTTTACTAAATGAACCAATGAACTATTTTATCCATCTACCATATCGAGTAGACTCGTCCAGTGATTCGGCCATTAAACAATTTGCTAAACACATCGCTAGTGTATACAGCAAACTCTCGATTTTACTAACTCGTACGAACTACAAAGTATTTTGTAAAATCGGAAGTTCGAAAATGGGAATTTATATTCTGCGGGAAACTTTTCGGGCCCAAAGCTACAGTTCTTAAAAATATGTTCAGGGGTTTATCCAGGATTCATAAACTGGGGGTGTTCAAGATTTGTAGAGGGTGTGGATTAGATTTTGTGTGTGTTTAGATATGTGTTTAGGTTTCATTAAGGGGGCGTATCAAAAAATCTGGAGGGGTGTTGGGGGCGAGTGTATAAATCCCTGATATGTAGTTCATAAATTTAAGGTTCGTAAAAGCACGGTTCATAACATTCAAAATTATTGGCCGCATTCGAACTTCTCTAGAAACCCTGTAAACTACATGTGTACCAAATCGTTTAATGAACGAACCAATGAACGATTACTACTGGTACAATAAAATTCGAATAAAATGGTTGGAGATATTGAAAACAATCGCCAAAGACGATAACTATTTTTGTGAATAAATCACAGATGTCCAAATTCGACCTCTACTCTATAGCACTAGCAATTGATGTCGCATCCCATATTCATTCTCAATTAATCTTACACAATGACAACTTATGGGTTTGGATATTCGCGGACCGGATTTTCCACTTTCCTTTAAAACGGATTTACTCAAGAGACATCGAGTGTTCTCGATCAATGTTTAAATTGTTACAGCTACATTGGCTATATAAGTGTTTCTCAATGGCATGAGCCCTATCATCAATTATGTCGGGCTGAGAGAGATTATCTTGGAACTTGTCATTTTCATTTCCATTTTTTTTAATGCATTTTTCATGAATGAATATATTATTGTGGAACTATTCTGAGAAGAAGAATAGTCGCGAATGTGTCGGAACTCTCAGATCCAGAACGCCTAAATAGTATGTGCGAGGCCCGGTACAAAGTCCTAGCGTCAATTATATCGGGTTGAAAGATATTCTCTTAGAACTTGTCATTTTCATTTCCTAGGCATTTTTCATGAATGGATCTTTTATAGTGGAAATATCCTGAGGGGAATAATATTCGCGAATGTGCATCAGAAAGCTCAGACCCAGAGCGTCTAAATAGCGTATACGCGGCCCGGAACGGGGCCCTAGTATCGATTATATCGGGCTGAGAGAGATTTTCTTAGAACGTCATTTTCATTTGCTAGGCATTTTTCATGAATGAATATTTTATCGTGGAAATATTCTGAGGGGAATAATATTCGCGAATGTACATTGGAAAGCTCAGACCCAGAACGTCTAAATAGCATGCAGCAAGTTCTAGTGACAAAGCCGTGTATTTTTAAATATGCGTGTATTCATGAATGGTCGAGGATTGTTGGACATCGAAATCTTTTAGTATTCGAAAAAGTATAACTGCTTATTATGATTGGTCATAAAAAGTGCCTACAAACTGGTTGCAATAATGTGCGTGAATCCTCTGTTCTTAAAACTGAAGAAAATGACATCTGTATCGCATAGTGAACAATCAGTGAAGTTCATATTGATAGAATAAATGTACTAACACCCTTTATGATTATGCCTTAATTGATTATCCATACGTATGACGGTTTAATGTGGGATCTTTAGAAAAAGGGAAAGGCATTTACGAGTAAATCTATTAGAGTCGGGTCCTCATCTTATAAAAAGGGAATTTACTGGGCTGCGGCATCAGGAAGGTTGCGAAACACTATAATCGCGGCAAAGCTTACCTGGTATACAGAGAAGGTGCAGAGCAGTATAATTCCGCCAGTGAGATATAGTTCGCCCTCTCTTAAGTTAACAATTAATAGCAAATACACTTCTTACATAAAATATTAAAATAATGCTTAAATACATAAAATATATGTGCAATTAAAAGCTGGTATTTATTAAATTTAGGAAAAAGACTCATTATAGCGAGCGATGACGTCATTCAAGTAACTGACCACTCAGAGGACTTCGTTTGGTTGGCACGAAATTTGGCGCCTGGAATTTTGGGAACCACGTTTTTCTTCATTCCAAATTAGGCGATAAATAGCCTAATAATGTTGAAAGGTATCTCATTTTTCGCCAATTGGCGAATGAATACTTGTTGCACGGGCGTGAATAGGTAGGTCATCGTAGTGTTAACAGTGTTCCAGGTTAGCTTTGCCGCGAGTATAGTCTGTATCACCTTGTGTTGCATTTTTTTTCCCACAAAATCTGCGACATATTTTCCGATGGCAGCGAATTTTCTCGATGGTTTTCTCGTGGTATATATCACGTTAGTTGATATAAAGTGGCACACGTATGAGTACCTTTGAGGGAGGGGCGTCAAAAAAATCATTACCTCCTTTTCAAAGGCTGCCAAACATTTTAGTGAACGTACAAGATACTAAAATGCTACAAAAGTAATTGATACTGCTTGACAATTAGTAATGAGCTAAAAAGTACCTTATTTTAAAACACTACTGTAAAACTTTTGAAAGTAAATGTATGGCAGAATCGGGCAAATAAAATTTTGCCAAGCAACGGTTGGGGGGGTGAGTCCCCTTCCCCCTATGGACTCCCATGTATACATACAACGAAACCTATAATGATACTCAAGAGATTGGGAAAAGATATCATTAGGACAAGCATGCCCGTATCCAGAGAGGGCGATCTTAGGGACCGGTTCCCCCCGAAACTAAATTTTTAATGGGACTTGGCTACGGCCTTGCATGCTGTGATTGTATCGATACATGCTGTAAAAATTTATGAACCCCCCCTTGAAATTAAATCCTGGCTACGGTCTTGTGAACAAGGTTAAATACGCATATATGTATCTGTCTTATTATCTTTAATCTATGTCTGCAAGGACTATGGAAAAAATGCCATCATAGACAGTATTGTTATATACAGACTTCACTGCAGCGTTATATACAGCGTAATCAGAGTAAAATATAAATATACAAAAATATACAGCGTAATTAGACTACATGCAAAAGAAAAAAGAAGCCAAACCAAGCAATAAAACGCAGCAAAAGAAATGCTGTTCCCTGTAAAGAAAACGTAAAGCGGGAATTCGTAAAGTGAGATCTACCTGTATACTCGTATAATCAATAAAATCATAATTTTAATACATATTCCAACCTTTCTAATTATTCTGCTTTAATGATAATCTTAAACTACTTATTAGAGCAAAATTTCCCATTTCTAGACTGAAATTTTCCTTCACTATAAGCGTATCACCATCGGAGGCCTCTTTAAAGAAATTAAGGAAGTTGTGGAAGAAGGGGAGTTTTTTTGTATATAAATTTTTATTTATATTCGAAAACCAGTATTTTATCAAAACTCTGTAATTTAATACTCTGATATTAAATACTATGATATTAAATACTTAATATACCCAACATTCTTAATATTAAACTAAAACACACAATGATGGGGGGAGGAGTTACAGTAAAGATGTATAAAAACCACGCACATTCACAGAGATCATAGGCGTAGCCAAAGGGGAGGGGGTTATGGGGTTGTAACCCGCTATCGCAATGAAATGAAATTTTATATGTTTAACATAGGAATATAAGAATTTTATCTCTATAACCTCCCTTATGAACTTTCTGCCTACTCCTATAACGGAGATACATATGTCTTATCAGAGAATTTTAAACACTGAAGCTCCGACACCCCTTTTATACTTCCAAGATTTCATAGGAGATATGAAGATACTTTCATTTTCTCATCCTATGTATAACCATCACGTTCTTTAAAAATTAAAATACAGACAACAGATCGTAATTAAGAGGTTTCGTTTAGCTACCGTTGCCATACAAGGTGACTGATTAAATAGTTTGAGCCGGAAAAGAAGGCAAGGTGTGAAAGCAGGGCCCCCGCTAACAATAATGGGTCCTCTGATAAAAACATATTTATATCGTGGGGGCCCCTGCAAGCTTGTAGAGGCCCCAACGATGCTGAATATGTGCCCTGCATGGAAACTATCAGAAGATCGTTATGGATGATCTGCATGGGGAGATATCGGTATCACATATCATGATTGGTTTTCTTGGGGATTAATTAAAAAATTTCACAGTTTTGACATGTCGACTCCCATTCAATTAATTCAGGGAGTTCCAGTGGGATGTATTTAATAATTAATAACCCATTTATATGCTAGCAACGTGCGAAGGTGATTTCTTTGGTGATTTCCATAATCAATGGCGATAAATTTTGGATGTTAATTGTGCCGTGTATAACAGAGTCATTAATTTTTATGGATATACAGTTCCTGGCAATTCTATCTATATCCAAGGTAATACTTTCCTACAATGTTTTATTTATAGGAATATCTGTAATATGCTCAGATAGCTTTCTTAAGAATGAAAGGATCTTAAACTTTGAAAAATTAGACATAATTTTAGGCAAAGATTGGAAAACGCGAGTGGATGGAAAATATGTATGCAACCAGCTAAAAGTTACAGCTTAATAGCCTCAATTATGCAAAATATTAAATCCAAGGTAACAGGGGAAATATTTTTAATGTAAAAACAATTGTACATAGTAGAAAAGTAAGACACATGAACTATCGAACACCTCATAATTATTCTCCGTCGGAACGAATATAAAATACGCATGATATGATGGTCATTTTTGTGGGGGAGGGGAAGCATTCTAGAAGTCCATATTCTACATAAGCGTAATATGAAAAAAATCTACTGTGTCCAAAGGAAAGGTGGAAAGCTTCGATTTTTTTTTTTTTCAAAATTTAATGAAAGTTGTCTGTAAGTCTTTTGACAGATGGACAAGGTTATCATCTAGACTAAAGAAGAAAAGGAATTTGAACTTCAGCTTCATTTTTTTTTTCTTGAGAAGCTTTTTAAATCGTCTACGCTGCCAACTTCTCTTGCAATTTTAATGACTACGTTGGTGCTTTTCGTTAATTTCCTTTAAATTATTTTCTTAAATTATCTTTCATTAATTCAACTGCTATCAGTCTTCTCAAAATAATAAAGTGAGTTTGTAATCTTCATTTAAACGGTGTGTAGAATGTTTTTAGTTTAATACACAACTAAATAGTTGAGTAAAGTTTTGTCGTTTCCATCTCTTGCATCAGAAAAACCTGACTCCACGGGATGTAATCACCTCACTGGGAGAGTCCACAAGCCTCGTTTTGTAATAAGTCGCTCAATGCTCATAATTACAGATGTTAAACTGGTTTGATTAGAACACATTTCAAGTAAACGATGAAAACTTAATCGTTATGATTTAACTTACTCAATGGAAATGTAATGTTGATTTTCAGACAAGTCCTGAATTCTTTCGACGGCTATGTCCCTCCCTCTCCTGGAAACACAGTGCCGCTTGCTCGGCCAACATTTCCAGATTATTTATTTATTTGTTTATTTTTGCATACAAAAACAGCAACAACAATTCTTTCGACAGAAAATAAAAGGACCTCAAGACTATCTTCAAAGGGGGGAAGTATAAAAATATATTATCCTCTAAACACATCACTTAACGCAATAGCGAGTTATTATCCTATATGTAATTAGCACATTTTGAGTATCTTTGAGTATTATTAAAGAATTTATATGGCACACAATTCTTTGTGAACCTTTTTTATGATTCAAGATACATTTTCTTCAGAAGCCATAGATTTTAAGAAACTTTAGCTACATTGAGGCAGTTTCCAAATACGACAAAACCACTTACAGAGTTGAACATGACCAGGGATATTCCTGAGCGGTTTACCATTCAGATGCAAAAATAGTATAGCTGACTTTATTGATTTAATACATATCTAATTAAGGATTTTGTGTAGCATTTACTTTTGTGTCTGTATATATGCGTCATTAACGGTTATCGGGTGAAAGAGAAATATTCTTTAATGTTTATTTTCATAAAATAAAACAAAAACCCTTGATAATGTCCAATGATTCAAGGCAATAAGATATTATAATAAACGTACTGTGGCAGCCCCTGAGTTTCAGCGTCCAGGCGCGGGGGCACCTTTTGCAACCCGCCAGCAAAAGTCTTGTACATGAGGCTACCTTAAAGCAAAAACGGGTTCAGAATAGACGCAGGGGTTATCAAATTTATACTTATAGGTTTTTAAGAATAGATGCATATTGGTTTCCAAACTTTTTTTTACCCCCCACACCACCGAAGATATTTTCTGGACCCATCTTTGATTTACCAGCACCTCTTACTTTATCGATAATAGTTTAATATTATCAATCAGTGTTAGTTCGTGTGTCCAGAAATAGGGTGTTGCACGCATATTTTTGTCCTTAGAAATACATTTCGAGAGTGCTGTTTTCCTTTTCATCTTTTCTCTTGCGTTTGAGAGGAGGTGGGTGGGAAGCTTCCATTTTATAACCCTTCCCCCTTTGTTTTGTAAGAAAAAATAAGCAAATGCCTGTCTCCCCCACCCCACATCATGCTATATATATTTCGGTTCCCTAATTTTTTAGTACAGGTTAAGTTTTTGAAATAAGAATGCAACGTGTGATGCAAATTATAATACTTATTTACATTTTTACTCTAATATTGAGCACTTATTTATAAGTTTGTTATAATATTAAATGCTTATTTATAAATAGAGAGTAATCACAACAAATTATCGCATTTAAAAAGTTTTAATACCCAGTTAATCGCTACTTTGGTGGCCATATGCCACTACCATCAGAACCGTACATCAGCTTATAACAGCATATTACAACTTACGTTGTAAGCGTGTGTGATAAAATGAGAAAAGCGGATTTGCTAAAAATATTTATTTAAAATAATACGTTCATTATAATTTAAAAATGCAAAAGAGGCCACGGGTAGTCCAAAGCGAAAAAAAGGTGGAAAGCTACTGATTTAAATAATCAAATATTTAACTGTGATTACGTGTATTTTATATTTTATATCTTTTACTGGCAGCGTGTCGTACGCCCAAGTATTGCAGTTCTGTCACGGCAGTCGTCACTTTGAAATAAATGATATGTTAGTTTTATTATTGTTTGTATCTTACGTAAGATTGGTTCAGATCCCCCCCCCCATTCCCCGCAGTTAGGAAAATAAGCAAATTTCACCCACACACACACATACTTTCCAAAGGTGCTGACTTAATACTTGAACGGTCCCAAATTTAACATTGTGTATTAGAAACAACGTAAAGTAGCAACAAGACATTGTCTGCGTAATTACAATTACGACAATCCAAAATTTCAAATTACTTAAAAATTAATATAACTACTAGAAAAGAAAATGACTAAGGATGAATGGAAGAGCGAAATTGAGGGGATAGGTGGGCTTTGTGAATCAAGAATCAGAACAGAAAAAGCACGAAATGGTATAAAATATAGGGGCCGATAAATGTTTTACACTATTCATTTTGAATATTTAAAATATGCATTAATTTCTAAAATTAAAAGCAACGTTAATTGAGCATTTTTAGTGTTATAATAAAAGAATAACGGATTAGTAAAACGTAATCTCAAACGCAATCGTATCGCAGATTATGTTCGTGATGAAAAGAATGTGAAACTGACAAATAACGACAGCGTAGGACTTTTGCGCATACGACTAACGAAAGGGAGAAATGCGGGTTGCAAGGCTTTTGCAACAACCAAACATTCCCGTCTGGTGAATACAATGATTGTGTCTAGCATTTCCACCAGTGTTGCCAGATCAGAGGTTTTACCTCTGAAATTAGAGGTTTTGCATGGGGAAAGAAGTAAAAATTACCAAAACAGAGGTATGGCTTTATCAGAGGTAACGATTGAGGTTTTTGATTACTCTAGAGGTATTTTTAGAGGTAAAAATGTTGTGCGGGATAGTTGAAGTAAAGAAAAGTTTATATCTAAGAATTAAATCAAATTTTGATTCAATCTACAAACAGCTTAGTGTTATATCTGTTGGAATCATTTAATTTGCTGGAGTATTTCAAGGCACATGGAGTGGCAACACTGTGAGAACCCTAACCCCCCAAAAAAAGAACGCAGAAAACGTAGGAGGCATTTACGAGAAATTTTATATTAAAATACAGTTTTGTCGATCCGGCTCCTAAAATGCGACAAAAAATAGCGGGGTATGTGGAGTTGGGGGTGGGGGGAGCTATGATCACTGTATGTACTGTGTGGTAAGATAAAATAACAATATTTTTATGAATTAAATTATTTTATTTCATAACGAAATTTTTGCTCACAATTTGTATTTTGTGTGGGAGGGTGGGGGAGAAGAACTGTTTCATGAAAATTTTCAGAATTTCAAGTCGAGACAAAAACGGGAGATAAGATTTCGAGGGGAAGGGGCGTATCGACGGAATTCTACGGACTAAGGTTAAAAGTTAAAAAAAAAAAAAAAATCTGATGCCTTGTAAAATTTTGCGCTCCGGACACTTACCCATATATAAATCCAAGATACCCCCTCTCCCCACCCAAATATAGCAAAAAATTGTGGAAATGAAGGCGTGGGCGCTCATTAGGAATTTTCTGCTAGAAGAAATAAGAATTGACCGTCGATCCGTTTCAAATGCGACAAAGAGTTGCGGAGCACCAGGATGGGGGGGGGATCTGAGATTACACACGGAACTCCTGTGAGTCCCATGCGTAACGCAAACATTATGCCACTTCTTCTCTTCTGAAAGTAATTGAATTATTATTTTTTATTGTTTCACACTAAATGTCAATGTTATCTACTAATATTTATATTAAAAAGATCATTGCATAAAATTTTTATCTACGGTATTGAGGTCAGAATTTACGCAAATGTCCCGTGCGTAATGGGAGAATGGGCCACATAGAAAAATCAACGGGAATTTGAAAGTTCAAATTATATAAAATTTCGAATTACCCAAGTTTAACAGTATAAGAAAAAAGTACCCTTAATTAAAAGGATGATAAAATCATTGAAAAAAATAAAAACAGAGGTATTTAAAGCAAAAACTGAGGGGTTGTTTTTTAGGTATTTAGAGGAAAAACAAAGGTAGAAGTGAGCGAAAATCTGGCAACACACATTTCCACCCATACGTAGCTCCTTAGTGTCTTGCTATTGCTGGCTGCTGCAACGTAGGCGGTTAGCAGATACGCTATTTCGAATGTCGGACAATTGTGTTGTGTGCGATCATTTTTGTGATATATTTCAATTTAAAAGAATCTACTTCAATTAAATAATAACAATAAATATATTAATACAGTATCTTTTCCTTTGTAACGAAAAACTCTTTGATACACAAAACTGCAGCTTCACCACCAGCCACCCACTGTTATCAATAAAAAATATGATTTTATTGTAAAAAGATTGCAAACAGGATCAAAAAAGTAGTGCCGATTGCTTTTATTATTTTTTGAGTATTGATTGCAGTTGTTATTACTTCCTCCACGACGTGACGTGGAAAAACAACAGTTTAGCAACACTGGTGAGCAATTTTCAAAAAATCGAAAACAAATTTTCCTCAGTTGCCCATCTCGTCAATTTGTCATGTTTTTCTTGAAACCCAATTACGGACACTTTCAACCTTTTTAATGGCTGAAATATTTACTTGCAATGGAGAAAAATTCCCCCAACTTTTCCGACTGTAACGGAGTGCGCACAAAGCTTGTGATATGTCATCTCCAACATGGCGACAAAATCTACGAAGTACTTTTTAATCATGAATAAAATAAAATCTGAGAATATTGCGCACATCAAACTGTTACAGCAGCTGGTCCTTTCCAATTTCAATGATTGACATTATCATATTTTCAGTTGTAGGGAAATGCCTCGGGTTATGAATTCCTTTTGTTTTTTAGTACATTTTCTCCCTGTATTTAATCTTGGCAAGCACATTCATAGTCGATTTCTTTTTATCCGGACACTTTGCAAGGCCTTTTGCGATGAGGCCGAGAGTTCAACGAGGCAACTGAACCACAGTATAAAGTACAATTCCACTTATTCAAATTGGGATCAGGGGTGCGGAAAATCGGAAATCTCTATTTCCCATGAGTAGATGTACTGTTGACGCAGAGAGGGGTTGATGAGTCTGTAACCAGGGGTGGACTTGGCAGATGCGTCCCCATGGACGATAGGACTTGGCGCCAGTTGCGGATTTATAAAATCGCCGCCCTTAACAGTGGTGGCCTGTGGCGAGATTTTAGTGAAGCGACGTGAAACAAATTCACCAAAGCCCAAAAGGTTACTATACATTTCTTATTTACTGAATGAGGTAAAAACCAGTTTCTTGGCGAGTATAAACAACAAATTAATGTGTCTTGGTGAATTAGCTTCACGCCGCTTCACTTAAATCTCGCCACGGGCCCCTAGGCACAGCCTGTACTGCCGCCCCCTCCCTCCTTTACAAAGAAAGGAATATTTGTTTAAAAAAAACGCATATCATACTCTTAACATTTGATATGTAAAGGAGATTTTTCATATAATTATTCAAACTAATAAGATACAATTCGAAATTATTGCTACCACAGTCTCCGACTTCGTGGATTCGAGACATTTTTTGAATCCACAATAATTTTAGTATGGAATCCTGGAGCCTCTGATGTTTTTGCGTATATTTCGCGTATTTGGGGAAAAAAACACGTACGCATCCTTGCATGAATTTTTTCGTTATCAGTTCAAGTTTTTCTTTATTCATTCATTTACTATTAGTATATATAAAAAGCGTGTTAAGCCTAAATTTATAAATGGGTACGCTGGGCAAATGACCAGGGCCCAAAATTTTTAGGGCCCTTTGTCTTTCGATTCTGTAGTTTGTATTTGCAGGCAAGTTAAAGTAATCGCTTATATGTCATCGCTATTGGGGAAACAGGGTAATAATTAAAAGAAACATTATTTTTTCAACATTGTTGAGTTCGGACAATTTTATGTTTAAGCTCTTTGATTCTGCCCCTTAATAAGTGCCGCCCCTAGGCCTGTGCTTTGTGTGCCTACTTAGAAATTCGCCCCTGACTCGCGCTCTCCGAAAATCCAAGGTATGCGCCCTTCGAGAGGACCCGGTCCGCCCCTTCCTGTAACCCCACTCCCCTTTTATGAACTTTCTGCGTACATCAATGATTGAGTGGAATGAAACATCAAAGCTATTAAAGCAGCTTTAATCAGAAAGGGGAAGCAAATGAATGGAAAATTTATCATTATATCGTATCCATTTATTATAGATGGAATTTTTACACGGGATATACTGGCTGGCCATAAAATAACTTACCCTATTCTAGACGATCTAGAGAGAGATGAGGAAAAAAGTTATCACCAAAGGATTTGGAGGGTAGTTTAATTACGCCATGACAAGCGATTTTAATTTAGTTCCAAAGCTCACCACAAGGGGAAGAATGGCGCTTCTTAGGCCATAACTGCTGTTTTAAGCCAATGTGAACATTCTAAATTTTACAGAACGGTTTTATTTTGCATAAGGAACGTCCTTTCATATAAATGAACGAGATTTGCACACCTAACGGGTCACCTTTGTCCTGTCGAAAAAAAATTCGGAACTAAATTAAAATCGCTTCCCTATGGTATAATTAAACCAACCTCTAAATCCCTTGTCGATACTTTTTTCACCATCGCTCTAGAATAGGGTAAGTCATTTTATGACCACCCTGTGTATATGCATGTATAAAGTGTCCCAGAATAGCCGCATAACTTTCATTAACTCGAGTTCTTTTCAACAGAAAAAGTTCGTTTATATGTTATTTTATAGATTTTTGAATGTGTCATCTTCCTAGAAAATATCTTTCTATAAATATGTACGGGGAGTGTGTTATTAAACACAAAACATACTTTTTTTTATTATTCAAAATTGTAGAACTAAAGGTGACAAGGAAGGTTATATATCCACGAAGATCAAAAGAACACCTTCTGCATGGAATATCATTTACGAACATACGAATTTATTTGATCTCGAAATCATTTCCAATAAGTCTATGATCGTTGATTTAGCTAATAGGCCAATGACGTAGTTTGTGTCTGTGTAAAATGTGATTTCATAATACAGAACAGACGCCATGTTTGTGCCAAATGTATTTTTTGTTTTTCGGTCTGTATTTTCAAGCACAATGAGAACTAAGGTCACGCTGCTCTAAATAAGGTTTATATTCATCTATAGTCAATACTAAACTGATGTAGCTTGGAGCAGTTCATCTTTTCTTTTCTCCAATAGTCGTTCCCAGCCTTTTTAACCCACGAAAATGCTTTTTTTTCTATATCTCAAGAGGTTATCCCCCCCCCCCATCTCTTTTAAGACATTTTTGGCTAGCTACGGCCAGAGTCTAGTAATTTAAGTACAAAATTCTGCCCCATGCCCCAAGCATGCAATTCTCCCTTGGTTGAGAATCCCTGATGCAGTAGGTTTCCCCTTTAGAAGTTGCAATACATGATGGAATTACAAGACAACCAATTCTGATGTTCTAGAACAGGAACAGTCAACCTATTCATACCCATCGCCCACTTTTGTACCTTCGTTGGTAGTGAAATTTCCTTACAGCCTACCAATTCCGCAGTAAATTTAGTGCAGCTGCAAAATTCTCAAAATTTTTAAGTGGAGGTTTAGTAAAAATATGTAGTTAAATTTATCTTCTTACGTATTATTATTTATTATAAGTATTATAATTTATAAGTTATTGTTTATTATACGCATTATATTATTATTTTTTCGTATTTATACTTTTCATGTATTGTGTGTTCATAATACTCAGAAAATTTTATTTTGAAGTATATCATTGGCCTGGTCAGCCTAAGCTGGAGGTAGGCGTGAGCAAAATTGACCACGCAGAATAAATGTATTAAATGAATATTATAATCATAACAAAATATATTAACCTTGTCGCACTCTTGCAACGAAAGTGTTACAACTCAAAATTCGGTGAAAATGACTTAATGTTACAACCAGACGTAGGAAACAGTGCTGCAACCTTCCGTGCAAAACTTTAGGTCTTAAGTTATTCGGGTTTCGGCTAGTTGGCATATGTCATTAGATGAACACAACGTCCCTCAATTCAGCCAGAAACAGGTTTGTTTTTTTTTGTTTTTTTTTCATTTTCTGAAGATTGGGATTTTTTGAGTTGTAACACTTTCGTTGCAAGGGTGCGCTGTGATAGCTTTTGGACGAATAGAGGCAATGATAAGGCAAAGGCTATTTCTGAGTCAAGAATATTGCTGTCTCGGATAGTACTGGGGAAGAAACTAAATTTATAGGTGTCTAATTTGGCATAGATAGGAAGCAATTTGAAGGACTGATCAAGAAAGATGCTGCGAAACTAAATACTTGATATCTGTTTCAATTTTCGTAAGATTTGTTCATCAGCTTCAGCATCCGTCAAAACCCATACCGCCCACCACGAAAGCTTGAATAGCCCACTAGTGGGCGGTAGAGCCCAGGTTAACTACCCTTGTTCTAGAACAAATCAGTCACATCTGTTTGTCCAAGATGTGAAATCTCAAGGCTATGCTAGTGGGAAGCACTTCGACGTTGTGATATGCCTAGAAAATCAGAGGCTACCAGTGACGGCTCGTGACTTCAAGAACGGGTGAAGCGGCGAGCCCCTCCTCCATCTTTCAAAGAAACAGGAAAAGTGGCCAATAAATTTCCGTTTTCTAGCAAAATAATTGTGTGTATGTATATATATCATCATATTCAACCATTATCTATCCACTGCTGGATGAAGGTCTCTCCAAATGCTTTCCACACAAGTCTATCCTGAGCAATTCGCTTCCACGTCACCCCAACCTGTTTTCTTATTTCATCCACCCATCTAGTTTGAGGACGTTTTCTAGGTCTTCGGTGGTCTCTTGGAATCCAGTTCAGAATTTCTGTTGTCCATCGTTGATCAGTTCTTCTTGCAATATGCCCAGCCCATCGCCATTTCAGTCCTTTTACTTTAACAATGATGTCCTCTACTCTAGTTTGCTCTCTCACCCAAGTGTTTCTTTTTCGATCTCTCCTAGTTATTCCAAGCATGCACCTCTCCATGCTCCTTTGCGTTGTCTGTAACTTTCGTATTGCTCCAACTGTTAGACTCCATGTCTCTGATCCATAAGAGAGGACTGGCAATACACACTGGTTGAAGACTTTTCTTTTTAGACATAAAGGCAATTTCCCCTTCAGGATAAAACTGTTTCTTCCAAATGCACTCCAGCCAAGTTTAATACGTCTGTTGAGTTCTTTCATAATGTTGCCATCCATTGAAATCAGCTGGCCAAGGTAAATATATGAATCAGCAATTTCTAGCTCAGTGTTGTCAACTTGTATTTTTGTTTCCTCTACAAAATTATTGAACATGATCTTAGTTTTTTGTAGGTTCATCTTGAGTCCAACTTCTTCACTTCTAGTTGAGAGCTCTTGTACCATGTCTTGGAGTTCTAATGGGTCCGTTGAAAAAATAACAATGTCATCAGCAAACCGCAGATGATTTAAATATTCACCATTTATTTTTATTCCCTTGTTATTCCAATTTATCAGCTGAAAAATCATCTGTAAAGCAGAAGTAAAAAGTTTTGGAGAAATGGTATCTCCCTGCCTCACCCCTTTGCCAAGTTTGATAGTTTTGGTATCTTTATGTAACCGAAATTTTGCACTTGCATTTTTATACACACGTTTCACCATGTCAATGTACACATCCTCAATGTCTGTTGATCTTAAAGAGTTGATGACTGCTGATGTTTTTATAGAGTCAAAGGCCTTCTCATAGTCAATAAATGCAACACACAATGGAAGTTCATATTCATGTGTTCTTTCAATTAATTCTCTTAATACTTGAATATGGTCCACTGTACTGAATCCACTTCGAAATCCAGCTTGTTCTCTTGGTTGAGCTGCATCTAATTTTTTCTGCAGGCGATGTGTTAGCACTTTTGTGAAGATTTTATAAATAGCAGGTAACAAGCTAATTGGTCGGTAATTTTTCAAATCCTCTTTATCACCTTTTTTATGCAAAAGAATTACTGTTGCAGAATCCCATTGGTTTGGTATGTTACCGCTGTTAAGACATTTGGTAAAGAATTTTGCAAGTATGTCTTCTACATATTCTCCAGCTTCTTTTAGGATATCTAATGTAATACCATCATCACCAGGGGCTCTTCCTTTCTTCATATTTTTTATTGCAAATGAAACTTCTTCTTTTAAGATTTTAGGAGGGAGATATATATATATATATATATAAAACTTACAAATATGGATGTATTTAGATAATTCATTTACACATAATAGATCTTTCAATACATGAGAAAGGGTCAGCAAGGGCATGGGCTGGCAGGACCTATGTTGTGGGGGGCCGATCAAAGTGGGCCTAAGGACTCGCGTTAGCTTACGACGCCCCTGTTTGTACAGCGGAACCCCTCTTAGCGGACACTGTTCAGATACGGCCATCCCGCTTTTACGATCACATAAAAATTCTCCGGCAGAAACTGATTTACAATAATGTATTTCAAACCCTTGCTTAGCGGTCACCCTCAGATAGGGATACGGATACAGTTTTCATGATTCATTCCATTAGACTAGATCCCCTCTACCCACAAAACACGGTTGAAATTCAGCCTTCACTAGAGGTGTTTCTAACAACGGGAAACTAAGAATAAACAAGGTACGAACCTAGAAAAATTTTCCCACCCGTTAACACGAGTGACAATTGACTCCGAGTGGGGCCGTCGATAATGACTTGTTTTTGGGGGGCCCGTCCCCCCGTGACTGTATGTAGAGGAGGGATTGGGGTTTAACCCCAATCCCTCCTCTACATACGGTCATGACATTCCATCTACATCAATCAACAACTCGTAATCATTAAAGTTCTTTTAACTGGACCAGCCTAATAAGATATTTTCACTTATTTTTCAGCTTTTGGGGGAGCTCTTGGGCCCTGTCGCCCCTACCTTAATATAGCACTGGTGTTGTGCCAAATCCCTCAATGACCGAATCACTGAACGAGTCTGCATGTTTATGACAGATGGCTAAAAGCCTATACTGGTTCGATCTTCATTCTTTTCCATGCAAGATCCGTTACAGCGAAGAATTGCTTACTGGCGACAAGGAGAAACGACCCACGTTTGCATTGACCTTTCTAGTGAGGATGGATTCAGATACGTCGTGGCCATGGGACCTTATGGAGTGACGAAGCACACTTTTAGTTGAATGGCACAATGAACACCCAAAACTGTACATGTTCGAGCTAATGCAAATTCAAACCTATTCCAAGAATTTCTTTTGCATTCACCCAAGCTGACAATCTGATGAAGGTTCACATCCACATTTATCCTGGGACCTTATTTTGTTTTGAAGAAATCACTGCTAATGGTCCTCAGACATGTACAGTGACTGGGGCTAGATATCGTGACATGCTCCAGAACTTCGTAATACCCCAGCTGCAACGAACACAACTTCTTGATTCAACCACTTTTATGCAAGATGGTGCACCTCATATTGAAAGGTTCGTGTAAAATTTTGCGTCAACACTTTACCAATATTCCCCACCGCCCAACTCCATGCGATTTTTGGTTGTGGAGATACCTAAAGGATCTTGGGTATCGTGGAACAATTGAAACATTAGTAGAACTAAAATACAGTATCACGCATGGGTGATCACCTAAGGTCCGCCGTTGAGCATACCGTTCATAGCGTTTAAATGACACACATTTGTAATGGGGAACATATCGGGCAATATCACATAAATCGTTCAAACGTCTGATGATCCTTTTACTGAAATTAATGCGTTTCTAAACATTGTTTTCTTTTTCTGTGCATATAGCTGAAAAAGCGCCCCCTATATTACAATTTTGTAATTATTATTATTTTTTATTATTGCAGAATCGTTGAGGGCATGCTTTGAATAGTATGTACAAATTTTGGTATCGATCCGAATATTGGTTGCAGCTGCAGAATGCTCTGAATACGTCAACTTATTTTATGCCCATCCTGTATAAGTAAAGACAACATTATAAGCGTTACTTAAGCTTATAACATTGTCTTTACTTATAGATGATTAGATTCGCTGGTTTAAAAAATGGTATACAGTATATACAACAAATCATTTTCCCCATTTAAAAAATCTTATTCTGTATCTGTGTACAAATATAGAATTTAAATTTTTATACAGGCCCTCTATCAAAAAATTTCCAATTAGAACAATATTGCTCTATCTTCAATTTATCAAAAAAAAAAAAAAATTATGTTTCTAAATACAACAGCTGCAGAGTTATTAAAGTTAAATTTCACCACTTATATAAACTTCTATTGTTAAAAGTCAGTTAATATGAAAGTTTAGAAACAATTCAATAACAATTATGAAAATTTAGAAAACGTAGTAACCGTCCCGAATATAAAATACAACATGCTGAAGGCTGCTGATGCAGCTGCGAAGGCAACGAACTCACCACTTGCTTCTAGCCAATTTCTTCCTTTCTCTGACCTGAAGCCAATTATCAAGACCTGTGTGAATCAAAGGTGGCAAGAAGAATGGGATCATCAAACCAATAACAAATTGAATAATATTAAACATACAATTGGTAACTGGCCCTCCTCATACCGTAAAAATCGGAAAGAGGAGGTTCTCCTTGCTAGACTTCGCATTGGGCATTCCCATCTCACCCATAGACATCTGTTGGAAGGAAAACCAGCACCAATTTGCCAAGTGTGCAATGAACCCATCAGTGTTTTACATATTTTAACTCAATGCCCCTATCATAGACTTGCTCGCACTCTTACTTTTAACTCTTCATCACTGTCTGATATTTTAAATGACCATGCTGACCACACACGTGTCTTTAAATTTTTACAGAGAACTGGCTTTTACAACAATCCATGTTTGGCGCAGTATAGCCCAGATGCTCTTGCGCCATAAAAAATCCAAACAAACAATATGTTGATAAAAATCACCGTCCTGCATCACTGTCAAACGTTCTTCGTTGCAGAGAAAGTTAAGGTGTTATGGTCAAAGTGCCAAAAATTTAAAGTGCTCCATACAAGAAAATTTCTGGCAGATCGTAACACCTTAACTTTCTCTGCAATGAAGAACGTTCGACGGTGATGCAGGACAGTGATTTCATCAAAATATTGTAATTTATATTCAGGACTATAACCATGCCTTCTAAATTTTCATAATTGTTATTGAACTGTTTCTAAAGCTTCAGGTTAACTGACTTTTCTACACACACATATTCTAAGCCGAGAATTATACGGTTTTTACCGTGAAGCCCAAAGAACCATTATAATTTTCAAAAAACTTCTATCATTGTGTTGGGACTCACTTTCAGTGAAATAATGGAAATCTTTGGGGAACTACTTTTGAGAAAAAATGTAGCGGGCATGCGTGAACTTTTTTCATTGGAGAACTGTAAGGAAGGGCATGAAAAAAAAAATACATATTTCTCTATGCCAATTTAAATTTTAAACGATATTCTCTGAATTGTTTTTTCAACCATTTTTAATCGCACAAAATTAATTTGCAAATTAATTATCATTATTTTGTTATCATCAAATTTTTAAATTATTTTGCAAATTAATTAATTTGCAAGCTTTATAACAGGGTTTGGAGGAAGGGGAGTAAAATCTTATTGGTACATAATGACGATGTAAATTGAGTATGCAATTAGAAATAAAGGTCAATCTTTTAAACAATTCATGTTCTCAGTGCTCAACAAATCCTGCGGCCATTGCTGGCTAATTTTTTGTGGTCAGCGAGTAGAATTTTTTTTCCTACTAGGTTGTTACATCATTTTCTTTTTTTCCCTTTTTTTCTTCGAGGTGGGTGGGCACCATTTGAAAGGTAATTTGTTTGAGTCCTGTATATTCTTATCTGCTATTTTTGTCAACATGCAAAAACGATTTTAGAAATCAAATTAAATGCATAGACTGATAGGAAAACATTTTATATGTCAAATCCTCGGCAGTTTTGCATATAATCTTTAGTTACATTGCAAATTAAATTACTTAGTTTCTACATAAGTTACTTATCCATGAAGATAAATAGTACTGCTATCGAAAATTTACGTTGTATAGTATAATTCCCCACGAAACAGCATTGCCCAATGATGCCGCACGAATATTTTTTTTAAATCACTATCAAAACATAGTATCTCCCCATACACACAAATGCCTAATGAGATTTCACGTGCTGCAAATTGAAGAATAAAGCTTCTAATCCTGACAAATAGTATTTTCACGTCACTTTGTAATGAGGGCACACAATGCTACTAATTATAAAATCCCTCGGTGCTTTGCAGGTCACTTTAGAATAAGGATACATAATAATATTAATTAGAAAGCCTAGATTTACAGGAGTATGTATTATATGCCCTTGTTCTAAATACATCCTGCACGGGATCTTGCCCCCCTTATTTTGAAGGAGATCTTGGAAAATGGATGCACAACACTAATTAAAGGCTTGAATTTCCAAAAGGGTGTTATTGTGTATCCTTATTTCAAGGATATCCTACAAAGAATAGTACATTATCCCTTATTTACTCTGTAGGTTACTTTAGAATAAGGACACAAAAGATTAAATAGAAACTTGGATTTCCAGAAAGTGTATTATTTTTTATGCTCTCATTCCAAGAATATCCTGTAAAACACGCACATAGTACACTGTACCCCTTTGCTTTGAATAAGAGGACTTATAAGGGAACATTAACTCAAAATAGAAATTTCCAGAAAGTTTATTATTATGTACCTAGAAATACCCTTTTTTTTTATACTGTTAAATACATCGAAATCATTCAAAGGTTACCTTGTAAAGCATAGCACACTGTTCTTCTTTGTTTTCTAGGAGCCCTTAGAATGAAGTGGGGGCATAATACAAATTTAGACTTTCAAAAAATGCATTATTTTGAACTCAGAAACCCTATGTCATATAGTAAGGTGTATAAAATGACTCCAAAGATACCCTGCAAAGCCTGTAGTATGCTGCCCCTTCACTTTGTAGGAGGCCTTACCTTAGAATACATAAGAATGTACAGTAAAATACATTTTTAGAGTCCAAATTTCCAGATAATGTATAATTGAGTACCTTTATTTCAAGGACACCTTGCAAAGCAGAGTACAATGTCACCTTTTGATTTATAGGTGGCCTTGTAATAAGGGTACACATAACATGGATTTGAAATCTTCATTTTTCTCCAGAAACGATTTTAGAAGGCACCGACTATGGAAATGTGGCCGAAATGCACTTTATTGTAATAGCAAATCAAAAATGAATCCACGGTGAAATACAAATAGTAATTAGGATTTAAAACCTTGCGTATCACATTAATTTATATGATAAACAAACACTGGTTATATTCAATAAATACCTATTTATTATATAATAAATAATAATAAATACATATTTCATGACTTCTGCAACTGAAATCCCCATTTAAAATGAAAGACACCAAACACAAAACTTAAATCGAAAGCGGCCATAACCAGACTTTTCACAATCCAAATAACCAATATTTTTTTTGATTAATTAGTTAAAATCAAATAAACATAATAATCACTCTTTTACATAGATAACATCATATATTAGCAGCAATAAATATAAACAAAACCTACATGGTAACAGATATAAAGAATAAATGAGAAAAAAAGTATAGAAAAAATCTAAGAGCAAATGAGTATTCTTAATTAATGAGATATTTTAACAATAATATTTTTTTTAAGGAAATGATGATCCCTGAGATTAACAGCAAACATAAAAAAAATGAGTTTACAACAAACATCATAAAGCAGTGTGGTTTATTATTAATTCCTGGAAAACACATAATAACTATCACCATTCCAAAAACAAACCTTAACCAACAGTTCCCCACCTCTCGAAGAGTAAAAAAGGCATATTGCTAGTGGCACAAACACAAATAACATTATTTACAACACCAACCAGTGGAACTATCATTGGGTTAGTGTATTTACAAAGTGCCACAAAAGCTTGGTTGTGCCACTGTGTGCCATCAATGAATCTACACTTAGTGTGCCACAAAGATTTACTGTGCCACTTTGTGTCTCATATGAGCCTATTGTGCTCCAAGATAATCTAGCTATTTTAAAATAAGTGGAAAATATCCATAAGCCGATATGCACAAAATAAATTCCTATTAAACATAGCTTTATAGCTATCAGGCATAGCTTTAAAGCTACCAGGCATAGCTTTATAGCTATTAAATACAGCTTGTATAGCGACTGAACATAGCCTTTTGGCTATCAAATATAGCCATTATAGCAATTAAAGGTAGCTTTTTGGGTCTGAAGGTGATTGCATAAACAGCATAAGGAGGCACGGCCTAATGAGCAAGTCGAAACTGTCTGAATATACACTCATATGCAGCAAAAAAAAAAATCACAACTTGATAAGCATATCTCAGTAAAAAGTAGTAGCACAGATAAGTCCTGCCTGCACAGCAGGATTAACAGGAGCTTTATCCATACTACTAATAGACAACAAACGCCATACAAAATAGCCTCTAAAGCACACGGTTTTGGTCCATCATAATATTAAGCATAGACATATGATTTTACAGTGCTTCCCATGTATCAATATATATAATGACGTCACATAGAACTACAAACTAAAAGTATTTACAGTTTTAAAAATGAAAACGCTTATGATAATGACATCTTGCTTTCCACGTAAATGTCATAAATGCCCGACTCTCAAGGCAACAAAGATCACTTATCCAATTTCAAATCACCTAAAACACAAACATCATGAAAAAAGAAGTTACACCATAAGATGTTGTAACTTGAGATGTGCAAGGGGTCAGTGGATTACTCAAAAGAGTTAACTCACTAAAGTGGGTCAGAGTTACAAATGATTCACTGGAACGAGTTGTGATTTGGTGACTCCAGCCAGATCTAGCTAATTTTAAATTTACTTGGCTAATGAAAATACAGTAAAACCCTGATTACCTGAACTTTGCTTAGCCGAAATGACCTGCTGTATATATTTTACTCAACAGAGACTCATTCAACGCTTTCAGCAAAAATGCTTTTCCAGCATACTCTGACCTTCAGAGAAAAACCAATGCCAATGATACATGTCAAACAGGTATTAAGATATGTATATCAGATACAAAGGAAGACATCAGACTATTTCCAAAGAAGTTAACATATACAGGGGTGGACTGGGTCCTCTCAAAGGGCGCATACCTTGGATTATCGAAGGGCACAAGCCCTTGCTTTTTCGGAGGCGCGAATCCTTTCGCCCATGAGGGCAGTGCCTGATTTACATAGGGGCATGTGGGGCAGGTGCCTCGGACCTCCGATTCGGAGGGGGGGGCCCTAAATCTTAAATTTAGTCCAGTACATTCATAAAAATTTTAATATTTGTTTTATTGGCAATCCGAAGACTTTTCAGGATTTAAAAAATCCTTTACTAGCTCCTTTCCCTTAAGACCAGGAAAGCATATTTAGACAATCTGTTATATCTACCTCGGTCTTATAAACAAAATTCATTTACTTATATATACATAGTGATAATAAACATAGTAATCAGAAGTCTGCCGTGGGTACAGGAGGGGTGGGCCCCCCTTCATGACTGTCTTCCCTGGGGCCCAAGAATTTTGGGCTCTGCATGAGGGAACACCGGCCCAGTCTGCCCCTGGACATATACATATACTTTGTGAAGGTTTTCACTTTCAATATACTGTACTAGTTTAGTAGTATGCAATTGAATGTGTTTTTGCATAAATGTTGTAGTTTCTTTGCATCCATTACACCAAAAATTACTTTTCCAGATTGTCTGAAATTCTGCTTTTCCAAAATAAAATCTGCCCCTTTTATTTTGTATAATCAGGGTTTTACTGTGGATATTTAACAAATTATTAATAGTGCAGGCAGTATTGTTTATTCTTCCACCGAAGAAATAAAGGCATATGATTAAAATAACTTAATTTTGCTGCTTTATCTTTACATTGAACACAGCTTTCTTAATCGTAACGTAACCTCGTCAATTGCAAAATTCCATAGTAAAATGAAAAACATACAGAACTGGTGACTGATCCTCCTAATCTTCTCCTAATCTTAATAAATAAAGTGAATAATAATATTAGTTAATATTATTTATATCCCACGAAATATATATAGTAAGTATTGAATTTCACCATCATGGGTACGAACGAAAAGAACTTTATCTTAACAGGACCTAGACTGCTATGAGTGAAATCATTGCAAGGTACACTGATGATGTTTTCAGGAAACTTGGAAAAGTGTTTAATTTCTTAAACATACCTGCTATCGAGAATTATATTTATTGTATAATACCTATCACCGATGGAACCATACGGTACCAAATTGAATGACAAATCCCGAATTCACCGATTCATTATAATCCTGTTCAAGACATTCCCACTATATTTACCCTCCACAAGAATGTTTCCAGGTGAAAATCCAAAACGGGCACACTAATGACAGCCCAAATGCTTTTCCGCTACAACACTTTAAATATATCGATACATAATTAGGTCCCCCGATATATTGAAATTTTTTAAGAACCTCTAGATTTGAAGTTTCTGTTTATGATACACAAAAACTGTTCCAACATAACGAAATATTTTTACAGAACTTTAGATTTCGACATAAGGAGGATTTGCTATATATTATTTTGCAGGGAGAGGTAAAAAGGCCACTTTTTACACCATCCTTCAGGAAATTTATATTCCTCACCACATAGCAGTATATACATCCGTTTCAGAAAACATACGTAAACAAGTTACAAAGGCCTTATATAAAACACACACCGGGGTTTACACAGGGGACACATTCGACAAATCTACCAAATTTGGTATGTAGCACATGCCCAGTTTATCATTTCCCTTTGGCGCAGTATAGCCCAGATGCTCTTGCGCGATAAAAAATCCAAACAATGAACAAATATTTATCATTTCCCTCAACTCGTATGAAGAAATCATAAACACAATCACAAGAATATCAATTTCCCTTACCGAGGTCACAAACCCATCGTGCCGATTACATTTTTATATACAAAATGATATGCAGATTGCTCCCCACACTATAAATACAATATAACACTCTCCCTTATGAACTTTCTACTAAATTGTGCTAATGATCGTAGACTACATTGTACCAATAAAAGGGGTGTACCAAAGAATCTTCAATCATAAAGAAACTTAACAGATATACTAACTCATATAAACCACAGCAAAATTTTAGGTCATTAGAAATGGAATCTAAAATGCGTATTTACGAATTACCGAAGATCAGTCCATAATTTGTTGAGGTATAAGATCAGAATCCATAATATAAGCATTTCAAAATATCACAGACAAAATACTAATTTGATAAATAATACTAATATCAATTAGGCTACTGAATGGAAACATCAATTATTTACAAATATAGATTATGCCAATATCGCAGCTAAAATAATATAGACACCTTCAACAGATGATTTATTCAGTATCCCCATGGAAAACAAGGCTTTTCTAGCTCTGAATCAAGGGTGAATCCAAACGCTTTTTGCCCCCTTCCCCCCCCCCCACAAACAATATTTTCTGGACCCGTTCTTGCCCTAAACACATTTTTTCACTGTATGAATGTCATACATTTTACTCTTACATTCTTACGTGTGAATAAGCAACCTTTATTTTCTGATGGATCAATGGATTAAGTTATGTTTCATGTACCAAATCGTTAAAAATATTGTCTAAATTACCTTCAACTGCATATGTGTATAAGGTGTGTATGAAACAAAGGAATTTTGTGTTTATACTTGGGTCCCATCCGCAAGTTATCTCATTATGTTGCTAAATTATTGAAGAACTTATCTCATTACGTTCCAAAATTATTAAAGAAATTGCCTCACTCTGTTCAAAAATTACTGAAAACGTTACCTCATCATGTTTCAAATTCATTGAAAACGGTACCTCATTATATTCCTGAATCAGAAACACTTTCTGCCCCAATCGGACACAGTTTATAGCTATCAGGCACAGCTTTATAGCTATTAGACATAGCTTAATTATAAAATATAAGTTTTATAGCTATTACATAGCTCAGCTTTATTTTTCCAGGCAGAACGATGGGTCACGCAAGACAGGATCATCGGCTTAAGATGTTATCCAGCACATGGTGGGCAGCAATGACACAAGCAGAATTACAAATTACTAGAAATCTGTGAATCTGTTGCTTTTGAGCTTCGTATTTTCATGTCATCTTATTGTAGTGTATCATTTTAATGTATCTTATCATTTTAATGTATTTTAATGTAATGTGATTTTAATGTATCCTTTAAAGTAAACAATATTCAAACTTGGGTTTAATAAGTAAATGTAATGGATTTCATCATTAAGCTACAACAGTATGATACAATTGTATGCAGAGTATTGGAATTTAAAACCTATTTACTTGAATTTCAATTGTGTGTGATTAAATTATCATCATTATTTAAAACCATTCGTATGTTATCCATTTTATCATAGAGTGCAAGGCTTAGGGGGTATTAGAGGCGGGGTGGAAATCTGAAGGTTAACTTTCTATTTGAAAAAATATATTATCAGCGGTAAAATAAAATCTGTCAGGAAAAGAAATTTCGTTTTTATCAAAACACCCTTTCTTCGTCAAAAAAATTATATACAGTAGAACTTGCCTAAATCAACCACAGTTGGGACTAGACTGTGATGGTCATCATAGGCAGGCGGTCACTATGCACAACAGACTTGGATATAGGCGTGACTAAGTCCCTATCAGTCCTCTATTGTAAGTGGCCACTTTATCACGTTCCACAGTACTTTGAAATCCTTCATGGGATTACAGCGCCACCTCTGGCAGCCACCCTTCCCAATGGAACCCTTGCATAACAATTCCTCCTCCTTGAAATCCTACATACAGGCATGAAACGGAGTAAAGGTTAGATACATATAAAAGTGGTTGAGACCTGTTATATAAAATCTGGGGTGAGAATCGTTCTCAATGACACAAAAAACATGATGCTAAAATATATCAAATACCAAAAGGCAAAAATATGTTTTGGTATTTTTAAGGTGAACTCCTTTAAAAGGCAATTTTTTTTTAACTTCAACAAAAAAAATTAAAAATTCAATTAAAATTTGTTTTTGACATTTCTTTCATAGTTTAAGAGAGATAATGGGGATTACATGCCTTCTGGAAGCTTTCCATATTTATGAACAGTCAAACAACTAAGTTAATGACTATAAATCTGCTCCTTACTTCAGTTTTGCATGGAAGGCACTATAAAACTTCACTCACTATAATCACTCTAATCTTTTCGATCTTTCCATCCATTTTTTGGCTTCCAGCTAGTTTTTTGCCAGCAAGTAGTGTAGGCAACAGACAATCAGCAGTAATATGAGATGGCAACACTTCATATCCCCTTGATTCCTAATTAAGAGCAGCACCGCCTGTTTGAAATGCATCAATATACTACTTTACCCAACATAAAAACCAGGCTCTACAGCGTTATTGCTAACATATAACGCTCTCCATATTTAAGGTTGATTTAAAAATTCATGGTGTCATTGGTAATTTTTTTTAAATAAAAAATGTGTTTACTATATAGATATATATAAAGAGATATCTTTTAAAAACACCCCACCTTAATAACTTTGGTTTTAAGCTAGGCACAATTTTGAGTAAAAATGCTTTAATTTTTAGGCCAAAAGTAGCACAATTTATTTATTTTTTTCAACACCACCACCCCAAGGCCTCCCAACTTTGAATTTTCAAATGGCAACCCCTATCTTGTGATATACCATTTTAAATAGCGTAAAAAATAAAGTATGTCTGAGAAAAATTAAATTGGTTCATGTATTCGGGAGAAATAGCTAAAAATAAAATCGTTATTTTCAATTCCTTTATTTTAAGACTTTAAACAAATTATTTTAATGCAGACAATATGCCACCGGTAGAAAACTTAGTTTGCCACTAGTAAAAAAAAATTTGATCCTTTCAAATAATATTAGGCAGCATGAGTGGATACTTTGACCATTTTTGGATTAAATGAACTTATCTACACATCGTCTGCACAGAAAATAAGGTTTCTTTTGCGTGTTGGTTATGTGTAGTGATACTAGTAAGAGCAGCGGTCATTATTTCCATCGAGATATCAGCGCGAAGAACTCAAAAGAACGATTTTATTTTGAGCTCTTTCTCCCGAATGCATGAACTAATTTAGTTTTTTTTTCCACGCAGAATTATTTTATTTTTTTGCACTGTTTAAAATAATGTATCACAAGATCTGGGTGTGATTTGAAAATGCAAAGTTGGAAGGCCTGGGGGTCGGGGGGTTGAACAAAAAAAATTTTGTTACTAATTTTGGGCCTCCCCCTGGAAATAAAAATTGACGTGTTTTTACTCAAAATTGTGCCTATCTTAGAACCAAAGTTATTAAGATGGTGCGTTTTTAAATGAACACCCTACATAGTTATTACAGCACTCCCAAGGAAGTTCCGTTTAAGAGCCATGTTCAAAATTTATGAAGGATGTATTTGGCAATGAAGGGGGGGGGAGGGAATTTGAAATCGTATGATTTCAAAATAAAACAACTTTCAATTAAATTTATAAATCAAAAGTGAATTTTTTTTTTTATCAAAGCAGTGTTCATTGCAATGCAATGTGCAATTGATCGGCATGTCCATATTCTTAAATATAATTATTAAGATCTAAAAATAAAGAAAGCATAAATATAATTTCGAGAATTGGTATAGTTCCGTATCGAACACAATGTACTATTCTTATACATTATGAAGTTCCAAATGCAGTCAATAACTACACACCGTAAAAGAAATGTGTAGAAACTTCACATAATGCTTAATAAAAAGAACACACAAACTGCGATTAACTACAAAATATTCTTAGTCATATGCTAAAATATATGCCGAATGCTCTGATATCTATGAAATGTGCATGTATCAACCAAAATAGGTCCTCTATGTAGAACGCTATCCAATTTCCGAGTAGAAAAATTAAAATCAGTTGCCTCTGCAACATGCTCTATACTAGCAAGGTCTACAACAGGCACTTCCAAGTACTTCTACATGACATTCCCGCCTGAGTCGATGATAAAACTGAAGACAGTGGGGAAGGGAGGGAGAACCCATTCTCATTTTTACTAACTGCGAGGGAAGTAGAAGAAGAAAGAAAATGACACAATCTCTATGTGATATTTTTCGCCCACAATAAATGTAACACACTCTCCCTCTCTCTCCAAATAAAAGAGACAATATTCTTTTCTTTCTGGAATCGAAGGAAACAACTTTCTACAACCAACTGTACACAATTTTCATGATTCAGTGGAATTATCTTTCAGCAGCATTCCTTTCTTCGCTAATTTTGCTTTCTGAAATAGAAGATAAAATTTTTTACCACACTTACTAATAACGTTAGAAAATAATACACAAAAATTCAAAAAAAGCAATGGAATGAGTTATTCCTCGTCCATAACATTTTTATAATTTTTAATTCTAATATTTTTGTCATTTTCAATTTTAACAGGTAAGTAGATGTATATTATACAATTATACGTATATCACAAAAAAAGAAGTATAGGGCAGTATCGTCATTGTACGGAGCAGTTAGGATCGAAGATCCATGATGTTTGACTATTATTTGAATAAATACAACGTTGAATTTGCGGTAAGTTTTAATACATCATTAAGCGCTTTCGACCCTTCACGGGCGGGTCATCATCAGAATGTAACAAGACTTTATGAAGTTATAAATGGAAAAAGATTTAGAAATGAAAAGATCATTAAATGATATCAAATGTAAATAACTTGTGTTGCCAATTTGTAAATGACGATAATGGTGAAATTAAACATGCTAAAGTTATTATTTGCTCATTGATAGAGTGTATTTCTATGCTCCACTTAGTTGTACCGGTGTTTCGAGGTTGCATATTGTGATGGTTCTTTGGTAGATTTCTATTGCTTCCATTAGTCTTAGGGAGTGTTCATTCTTAGTGTGTTCCATGATGCTTGTTTGTGGTTTTACGGCTCAAAGACTACAATGGTCATGCTGCGCCGGGACCTACTGTTTTCCGAGGAATCCGAATCTGTGACTTGCAATTTTCCGAATAATCTGAACCTCTTAAGGCCTAGGGAATCAAAACCCAGACTACAGTGAGAAGTGCGATCCTTATGAGATCAAAGATCCATGACATTATCTTCAATCTGAAAGTTAACGGAAATATAACAGTATAATAAATGGTCTGCAGCTGCCCTTATGCATGGCCGTAAGGGTGCAGGGAAACATTTTGCACCCCTGCTAGGAACGGCCTTGTCCTGATAAGCAATTGGTCGGCAAGTGCTCTTGTTTCTAATACAATTGAGAATCAAACCCAGAACGGATAAGATCATACATTATCATGCACCACTGCAGCGCCAACTACAGTGGTGCAAAGACCAAGTCAAGGGCTTTCAATAAAGAGAAGGAAATTGAATGCAAAATTCAACAGCTAATGTCAAAGAAGATATATTTAAAAATCAACACATACCAATCCCGTTGGTTTATCACGAACTTTCACAAAACCAGACTTCTTTTCTTCCTTCATTTCCTTTACCTTTTTCCTTGCTAACTCTAAACTCCTAGAACAAAAAACATAATATAAGGAAGACACAAATATATCTTACATAAAATAAAATTAGTCAATAAAAAGTTTACGGTCCACTGGTGGTGATGTAGAAGTAAGATGATCAACCACAGTGCAGGTAACCTGCATTTGATTCCAATGGTAATGCAAACCATGTGCTGTTTGTTTCTACCCACCATAGTCTGAGGTTTAGCTCCATAAATAAAAAACTAAAGATCTCTCAGAAAACCGTAGATTTTAGTGTATGACCGCAGCTGTCTCCATGCCATAGAATACGGAAAGAATTTACGCTTCCCAGAGAAGAATGATTTTAATATCAGCAGAAATCTCCGACACCCACACCTGAGCTCAATCAAGAGCAGGTGTACAGAACTCGTGGCCTTTTGGGCATGTAAGTGTAGCTTTTCGGGTAAATCCAAATTTTGCAATACAAATCCTTTTATTTTTATTAATATGATTTTGTTCATCTTATTTTTTATTTATTTACTTTATTATTATTATCTTAGATGAACATATTTAGAATACAAAAGAAGTATCAATGAAATAATCCTCCCAAACTGATTTTTGGGTTCTGCTATATGTTTAATTAGTGGCGTAGCAAAGCGGGCTCAAGTCCCCCGTTGGATACCAAAACACATTGTTCCGTTTAACACCAAATCACATTACCTGTTGAAAAAATACTTGAGCCACCCCAAACTTGTTGAATTGCTACACTCCTGTATCTTAATTGAATTTCTTGAATGTGACAGCATTTGATTATAACTTAATGGGGCTCTCCAACACGAAAAGGTTCCCACCCCTGAGCTACAGCTTTCAAAGTATAAGAGGAAACAAGGCATCGCCCCAGCTTAGTGTCGAATTAGAGTCCTTCTGTTAGATCCAGAGTGCCTACTACACTAGACCACTGCGACGCAGGAATGGCGTTCCCTTTCTCCATATATAAAGAAAATACGTTTTTCTCCTATATTTTAAAAACTCCAGCTTGAGATAAAGTGTATGTGTCAAAGTTTTTCACCTATAAAAAACTCCCCACAAAAAATTACAAAAACTCGCTTTGGTGGCTTTGTGTGTTGACCATTATTTGACAATTGTGTTAAGCCTGTGATAATTGCAGCCTGTAATTATACCTTACAGCGATTTTGACTGATAACAATGGCCCGCTACCAGCCCAGATAAACCTAAATACTTGGTTGTTTTCTAGCTTATATTATAATATCATACATCAGGTCCTTCAAATGGATTTGTTTGTTCCCATGAACAGATAAGGTCATGTATGTCAAAACCTACAGTTTTAACATAGAGTTTTATCTGGAATCCGAATCTCTATTGTCTAGGGAACCAACCCCCCAATCAGGACCGCAGCTAGATAATCTTGTGCCCCTGGAAGGGCCATCCAGACTGCACCTCCTAGCCAAGGACATGTATTTCCCTGCGAGTTATTTTAGCCGATTTTACGCCTTCCCTCGCCTGCACCCCTGGTATGGGCCTTCCTCACCACCCCCCCCTCCCCACTACAGTTGAGAAATAATAAAGGGCCTGTGTTCTGCGGTACCATTAGTATTGAACCCGAGTGTTCTGAAACAGGATCAATAACTTAAAATGACTTCCTCAGAGATTGCACACAAGACCAATTGAACGAGAGGATAACGTTTATTATACTTTAATGCGAATTTGGAAATTTTTTAAGGATTTTTTCAAGGACAAAAATGATCATTTTCCTTTTCTGTTCTTCATCTTTTACTACGGACAATAATGAATGCATTAATAATTTCATTTTTAACAATATTGTATTTACTCTTGTCTGGCTTTCAAATGGATTTCCTTTTTCCAAATGTCCTTGAAATCGTTGCAGAAGGATTTCCAATAACTGAAAAATTCTTGCGGCCATTCAGCTGCATTGCCGGATTTTGCATTCCAACTAAAAAAGTTTCTTGTCTCGCTGAATCTAGCACAGAGAAAAATGTACTTAATTTCAAAAGTACAGAAGTATTAATTATAAAACCCAATTTTATCATATAGTCACATAAAGTATAACATACAAAACCCTGCACCCATAATCAACTACTCTTCATTAGAAAAGATATAGATTCAAACTTATTATTCTATGTTAAAATAGTATTTCAAAAACCACATTATGTCTCCCAATAAAAAAATTTTAGAGGTGAGCACACAGTGGGAATTCAAGATCTACTTAGAATTAATCTGTATAAATGATTTCACATCTCTAAGTTATTTCACCTCTGTTCCTTACATTTCGCTATTTTCTTCTCATTCCATGATCATGGTCTGTCACGCACACAGCAACCCCTCACCCCCACCCCTGGACTGTGACATCATTTATGGACGTCCCCTTATTCCAAAACATTAAAAAACTTGACGAGAAAGTTCTGTCAATGGTCAAGGTTCACATTTAAAAAAAAAAATCAAGAATTGATGCTTTTTTCATTAAGTAAAGTATTGCAAAAGTGTGATTATCTAGCATGTACATTTTCAAAATGTAGGAATCCAAAATTTTGAACACATCTCCTTCCATACACACAAATACCATCTCATCCTGGTTTTCCTGCTTTTCTTGCAAAAATTTTCTGTAAGATTCGGGTACAAGTGTTTGCAGATATTAGTGGTGTGATTACATATTCAAAATATCTCCCAAGATTCCCAAAAATGTCTATACTAATTAGTATCAATATTTTTATGAAGGGCCTTTGCTCTATTTCAATTAGAAGCAGTGCCTTGCCTCCCACCCCAACATGTGTTGCCAGAAGATTAAGCATGTTACCTTTCTCTAAGCATAGTGATGGTTTTTTTCCTATTTACAAACCATTATTCCCGTATATAGGCTAGTGTATATCGTTTTTATATAAAACAATATCCTTGTGTAAGGACTAAGAAAAAGGCTTTGCAAGAAAAAACAAGCAAGTGAAAGAAAATCACTTAAGGTCGATATTTAAATTTAGCGGGTTTCAATTAACATTAATTCGCAACTCTCTAATTCTAACGTAACTCCATAGGTTTTCAACATTAACAATAGCTATCATTATTGCATTTGCAAAAGACCTTTAACTTACCCTTTTTATTGTGTGAGACAGAAAAACCAAAAATGAATTCAATATCTATTGAAACCCAATAAAAAATGTTGCAAGATGGGAAAAGTCCGGATGGCATAAAATTAAAGGAAAGCTACACTTGAGTGCACTATTATATATGACGGTAAAACCCGAAACCAAGGAATCCAAACCATTGGGGGGTCATGAATGCAAAGTGGTGGCATTTTCTCAACGCTTCTCTTAATAAAAAGAGAGAGAGAGAGGAGTGGTTTTCTATATGTTTCAAACATTTTTTGCATCTTAATTAGCAATGGAATCATACTAGTTGCGACAGACTAATTAATTGTTGTACATTTGTCAGTTACAAAACGTCACCAAAACATATTCTAAAATTTCAAAATATTTTTTAAAAAAAATTGCTAAAAGTCAACGTTTTTGAAAACATACTTTGCTTTACATTCTTCCAAATTTTCCGTCTGCTCCTTGTGTTCTGTGTATGCTAAATATAGAAAGTGAATACATTAGATGTCTAAATTAAATAAATTTTTTCATTTCTGAGCTTTTTATCTTTTGTGTGTGTGTGTGTGTGTGTGTGTGTGTGCTCTGTATATACCCGATAAAAAAAATGGGTCAGGGAAACCAATCTCAAACGTTTCAACTGCATTTTCATTGCTAAAGTTTTTTTTTTCCCTTAAAAAGTATAGTTCGTTCACAAAAAATTGACCGCTGGTCCCATTAGAAATAACAAGAGATGACGTCACAAACGGGTTGGTTCATTACAGCAGAGGGGAGGGCGTCATTTCATAACTGACTTTTCGCACAAACGTGCGCCAAAAACTAGTTATTAAATGATGCTCTCCCTTCTACTGCAATGAACCAACTTATTTGTGACGTCAACTCCCGTGAATTCTAAAGGGACCAGCGGTCAATTTTCCGCAAACGGACTATAGGGTGCAGAGAAAATATTAAAAGTTATTATTTTTACATGAAAATACACCTAAAAATCATTTCTATGAAACCCTATTCAAAGAACAGGACTATAAATGTAAGAAATTTATATATACATGCACAACCATTTAAAAGAATCAAATTCTCCTACATATTCCGTTATGTATGTTAAAACTAACATATCACCATTAGTGTAACTATTCTCAAGGCTTGGGGGGAGGGCTTTAGCCTCACTCTAATGCTTTACACATAATGACTGTTTGTAATAACTATTACTTGTAATAATTTCTCTAGAAAGGGATGCTATATTCTTTGTAAGGAGAACTAAGTCACCCGTAGCCTCTCTAAACCTCATTCAGTTCCACCACTGCATAAAACATCACTTACAAAAGTTTAAAACTAAAGAGGAAAAAATATCTTTGATCGTGCATGTAAACAATCAGATCAACTACATACAAAAAATACATTTAAATTTAACCATTATATAAATTCTAGCCCCCCCCCCCCTCATTTCAGTGAGTATAAAATGGAGTAATAAATGGCAAACAATTAAAAAAAATTAAAAATGTAGCAAATCAAAATGCATTCATTATTGCTTTATAATTACCCTTTTTAAGAAATTCAGACATTTTGTCTTTAAATGGTTGTTGATGCTGCTCATCTGAAGAACTCAACACTTTCTCGACTCTGTCTTCACAACCTTGAAAATAACATTTCAACTTTAGCATTTATTCAATTTCAACATACTTGTAACTAAGCATCTTCTTTCCATGTGAAATTCCTCACAAGTAAACAGTCACTCAACAGTACTTCCTCACAAATAAACAGTCACTCAACAGTACTTCCTCACAAGTAAACAGTCACTCTCAACTTACCCTCACACATACACGCAAGTACACAATTTATAACACATATGTAACACATGAAAGAGAAAGGAAAAAAACAGAGTGATGTTCTCCGATTTAACAATCTATATTTTCCTCTTAATTTCCAAATAATAGAAGCAGTTTTTCTACATATCACATAGCCATATCCAAATAGATTTCGATCATATTCAATCAAGCACAATTAAATTTTTCTGCGTGTAAACAAAATATAACAACTTAACTACAATATTGATGGATTTATACAGGGTAATTTGAAGCTCTCTGTACAAACTTTAATAAACGGTAGAAAACACTAAACGAAAGCACATTTACATCATCCTTTGGCTGCTACTGGGGCATAAAGTATCCCCCCCCCATCATCATACACAACCTAGACCTCACAAGTGTAAGATGGCGCATTTCACAAATGCTAACATATATCTAGCATGTGAACTGAAAATGGAATACCCGCTGTAAGTAGAATTCGTACGTTAGTTTCTGAATGATTGTAGAATATTACATCTATGGATAGGGACGTACATTCATTAATGGAAAAGGTTCACTTTAGTATTCCCTATCTCTCGTTAAAGTTTGACAGCGTGTTTTGAACGAACTTGCAAAACCGATTTCTATATTAAATACATATTATGAAATGAGCTATGGAAGAATTAGGAGGAAATTTGTATTATCGAATGGAAAGGGGAAAGACAAGGTCCATAAACTTTAAAACGAAGTTCAACAGATACAAAATTACATAATTTATAAAGTCAATAACAAATGTTTCAGCAGATATATGCCTATCTTCCTCAAATTAAACATGCGAGTAAAAAGACAATGTGGAGTTACATGAGCCATAGGCAGCCATCCATGACATCAACAGGAAGAAATATAAATTAAGCCAAAGCTTTAGATAACAGTTTTTGTAATGTGCTCAGGGACAATAAAACTTTCATAAGGGTCATTTAAAGTGCCTTTGAAGAAACTAGGGAACCCTTAAAAAAATTGAAAGCTGAGAGCGAGTTGAACTATAGTAAAACACCCCTAAGGCCACCACACCTGCTTCTGTGAAAAAAAGTGGTCACCCAGAGAGGTGGTCTCTTAATAGAAGTACATACTGAAGACAGTATAAATGAATAAAAGTAATGAAATAAGATAAAAGTGAATAGAAAATAATGGAATTACATAAACGACAAAATCCGTGTAACAGTACCCCGCAAAACATCAAATTAAATGTATGTATTCGTAATTTATAACTTCAATTCGAAGTTATGAAATGTACAACTTTTAAAGAAAGAAAGAATAGTAGTTTGATTTAATATTGAAATATTTTTCTGCTACATTTTTTTTTAAACAGTTCTGACGTTTAGAAAATAAAGAAAATATTTTATGATCTTCAATATGTGCAAAAGTTTTCATTAATCTTTTCATTTTTATTTATTTTTTGCTTGTAAGTTTTATGGTGCAAGGACAGCACGGGTCATGCTATGCTGGAACCCGCACGAGGAATTTGAACCGCTTATGACCCAGGGAACCAACCCCATGTCTACAGTGATTAGTTAGCTGGGAAGAGCTCTTGTTCTGGCGATTGAGCATTTGACTCGAACCACGGATAATGGCACTCTAGGCAAACATGTTACTACTGTGGGGCCTTCTTTTAATTTCCTTAAGACAGGGCTCCCACTCATATTGGAGAAACAAAATTCCCTGACCGTTCCAGCTTTTTCCCTGACCTTGTCAGCAAAATTCTCTGATCAATCAAAAAACTTTCAGTTAAATTTCAGTTGCGGGGGGAAAATGGCTTCCCATTCATGGGAGATCTAGCTATTCAAATTAGAAGTTGAGAAAGATTTCCTTGACTTTTCCAGGTTTTGACCAAAAAATTCCGTTTTGTCTTGACCTTTCGGAACAATTTCAAATTCACTGACAATTTCAGGTTGTGTGGGAACCTTGTTGAGTGTTTCCATGAGACCACTGGGGGTTCTTTATGTGAAAATTCCCATGATGGTTTATTGGAAACAGACTGAGAAACTGAAGGGCAAAAAAAAAAAAAAAGGGAAAAATTCTTGAAACTTAAAATTTGATTTTAAATTAAAATAAATTTTCTATAATAATAAAACCTTGAAGGAGAAAGGCTTGTTTGTTTGGATTTTTATGGTGCAAGAGCATCTGGGCTATACTGCAGAAGGGGAAAGGTCACTGCTAAGTTGTTTCCTTTGTTTAAGGTCACAAATAGATTAAAATAAATTTTCTATAATAACAAAACCTTGAAGGGGAAAGGCTTGTTTGTTTGGATTTTTATGGCGCAAGAGCATCTGGGCTATACTGCAGAAGGGGAAAGGTCACTGCTAAGTTATTTCCTTTGTTTAAGGTCACAAACAGGATATAAAATTCGCCCTTTCTCAGCTTCCAAAATGCAGTCACTTTTAAAAAAATGGTAACTTGTGATGGTTTTCTCTGAACAGACATAATTTTAGCATTGAACCAATGTGGGGAAAAAATTCACTTTAACAAAAGGTGGCCAATAAGGAAGGTGATTGTGAAGAGAGGTTTTTTGTATTTAGAAATTTATTTTTTTGTAGCAATAACTGCACGACTCGAAGACATAACAAAATTATGTTCCCTGATATTGATTTAGTTTAAAAAGCAGTCCAGGCACTGTTCCATTTCAAACACTCGTCTCTGACAAAGCTTTACATATGCTCGCAGAGGGGTGGATGATCTGTAGCTCAGTTGGAGAAGTCCTTGGTTAGATACCAAGAGGTCGCTGAGTTTAGTTCCCCACAAGGCACCATGAAATCGTTCATTTCTTTGTGAGCAATCTATCATCTAATAACAAGTTAATCAACGATTGGAGTGGGGAAGAGGATACAATTTGCGCTCAATATAGAAAGCAATAGCTTTACTAAAACTTCATTTGATCTCTTGCAGAATTTTATATTTTAATGTATCAAGATTGTATTTTTATATTTTATGTTTTAAAATTGTGCTATAACTAAGACGGATAGATTAACATGGTCTCTGAACCACAACACATTTTTATTGAATCACTAGCATACGCAGGGGGTGTCGGTGAATTTTGTTGATGAAACATTGCAATGAAATTTTGTATATTTAACATAGGAATATATGAGTTGTAGCTCTGTAACCCTCCCCATTGAGCCTATAACCCCCCCTCTACGAACTTCCTGCATATGCCTAAGTGTATTGAACTATACTGCAGGGGTTAAACTTTGCTCAGTTGGATCCAAAGGCGCATTTATAACCACAAGGATGTTCTCAAGATTGCATTCATGGGCCATTTATGGCATAAAAAGTTTGAAGGTGAGGGGGACAATATACCAGTAGAAGGCATTTTGTTTGAAATTGAAGGGGACATGGAACCCTAATACCAACATTTGGGGGACGGGTCCTCCCCCCTAATGCCACCCATGGTTGCACTGAGAACCATTTGGGAGAGGACTAATTGATTAACGTGACCTTTGAACCATTATATATTTAAATACTACCAAATCCACTAGAAAGTGAATAATTATATTAATAAGGTAAAACAAGGGAAGGCAAACTATAAATAATGGGACACAGGGATATCTTAAAATAAGGCAGTCCATCACCTTTAACAGAGTGATTCTCATCACGTTGAGATGTTTTTGAAGTGATTGGTTTGAATAGCTGTTGATATATATTGTTAAAAAGAAACTATCAATTGTTTTAAAAATTCACACACGTATAAACTTTAGTTATAATTTCCTAAAAGATATATTTATGAATTTGGAATCAAGAAGGTGTGCTTTATAAGAGTTCTAAATTAAAAAAAAAAATGGTTTTGTGTCAGGATTCGACTTAGTAACCGAATACTCAACAGCTCTACTTCGCCATGCCTTGTAATTATGGAAGCATAACACAAACATACTTTTGATTTGCGTATGAAGTTTCCGAAGGTCGCCAACAATATCGTCGAAATTTACAAGGCTTGCCCTTTCAGAGTCGCTGGGCTCTGGTACAGGCAGTTTCACTTTGTCCAAGGAACACTCCTACAAAAGAAATCACAAATTATAAAATTTCCAATATAACTTATATATTAATTCTATTAATAAAAATTTATTAATTATAACTTATATATTAATTTCTATTATTAATAAAAATTTTATTAATTAAACTTAAATATAAACTTTATCTGTCAGTTGTACTCCTAATATTATAAATATTTTGCAATTAAATCTTGCAATTTCCTTGTCCAATTAGATTCACTTAACAGAATTGGGTAGATTTACTGAAAAGAATTCGATAGATTAACTGAAAAGGATTGATGAATTCACTGAAAAGAATTGATGGATTCACGGAAAAGAATTTGATGGATTCACTGAAAAGAATTTGGTAGATTCATATAAAAAAAATATATGAAAAATTCTAATACTTTTATTTAAAAACAGGAATGTGGCATTAGTTTCCTTTTTAATCTCTTCTTTGAATTTTAAAATTCATTTAAAGGTTTAACTTATTCGATTGAGTTCCAGTAGAATTATTTTACAATTAAATTGAAATAACTGCTTTATTTTCACACTAAGAATTTAATGCCATGAATGTTTAATGGTTAAGCTATTAAAATCGCCCGAAATGGGATTGATAGCTTAAGCTACACAAATTAGCTCAGCTGCCTTTAGTAGCTTAGCCATTAAACATTCAAGGCATGTTTAATGGTTAAGCTATTAAAGTCACCCGAGATGGGATTGATAGCTTAAGCTACACAAACTAGCTCAGGTGACTTTAGTAGCTTAACCATTAAACATTCAAGGCATGTTTAATGGTTAAGCTACTAAAGTCACCTCGAAGAGCTTAGAAGGGTTACCAACCTAACTGGCTATGAAGCAACCACAAACGCTACTAAAGTTGCCCAAGATGGGATTGGTGCATGTTTAATGGTTAAGCTAAGCTACTAAAGTTACCCAAGATGGGATTGATAGCTTAAGCTACACAAATTAGCTTTTCTCTCTCTCTCTCCCTCTCTTGAAAATTAAACTTGAGACGATAAGAGATAACATATTCCACCACCATATGAGCCTCATTGAAGCCACAATGTTGCGTTTTCAAACATAAAAATATCGTTGAGCGGAATACCTTTTGATGGAGTTTCACGTATGTCCTCACGATGTAATGAAGAAGCGTGAGGGAATTATCCTAGTAAAAAGAAATAAAGCATAAAACATAGGTTAACATAATAGAATGGCATAGATACTATTCACTCGGAACAATTAGTTACTAAAAACAACCTTGCTTTTGACATCTTTCAATTTCGGCAAAATTTCAAGACCAAATCCATCAGCTTGGCCACGGTTCCGATTTCCTTAAAAAAAAAAAACTGCTTTAACTATTAGGAAATAGAATATTTGGTATCACATAATCTTTAAAGATCAAGATAGTTTGTGTGTGTGAAATAGAGACTTTCGTACTAATCTACTTTTTCTCCTAATTTAATTCTATTTCTACTACTCTAATTTTGGCTAATTTCAATATCTTTTTCCACTGTTCTACTTATTTTTTTTTCCTTTCCATTATAAATGGTTAACTATTTTTAGCTTCTCTCCCTTTTCCCATCGTTTAATTCATAATGGCTTTTTTGTATTGGAGTTAGTTCAGCAAGTCTATACACTAGACCGCCTTAACAAATACCATAATTAAAATTATAAATATCAAATTATGAAACTTATACATGAATAAATATCCACCACCATACAAATTGCTTACATTACGATGAATATAAATTAGTTTTTCTGCAAGGAAACCAAAATTTTGATATAATAATCAAGCTGTTGAAACCAGATTAGGCTGCATTATAGATAAATACACCAATATTTAAAAATCAAGGAACTGTTTGTTCATGTGAGTTTTAGAATGCAATTTCCGAGAAATTTAAATCTATTAAAGCTTAGGACACTAACCCTTGGACAACGATTAGTCAACAAGCTTCTTTTTTTTTAGTTGGGAATCGAACCCAGGATAACTACAAACAAGACGAATGGTTTACCACTGCATGACCATAGGACCCCAAAATCAAGGAATAATTTACAAAAGATTACATAATTCAAATTATGAAGAAGGAAATGTAATTAAATTTGGACACATGAAAACAATACTGTCAGCAAATACGTAAGGACAGCAGAACTCACGTTGCACCATGACCAATGGTTTTCAGAGGAAACCAAATCTCAGACTACAATGGGTAGAAGAACAGCCCACATACTATAATAATTATTGGGAGTCAAACCCAAATTAGTGGCACAATAGAGGCACTATCACTGTGCCACTATAGGGTGCTGGATCTATCTTTTCCCAAAGAACATAAACCTCTTGTAGAATTTTTGGTTGCTTACCGTGGTGTTACATCGGGTTTGTTTGTTTGTGGTTTTATGGCTTAAGGTCTACAATGGTCATGCTGCACTGTGACCTACTGTTTTTCGAGGAATCCGAATCTCGTAAGGCCTAGAGAACCAAACCCCAGACTACAGTGAGCAGTGCTATCTTTATGAGATCTCTGAGTAAGTGTTCTTTGCACTGTTGGGAGTCGAACCCGGATTAACAGTGCACTAGGTGAATGCGTTACCACACTGCACCACCGCAGGGCCCGACGCTGCATTAGGAGATGAAGTTCATTATATATTAATATCTAACTCCATGTGTTAATTATGAGTTGCAATGAATAACGAGAATAAAGATTAGAACTCTTTTTAAAATCAAGAACTATTACAGCTACTGGAAAACTATTACATATTGTGTTGTAATTACTGATGATGATAAAATAATGTCAAATGTTTTTTGTGAAAGTCATGAGTGTTGCTGATGTTGCCATGCTCTTAAACCCTTAGGAACGGACTCCTTGATTACAGTGAGCAAATTAGTTGGTAAGCTCTATCACACTCTCTCTCTATCTCTTTGGGGGGGAGGGGGTACCATTGGGGTCACACTCATATTAACAGCGCATTAAGTGAAGGCATTAACATTGTAAGGCTTTGTTTTGTATTCCTACTTCCATCTGCACAATTAATCGATCAATGCGACACAAAGAATTACTTTGGGAACCACCTACTGTCAGGAACAATCATATGCCCCAAGAATGTAGCCAAAATAGGATAAGAGTGCTCTAGTCTTTCCAAGAAAAATTTTACAGACAATTTTAAAAAGACCTCAGTCTAAAATCTTATGAAATTAAACCTGTGAATCAATCTCGCCCCCCCCCCCCCCCACGGGGTCTCTGACTATGCCCCACTAACATTCCATGAACCCTTTGCTGCTTACTACCATTTATATAAAATTCATATCGATGATTATACAATAATTTTCGGCATCCACGTATATGTAGCTCAAGCTAGCTGAGCCCACAGTGTCTTGACCACTAGACAAATGAGGAACGATGCCCTCGTTCGTCTAGTAGGTCAAGACACTCCAGGCTAAACGGAGGGACCCTGGTTCGAATCCAGGATGGGGAAAGCATCTCTTTTTCTCCAAAATTACATAAGCTCTAGTTTGAGCTAATTAATACGTGGGTGGCAAAAATTATTGTATAATAAATTCCCCCACGAAAACTCACAAAAATCTCGCCCCGGAGGCTTTGTGTGTTGACCATTATTTGGCAATTGTGTTATCCCTGTGAAGGGTAATAATATCTTATATCAATGATTATATTGTGCCTTGAATTATACAACAAACGTTTTCTCACAACGTTGAAACTCCTCAGCAGCCTTGATTAAAATTAAGAAGCAAAACATACCTCCATTCATATAATTCCCAAATGCAAGTATAATTCCAAAAAGCTTTTGTATGCTCTCATCGGTCATGAGGAACTGGAATTAAAAATGCGAATTTACAGTGTGGCACATATTTTACTCCACAATTAAAATTATCATCAATAAAGAAATTAATTATTATTAATAAAAAATTCATTATTAGTTGTGAGAATGAAAACAGTAACTCACTTCACAAGTCATCTTTAAGTTATTTAATTTGTTTTCTATGATGTTGATAGTTTCTGTAAAAGATGCTTGAAACATAATACATGAGACTCGATCAGCATATTCGGGAATTTGGGCTAAGTCGTACAGGAACCTTTAAGGATACAACAAATTTTACTATAATTTCCACTTTTTTAATCAAATTAATTTACTACTTTTGAACTTAAGTATCTAATGTATATCTAACTAGACAGAAGGGAATTAATACCACCCTACAGAACAATGTATTGAAAAACATTTTCTTCGGATGTATGCAACAACTAATATTTAATTTACAGTATGTTGTATGTTACAACTTTTTTTCCTTCAGAAGATCGTATGTTCAATGTTAATTAAAGACGCAATTATAACAAAAGGAGTTTTCCTTTTTAATTTTGGCTCTCTTTTCACTGCTTACCAAGAAGCTGCTTTGTCATAACCAAATATTTTGAGAAAGATCAGACTTCAGGTGCTAGAAAAATTTTTAATATAGGCGTCCAAAGTCAGAGAACATAGTTGATGTTATTCTCATTTACTAAGCACTTTTGGAATGATGCCAAATGAATTAAAAATGGCTGAATAAAAAAGAATCTTAGAACACTTTTTGTTGACATCGTTGTCAACAATGGTGTCAACATTTTTTGTTGACATCGTTGTTCCCCCAGTCCTACAGTACCCAAATCTAACATCATTCTGATTTTGTAGACTTACACACGGATAAAACCAATAAGAAAAGTAACGAAATACAAATACAAACAAAAATATAACTTCTGTCAATAATCACAGTATACTATAAATTAACTTTAAATGATCCTTTCAATTATTATGGACTTAATAATTTCGCTGAAATGGTAAAGAATACAAAGACTGAGTTATAGTTTTATTGTTTCACTTACTGTTCAGGTTTATCTAAGTGGATATCAGGTTTTGAAGCTAAATGGGCTTTGATCATTTGCAATTCTTCGGGTGTTGGCCTCTAAAGGAAACGATTATTACAAATACTATCAAGACAAAAGAAATATACAAGAACTGCTCAAGACAACCTTCTAACTAAAATAACTAGTAAAAGTTTTGTTGCTGATCAGAACGTTAAAGGCAAGAAGTGAAAAAGGTGGAATGGAAGCATTCAAGTAATATGTAAGCAATATTTTTGACATTTTATACCCCACTCCTCTGGTAAGCAAAAAATTAACATTGGCTAGCATAGGAAAATAAACACAACAGCAACCCCCCCGTCTCCCCAACGGTGCTTATGTAATACTTGAACACTCCCAATGTAATTAAGAATAATAAAATTAACGAGAAAAAATTATAAAATAATATAAAGAATAAAATTAATGAGAAATAAAATGGTTGGATTTTTATGGTGCAAGGACAAGAATTAAAATTAAAACTGGGAAGATTAAGGAAAATTAAAGAAAAGTGAACAAGGTGCAAAGAAAATGAAGAAAAAAAGATATGAAGAGTAAACGAAATAAGGGAGAAAGATAGAAGAGAGCAAAAAACAAAGTAAAAAAGAACGGTTTAAACTTCACTAACTGCATAAAGATCTGCAACGTTTGTATATATACTGTTTCCTATGTTGAGAAAGTGAACTTTATCCTATATTTATACCATAGTTTTCGGTACTCCTACCATTTTAAGTTTTAACAACACTAATCACATGCTCAAATTTTATTAGTTACAGTAAATTTTGGCCAATCTTTGCATACCGTTGAAAAAATACAGTAGAATCTGTTTATAATGATACCGCTCATGGCAATAACCTATCTGTAATGATATTTCCCCCGTATCTGTATCCCTGTAGTGTAGCGTGTTATCAGAGTCAGTCTTGTCTATAATGATATCTTTTACAGGCCCTTCAAATATCATTATAGATACATTTCACTGTATAATCAAATTGTGAGTACCACATGTGAAATTAAGTTAGCAAGCATCTAACATCTTAGTCAAGCATCAGACCCAGCAGATAGGCAGGCATACAAATACAGATATTCAATAAAAAGGTAAAGCAAAGCATTTACCCTTTCCTGAGAAACGAACTAAGGAATTCCAGGGCTTTTAGCCAAAAAATGATTTCAACACTTTTTGCATTCTGTTGAAAAAAAAAAAAAAAACATGTCCTCACCTGTAAGATTAGAACTGCAGATAGACGCTCTGATAACTGTGGTGTTTGAACCA
>QLNU02015270.1:71449882-71463432 GCA_006491805.2 Dysdera silvatica
TGCTCTTATTATTAATAAAGAGACCCTTCTAAATTACTAAAATATTTTAAAATTAAGTGTATTCTGGATTTATACTATTTTAACTAATTTTTGATCAATATTGGTTCATTCAGTATTGATCACAAATCTCAATTATTGTAGTCAGAAAAAGCAAACCAATAACAGGGATTTTGTGCAGTCCCTGATGAAGAACAAAATTCTTGGTATTGTTTAATCTTTTACTCCTCTTCACCTTTTACTACTACAATGTCAATTTTTATTCTGAGATGTTTCTACTACTTAAATTTACTTGGTTTTACTACCTTGTGTGATATTACTTTACAACTTTAACTTTGTCCAAGTTAATATATGCTTAAGTGTAGTGTATTTATGTATATTACATTAGAAAGTACTACATGTCACAATCATACTACAATTTTGCTATATATATATACACACACACACACAGTTATTCAAAATAGATAAAAATATAAATTACCACTTCATAGATTGCTTGTAGAGCATCTAAGTCTAGTGTGGAGGTATCAAAGTTGTAAACAGCTGAAATAACAATTTTCATTACAAATTAAATGTCATGAATTTTTTGGATGGGGGGAGGGGGGGTAAAAATATACACATATGGGAACATACTGCATAGATTAAACAAAGAAAAACTATTTTGTTAATTATATATATATAATCATTATCGGTCATTTTCAATCCACTGCAGGATGGAGGTTTCTCTGTTATCTCGCATACACACACACACAAAGTATGGTGAATGAATGATTTTTTCTTCTAAACAAAAAAAGCTCTAGCCTAAGCTTCGACGTGGGTGTCAAAAATGATTAAGTATAATGGTAAATGAAATACAGAGGAATCAGCTTGGAGCTCACCACATTGGTCAGCTGGACCTACAGTACAACTAAGGTTCCGGACTTTAGTCACCACAATCGAAGTCCTACGCTAGGTTGCACTCATTGTGTCACCCACCTACCGAGTGACAGCTACTGGAAGGGCTCCTTCGAAGCGGCGCTCTCTAAAGAGCCAATATTCTTGGCAGTGGGTGAGGACATATATATATAAAACTTGTAATTAACTTAAACATATGTTTACAACCCACATAAAAAGTAAAATTTATTAGAGAATGTTTTTTAGATAAACTGGTTTGCATACAGAATTTAATCATATAAATATATATATATATATATATATATCAACGCAATCAACTCATAGAATTTGCCGAAGCTGAAAATCTTAGCATCATGAATTCATTTTTTAAGAAGAAACTACAAAGAAAATGGACATGGAAACACCCCAATGGAGGAACCAGCGAAATTGACTATATACTGGCAAACAAGAAATCAATTATTGAAGATTGCAGCGTACTGAACAGATTTAATACTGGAAGTGATCATCGAATGGTGAGATGTAAAATGCACTTAAATACTAAATTAGAACGACAGAAGCTCATTAGGAAACAAGTAAGTAAGAGGGTGGATCTAATGAAACTGAAAGTAAATACCGAGGCATTCAAGTTGGAATTAAAAAATCGCTTTTCTGCACTGGAAGGACTTATTGAAGAAGTTGACATCTCAGAAGCAAATGAAAACATTGTTAAGACAATAATTGAAACTGCTGGGGAAATTGGTGGTGTAATATGTAAAAAGCAGAATAGCAAATTATCTGAGAAGACGAAACAACTCATGAAAAGGCGAAGACTTATGAAGGTGGACAATCAAAATACCAGTCGCAAGATCGAGTATGTAGAACTTTGCAAAACTTTGCGCAAAAACATGAAAGAAGATATAAGAAAATTCAATTGTGAGTTAGTAAGGAAGGCCATTGAAAGCAACAAGAGCCTTAGGGTTGTTAAAGGGAGTTTGTCTATTGGGAAGAAACACATCATTGCATTAAAAGGAGAGGATGGCACTGTAACAAGAAATAGGGAAGAAATACTTAGAAGAGTTGAAGAATTCTACAGAAAGCTGTATGAGGGAAACAGTGGATTAAACGAAGACTCTGAGATAGTCGAAGGAACAGCTCCTAAAATCTTAAAAGAAGAAGTAGCATTTGCAATAAAAAGTATGAAGAAAGGAAGATCCCCTGGCGATGATGGCATTACATTAGATATCTTAAAAGAAGCTGGAGAACATGTAGAAGACATACTCGCAAAATTCTTTACCAAATGCCTCAACAGTGGTAACATACCAAACCAATGGGATTCTGCAACAGTAATTCTTTTGCATAAAAAAGGTGATAAAGAGGATTTAAAAAATTACCGACCAATTAGCTTGTTACCTGCTATTTATAAAATCTTCACAAAAGTGCTAACACATCGCCTGCAGAAAAAATTAGATGCAGCTCAACCAAGAGAACAAGCTGGATTTCGAAGTGGATTCAGTACAGTGGACCATATTCAAGTATTAAGAGAATTAATTGAAAGAACACATGAATATGAACTTCCATTGTGTGTGGCATTTATTGACTATGAGAAGGCCTTTGACTCTATTAAAACATCAGCAGTCATCAACTCTTTAAGATCAACAGACATCGAGGAAGTGTACATTGACATGGTGAAACGTGTGTATAAAAATGCAAGTGCAAAATTTCGGTTACATAAAGATACCGAAGCTATCAAAATTGGTAAAGGTGTGAGGCAGGGAGATACCATTTCTCCAAAACTTTTTACTTCAGCTTTACAGATGATTTTTCAGCAGATAAATTGGAATAACAGGGGAATAAAAATAAATGGTGAATATTTAAATCATTTGCGGTTTGCTGATGACATTGTTATTTTTTCAACGAACCCATCAGAACTCCAAGACATGGTACAGGAGCTCTCAACTAGAAGTAAAGAAGTTGGACTCAAGATGAACCTACAAAAAACTAAGATCATGTTCAATAATTTCGTAGAGGAAACAAAAATACAAGTTGACAACATTGAGCTAGAAATTGCTGATTCATATATTTACCTTGGCCAGCTGATTTCAATGGATGGCAACATTATGAAAGAACTCAACAGACGTATTAAACTTGGCTGGAGTGCATTTGGAAGAAACAGTTTTATCCTGAAGGGGAAATTGCCTTTGTGTCTAAAAAGAAAGGTCTTCAACCAGTGTGTATTGCCAGTCCTCTCTTATGGATCAGAGACATGGAGTCTAACAGTTGGAGCAATACGAAAGTTACAGACAACGCAAAGGAGCATGGAGAGGTGCATGCTTGGAATAACTAGGAGAGATCGAAAAAGGAACACTTGGGTGAGAGAGCAAACTAGAGTAGAGGACATCATTGTTAAAGTAAAAGGGCTGAAATGGCGATGGGCTGGGCATATTGCAAGAAGAACTGATCAACGATGGACAACAGAAATTCTGAACTGGATTCCAAGAGACCACCGAAGACCTAGAAAACGTCCTCAAACTAGATGGGTGGATGAAATAAGAAAACAGGTTGGGGTGACGTGGAAGCGAATTGCTCAGGATAGACTTGTGTGGAAAGCATTTGGAGAGACCTTCATCCAGCAGTGGATAGATAATGGTTGAATATGATGATGATGATGATATATATATATATATACAAACACATATACATACAATTAAACTACCATGCATCAAAAGTAAAAAAATTCATAAAAAAAATTTTAATATATAAAAACTTCAATATATGAATTTTCCTCTATAATAAAAAACTGTTTTATATACAAAGGCAGCAAAAATCATGCTGCGCCGAGTCTAGTTTTCCAAGGAAGCTGAACCTCTTGGCACCTAGGGAACCAACCTACAGACCACAGTGAGCAATTTGTCAGTAAGCATTCTATTTGAACAACAATGGGAGTTAAACGCAGGTTAACAGCATGCCAGGTTTTGCCACTGTACCCCAACAGCAGAATCACCTCTGTCATGGACGATTATTATTCTCCAATATACCCATAGTGAACCAGACCGTTATCATATTACATTTGAAAACAAGAGCTGATTATTAGCTTTTTTTGCTATATGTTGAAAACTTATACTTAAAAAAAAAGAAGTTCTTCAAAATTTTTTATAGCTCAGAAAACTATGCATAAAATTTTTTACCATTTACCACTGCCCTTATATAAGCTTATCATCATCCACAAGAGTACAGAGTTCTCACTTCTCTTGGAGCAAAAAATTTCCATTATAGATATTAAATTTGTCTAGTTAGTTCAGATTTTTATGCGTAGAGATTCAACGTAACACTTAACAATTTCAACATCTGATCAGTTTTTTACCTTCTTCTCCACGAATTGTTGTTTATGTTTATTTTAATAACTCAAGAGTGATCTAAGAGTCATCTGGACGGGACCATGATGGCCTGATATGACTTTCAAATCATGATATATTTATATATATAACCAAGCTCATTAGAAATTGCCTCAGCTCCATGAACAAAATGGTAATCATAACATAGGCTTGATAACTATATTTTTGCAGTTGGCGAGTAGAATATCTTTTCCTACTATAGGTTCCTTTGTTTTCTTTTGAGGTGGGCGAGTAGAACATAGCCGGGATGCCCCCCCATCTCATAGAAATGTATTCAGCCCCCTCTTCTAGAAAATATGTTCTCTCAAAATAAACTATCGTAGAATTTTGTTTTGCATAAAATGGTACACATGAGAATGGAAATTGTTCTCTGCCGCTAAAAATATATTCGAAGTACATTTTTTTTTACAGAGGTTTGAATCTTTCACTACTCCATAATAAGGATAAGGGAAATGATAAATTTTAGTATACCTCTAGAAATTTTCAATGCAAAATTTACGCTGGGAAATTTATTCATTAATGTTAAATATATTAGTCTGCTTAGATATTTAGTGTTATTAAATATATTACTAAAATACATCAAAATATTAACGCATTTTGGGCCCCTCCCCGATAACAAGTGTCTAGCTATGGGTGAGTACTATTTTTGTCTGGTGAGTAAAGTTTGCGGCAATTTATCCAGTCCTGCTCATAACCACTAACACACCCCATAAGTCATATTCACAAGAAAGCAGCAACTTGGTATGATTCTTCCAATACTTTATTATTATCATAGCATTTTCATGCACTGAAAGACATTGGCAGCATAATTTAACGTATTTACATGACACCTTCAGTTTCTAAGTTTATAAATGTCATCTCTTCTGATGTTAAAATCCTTGAAGAATCTGGGTCTTCTAAATCATTGTCGCTTATGTCTAAAATTTTCCTTAACTTCTTTTCATTACCAACTATTCCTCGCTACGCTCTAATTTCCATTTTTCTGAGATCTTCGTTCATTTCAACCAGTTTTTCCTGGGGAATTCCACTTTTCTTCTTCATTATGTGCTGGTTCTATAAACTTCTTAATTATATTTCATCTGTCTTCTTTTCCTTATTTCTTGTCACAGATTGTGGACAATCATACAGATTATATATTTCAGCATATTTTCTAATTCTCTACTCACTATTTTGTGTCTAGCAGGCGTGTAATGAAAAATGACCTTAAACTTGAGAAGAATATAATTAAGTACTAACAATAAGTATATCCATCCTATAGTTATATAGTTAAATAATTATCCAAAATTTACAAGCCTATAATTTTTAAATTTTTCGAAATTAATTAGTGTTTCTTAAGTTCCATTTGTGATTCATCCTATCCCCTTTTACAATCATTTTATCATATGCTGTTTGTATTAAATTAAATAATAATAATAATAATGTGTTGCATAAAATCATCTGTCTTTTAAAAGTTCTGAAGAAAAGATTAAACCAGGGGCAGACTGGGCCACCGGCCCACAGGCCAGTGTGTCCTCATGGGCGATAGGATTTGCGCCTCCGAATAGGCAAGGACCCGTGCCCTCAGAAAATCCAGGGTATGCGCCCTTTGAAAGGACCCAGTCCGCCCCTGGATGAAACCATTCACACTAGAAAAATAGAATACGTTAAACACATCAGGAAAATAGAATGAATTACTACAAATATCTCACCATTTTCTACATCTGAAATTTCTATTCTGAGACTGGAAATGAGAATTCCAACGTTTTGGGAACGCTTCTGATCTAATAACTTTGCTACCTAATTCAAAATAAATTTATTAGTATGTAAAAAGATGCATTTCCATAATTAATTTTCAAATGAGCTTTTCAGATACACAGGGTTATACAGAAAGAATCATCTGATTTCAAAATTATATATTTGCAAAACTAAACAACACAAATGATAAGTAATACATGAATGAAAAAAAAAATCCAAGTTTTTTTTACAAATATTCGATGTGACTTCCTTTAGTTGCACATATAATGTCAGGTCAATGTGCAAATTCCTGCCAAACACATTCCAATGTGTCATTTCCTAGTTGCCCTGGACTTTTTTTTTTACAAAGACATCCAGTCACCTCAAACCGATGATACTATGAGCCATTGGTGGATTAATTCGGTACTTTGAATTTTAAATAAAATTGATATTTGGTTGCTGAATATTCAGTATTTGACCTCAAAGCTGGCCGAATATTCAGTCTCATCTCTAATATCAACATTGCTTAAATTTTCTTATCAAAATTGAGTCTAAAACCAAGGACAGGGGCGTAGCAATTCAAAAATTATGGGAAGCACTCACGTATTTTTTATAATTGATCATACGATATGGTATTAAATAGAATAATGTGCCCTGCTATCCAACGGGTGGTCTTTGAGTCCCATCTTCTGTCTGTTTGTGGTTTTGCAGTTCAAAGACTACAATGGTCATGCTGCATCGGGACCTACTGTTTTTCGAAGAATCCGAACCTCTGGACCTACAATTTTCTGAGGAATCCAAACCTCTTAAGGCCTAGGGAACCAAACCCCGGACTACAATGAGCAGTGTGATCTTTATGAGATCTCTGAGTAAGCGTTCTTTGCATTGTTGGGAGTCAAACCTGGATTAACGGCGCACTAGGTGAACGTGTTACCACACTGCGCCACCGCAGGGCTCTTTGAGTTCCCTGAGCTCCCCCCACTTCCTAAACCACCAACCAAGGAGTAAGAGGTAAACACCGATTTCATTATGTGCATGATAACCAAAGGTGTAAAAATATGACACCATTATATTGCGCTTCCCACCAATACCAGCTAACATAGATAACTAACTTCTTATTATATAAAACAAAATACATAAAATGGCTTATAGCTATTTCGGAGGAACCATTTTATTTATTTAAACTGCGATAATTTGTTTTATAATGCCTATGCACAGTGAGTCACACATCTTTACTATAGATAACTTCCTTACTTCCTACAACTAGGCACTGCTTTGGTATTTTGAACAGATGTGCACTGCTTATTACTTACGGTAAGTGTATACGGGGTTTCCATGCACACTGAAGAAAAAAAAAATTCCGACTTTTTCAACAAAAACTCCTGAGCAATCACAAACAAAACTGTAAATTAAACTTCAGTTTCGAGGAAAACAGCGTCCTGTTTGCACAAAATTTAGCTATTCAGAACAGAAGTTAGGACGGTTTCTCAACTTTTCGAGGTTTGGCCAAAAAATCTTGTTCTTCAATGAGTTCATTACTTCAGGACCAGTGTGCAACTGCATAAAGCAATGATTGTTTGTTTGTGGTTTTACGGCTCAAGGACTACAATGTTCGTACTGCACCAGGACCTATTGTTTTCCGAGGAATCCGAACCTCTTAAGGCCTAGGGAACCAAACCCCTGACTACAGTGAGCAGTGCGATCTTTATGAGATCTCTGAGTAAGAGTTCTTTGCACCGTTGGGAGTCGAACCCGAGTTAAAGGCGCACTATGCGAACGCGTTACCACACTGCACCACCACCACCACAGGGGTCCATAAAGTAATAAAGCAGTTTATAAAGCAAAAAAAAGCAAACTCACTTCTTTACTTTTTTCTTTAGGCACCTTGGCTTTTGATTGAGCTTTTCTTTCATTAATTTGTCTTGAAAATAAATCTGAGAACTCTTCGAGATTTTCAGGCATCGCTTCTTCCAAGTTTTGCCACAAATTTTTAGATCTAAGAAAACAAGGTACACATAAGAAAATAATACCAATTATAACCACATTTTAAAACAACTATAAACATATTTTAAAACAATGCAAATCATAACTTTATTTTAAAAGACACCAATTATAGCATAATTCACAGGGTCCCCACTCACACTAGGAAAAAAAAATTCCCTGATTTTTCAAGGTTTTCACTGGAGTTTTCTGGCAAAATTTCCTGACCAATCACCAGAAACTTTAAACTTGGGTTGCAGGGAAAATGACTTCACATTCCTAAGAGATTTAGCTATTCAAAACAGAAATTAAAGATTTCCCACGCTTTTCCAGTTTTGACCACAAAATCTAATTTTTCTCTGACTTTTCCCTGAGCTTTAGGGACACTTATAAATTCCTTGACAATTCCAGGTTCTCCAGTCGTGTGGGAACTCAGAGTTTAAAAAAGTATCTATTGCATATATAAAAATGATAAAATATCAATATTAGCAATAACTTAACTATCGCAAATTAAATTAGTGAATATGTACACATAAACACAATGTGCTTAAGTTTGAACGCTCCTTTTTTCAATTCCTTCTATTAGCTCACACTCTCCCTATATATATCTTGTTCAAATTTTCAATCGTTAATAAAATACTTTCTATCCATCCAATCAAGTTCAAATAAATTTTTTTAAACTTGTAGTGGATGACACTTGATGTTAATACAGTTTTTTCAAATATTAATTCATTAATTAAATTTAAATGAATTTTTTTTGCTTTCCTTTGGTGTATTTGGCGATTAATGCTTGCCGCCAATTACAGCCAAATGTCGCCAAAATTGCTTTTCGCAATTTTTCCCTTTCTTCCCTTTTATTTGAGCAGCGCATTGAAGGAATTGACTTTAAAAAAAAATTTTTTATACTTGTTTTTTTATATATGCTTGTATAAGAACCTTTATCCTCCTTCAATTCATAAGGTGTTCCTCCTTGGCATAAACACAATAACTAAATCGAACTAACTTCAAGCGGGAGATAAGATATTATTACCCTGCTCAGGGATAACACAATTGCCAAATAATGGTCAACACATAAAGCCACCGGGGCGGGTTTTTTCGTGGGAAAATTTATTATACAATAATTTTCGGCACACATATAAGTAGCTCAAGCTAGAGCTTTTTTTGTTTAGGAGAAATAGAGAGACAGACCTCATCCAGGATTCGAACTAGGGTCCCTCTGTTGAGCCCAATATTAACGTTCAAACAAAAGAAGAAGAGTAGTTTAAATTTTCTCATAGTACAAAGTTAATGGTAGTCGGCTGTTTTATCCCATGTTTTCAATTTTCTGATATAGTGACTATCTAATTAAATTATTTTACTAAGAAATTTACATATAAAAAATTGAATTGACTAATTCAGATGGTAAGTTAGTAGTCATAATTAAATCAGGTTACGATTATTACCGAGACTCGATAAATCTACTCGCCTGGTTGTTACTAGCCACTAGATTTTTGCAGTTGTCATATAGAAGACCTTCTTTTCCTACTAGGATCCTAAGTTTTCTAATTGAAGTGGGCGAGTATTGTTCTTGTCTGGTGAGTATGGTTGACCACAATTTCTCGAGCCCTGATTATTACTAGTGTACAAAATTTCAGAAAATAATTATGGTACAACTTACTCTGCTTTTTGCACTTCAATCGATGGAACTTGAATTCTTGTCCAATATAAGGGTTTCATAGGAACTTTGGGGCTCACAGGGGGTTTACGAGCTAAATAATCAGATTAAAAAACATATATATAAGAAAATTTCTAATATAAATAGAAAAAACTTGAAGTTTGTTCTGGTATGCATCATCCACAAATGTGATGTGCTATCTATGCTACTAAAGTTTAATATAAAATACACTTTTATGTTGACTGGAATCTAACCTTAACTTAAACAAAAGAATGTGCTAATAAAATCACAATTCACGGCACCATATTTGATTCAGTAGACAGAATGGTAAGAAGAATTTGTGTGTGTTTGCATTTTGTGACATAAGGAGGGTGGAGATCATAATGCACCAAGACTTACTGTTTTCTGCAATATCTGAACTTCCATTGCTCAGAGAATCAATTCTCAGAATGTGAATTGATAGAAAAAAAATAAGTGCTCGGAATCAACTAGATTCAACCCCAGATTTTCCACATAGGAAACAAACATGCAGCTGCTACGACACTGTGCAGCTTGTTCAGGATGAGAACTCATTGAGTTGAGGTCTGCCTGAGGCATTTTTTCTTTAGGAATTAAAGAAATAAATTTTATGGTGCAAAGAAAATAAAGGTGATATTGTACCAGCAAGGGCTGATCCAGATCCGGTGCACCCTTATGAACGATAGGACTTGCACCCTAATGGGATATGGGACTCCTGCCCTCCAGTAATTCAAAGTATGCACCCTTTGAGAGGACTCAGAGGCTTGCCTGTGAGGAGATAGCATAAGGAGTTGAGCCTGAATTATTGGCATGCAGGGTGAATATGAATGTGTGACCACTTCAAGGACATGATATGGAAACCTGAAAGTTTACTGGATTAAGGACTGCCTGAGACATGGCATCATTCTTTTTCTTTCCAACTCGTATGAGGCAATAAAACTTCAGAATTCATAATGTATGAATGCTGTCATTTCACAATCAAATAATTATTATTAATTGTGAATCAATAGCCTCTTACCTGCAGAATATGCTCCATACCATCCACCAGATGGAGGAGGAGGTAGTGGTGATGGCCCCGAGCCTGAAGGTGAAGTAGGTGGTGGAAAAGGTGGCAAACCAGGTGGAGGCGGAGGAGGACCAGGAGGTCCACCCATCTTTTGCATTCCAGGAAGTGGTGGAGGTGGTGGTGGAAGTCCTCCCATGGATGCCAAAGGTGGTGGAGGAGGAGGTGGTGGAGGCCCGCCAATTCCTGGAGGAGGAGGTGGTGGTGGTGGTGGTGGTGGAATATGACTGCTCCCAGGTGGAGGAGGTGGTGGTGGTGGAATATGACTGCTCCCAGGAGGAGGAGGTGAGTGGTGGTGGTGGTGGTGGTGGAATACATGGTCCTCCTAGTAATGGTGGAGGCGGGGGTGGTGGAGGAGGTGGTACAGATGTAAGATCAGTAGACGGCATTGGTGGAGGCGGAGGTGGTGGTGTTGGAATTGATCCTGCACTTGTAACAGATGAAGAAGGAACTCTGGGTTGTGACTGTGTAGAACTCATACTTTCCCTTGAAGAAGAGTCTTCTAATTTTTTCAAGTTAGGAGAAGGTAATGGAGTCACTGTTTGTACTAAAGGCGGCTTTATCTTTTGGCTAGAATCCATGAAAAAGTCCCGAATAGGGGAGCAGCCAAAGTCCTTGTAAATAGCACTGTCTGTCTGTACAGAGACAGAATGGTGTTGTACTTCAATACATATCTCTGTTTGGCACTGAAATGATTGTGATGATTGCAGAATTTCAGTCTGTGTGGAAATTGTTTGTGCTAGTCTAAGAAATTTCTTTTCGAAATCTGGTGACATGGGACTTGTGTCCAGATCTCGTTTAGCTTTCCTCGTCAACTCCTCGATAGCTGCCAGAGTTTGGTATTTGTCAACTTCTCGTTCAAGGCGAGCAAGCTTGGTCTGAAAATCGCTCATCTTTGAAGCCTGTTCTCCTCTCAGATTAAACATGGCAATTTCCTTTTCTTTCTAGAAATGCAAAAGAAGCGTGATACTGAAAAACGAAGGTAGCCCTTCTTTTAAAAGTATAAGTTTTACAAAACAAATATTTTAAAAAAATTTCAAACTTGTTTCAAATGTACCTGCAGCCTATCAACTGCTTCTTTGTGTTCTTTTTTCATACCCATCACGATACTCTGCATTTCTGACGTAAAAAAAATGATTATCACACAAACGTAATACAATCATAACAAATGTAATAAAAGAAATTAAGGGGCAAATGTAATAAAAGTACAAAATTAAAAAGTCAATAAAAGTAGTAAAGAAACAAATATAATAGAAATAATACAGTAAAATAATAAATATCATTGGTCAGTATGCAAAAGATAGCAGACACAAAAAGGAAATAATGAAAAAAACAAGAAAAGAAAGATAAGGCATAAAAAAATGTAAGAAAGAAAAAAGAATGGGAAATAAATATAAATTGTTAGGATAAAAGAATAAAAAACTGTGCAATATTTAAAAAGTTTAAAATTATAAAATCATGCGAGAAACCCTCTCAATTTCAATCATTAATTTTTTATCATTACACTTTCTTCTCCTTTATTCTATTTTAAAATTTCTCCCCGTTTTCTAATTTCCGTTTCCTTGAAAACTGTCTGTATATGTGATTATTGGCAAACTATTAATCAAAGCAGTAATATTTGAAATACTGAAATAATAATGTATCACAAATAAGAAACAATATTATAATCTAATGTGGATGCTAAAAAGCAGAGAAATTAGTAAATTTTACTCCATGCAACGCACAGCATCATGCAAGAAAGTATTACAGAAATGTGTACGAAAAGCATTTAAAAAAATGGACAGCCTTATTTTAATAATGCTTTACGCAAAAAAGAATGGGTAAATGAGTGCAGTTGTAGTGGAAATCAAGATAAAAATAAATGATTCAGCACAGTTTGGCAAAATATAATTTTCCCGATAAATGAATGAGTAAAATGGCATGGACTGCAAAAAGAGAATTTTGTGTATGTTTGTGTATTATGGTGTCAGAGATGGTTTAAAGCACAATATGCCTGGACTTAATTTTTTGGTAAAAAAAAAATGGCAAGTACTTGTTTTAAGCCTAGATTTAGTGTATGGTAAACAAATCCCATACCGAGAAAATTTTGTGCCTCAGATAAAGATGTATAGTACCCCACCTACCATAAAAAAATATTAATTTTTAACACTCGCTATTTTAAATTTATATATTATTACAAATATTCTTTTTTAATTCTAACAGATGAACATTTGCCTAGAAACACTTACGTTACTACCTCATTTGGCACCTGTTTAAGCTTTTAGCTTGAGACAATTGTTTCATTGGCTACACTCTCAACATGACTCTACAAATGTGCTGACACCGCAAATGTAAAGTGAATTTTGGAAAATGAGTAAAATTGTACGAATTGCTGAAAGTGGATTTTTTACAGAATGGACTGGCTGCATAATAAAATATGAAATAAAAACTTCTGCCACGTTTATGAAAAACATGCCCAATATAATCAGGGCTGGATTTCTGAGTTGACACACAAGGCATGTGCCAAAGGGTAGCGACTGTTGAAGTGGCAGCAGAGAACTCAAAAATAAAATCTTGCAAATCTGTTGTACAAATATACAATACAGTAATCGTTCCCAACCTTTTCAGCCGATGCACCTTTTTTAAACATATATCGATTGATTGATTGTTTGGCTTTTTTATGGCGCAAGAGCATCTGGGCTATACTGCGCCAAACACGGTAAAATCAAAAACTGTAGTAAAAGCCAGTACTTTTTAAAAATTTAAAAACGTGCGTATGGTCAGCATGGTCATTTAAAATGTCAGACAGTGATGAAGAGTTAAAAGTAAGAGCGCGGGCAAGTCTATAATAGGGGCATTGAGTTAAGATGTGTAAAACACT
>QLNU02015270.1:71463532-71475546 GCA_006491805.2 Dysdera silvatica
TTTTCCCATTCAGGGCAGAAGAAAAAACACATAAACTAAAATGCAGTACCGGAAAGAAAGTTCATTTATGTGGTGTAAAATGTCTGCTTGATTGTTTTCACACATCGTCCCTGGTGGGGTCGCAAGGGACCTTTTGACCTCTGAGTGATCTGAAGAATTAGAAGAGCTTGGTTATTGCATCCATAAATTTAGTCCTATACTGCTTTTCTTGGAAAATCGGCTTATAGTTGTCCAAGTGCAGGGCGTGATTACAATGAATGGCTATTACTGAGAAAGGTTAAAATAGAGCCATAGCCGCATCTGGGTTTCTGGAGATTGCAAAGTTATAATAATTTTATTTATTCTCTGCATATACATAGCACAGCATGAAGTTGTTACATATTGTAGCAGGTCCCTGAAAAATATGGCAGTGAGGGGAAAAAAAAGGAGCGAAGGCGTAAAACGGAACGTTACAACATTGGCGTAGGCAGGGGGTATTGATGGGGGTTGTAATCCCCCAATGAAATGAAATTTTGTGTATTGTGTATATGTGAGTTGCAGCTCTGTAACTCCCCCCCATTGAGTCTATAACCCCCCACCTACGAACTTTTTGCGTAATTCTACGCGTTACAATGTCAACGGATGGTGGTCATGTGAGTCGGACAACAAGATTCGGTGGGGTAATGTTGATAGGGATGACATCACCTGAAAGTTTACAACAATATGGGATATAAAGGCTTATCAAAATATGAATAATTACAGTTCTTTGTCTCACGGTGTATTATTGCTTTGAAATGATGATTGAATTGTGTTCGGGAGAAGCCCAGTCAATTTTGACCTTATTAAAAAGTGTAGTTTTGTTTACTTTTTTTCGACACAATACTTCGCAGATGCTTTATCCAGTCCTTAAGTTCAAGATTGGCGTAACCTGAACTTAACCAAATTAAATAATTCACACCTACCAATAACCGCAGAGTGCACTAAAATTAAGTAAACGCTTCGTCATCGCTAGAAATACCGCCAGGAATTAAGCAAAATCTCTATATATAGCAGAAAACAAACCATCAGGCAAAACAATATAGTATTCAACAACGCCATATGATCGGCGCTGGTAACACTACGCCAAAAAACGTTGATTAAAATTGTTGTTTAAAAACAACTTTTTAATGTAACGCATCTTCGGAGGGAATTTTTTTTAACTTTTTAATTATATTTTTCGACCTTGATGGGGGAGGGGGGGTCAAAAACCTATCACCCTCTCCTTGGATACGGCCTTTCTAACGTTTGGCCTATTCGACCAAAAATAAAAAAAACAAACATATGTATATATACAGTGAAAATCGGTTATAACGACCTTCAAGGGACCGTGCAAATTCGGTCGTTATAAACGATATCTTTTTAAAATCACAGTAGCCTATAGTATAATACACTCTAGAGTTTTATAAATTATTTTGATAGTAAAAAGTATTAAACGTTTAGGTTTCAAAATTAAATTAAAATATATTTAATTATAATGAATTGAATTTCCGTCTATATTAAATTATATTTATAGCCACACTAAAAACATAGTACTTTCTTAGTTTTTTAAATTGAAAAAATTCTAGAAAATACTAAAGTATATAATCTAGAAAACAAATCTAATGAATAATATTTATTATATTATACTAATGACTTCCGAACAGTGCCGGTTTAAGAGTTTTGTGGGCCCCACGCTTCAAAAATAGAATGGACTCCTAAAGAATATGACCCTCGTGATATTTAATTAATAAATCACTTTTTAAGTTCATTATCTTCAATATTCAGGTTTAGCAGTAATAAAACTTTCTCGGACATTTGTAAATAAACAAGATTAGAATAACGCTTAAATTTTAATAACTAACCCACATTGTTCCGACTTATGACTGTCAAGTCGCGTCGTTATATCCGATACGAATTTCCCTAGTTAGAATCTACGTAGACTACAAAATCGCTGTCGTTAAAGCAGGTTTCGTCGTTATATACGATGTCGTTATAACCGATATATTTAGTATGGAGTAGAATAGCAAACCAAACTTCTTGTAAAAATTCCGTCGTTATATGCGGTTGGTCGTTATAACCAGCGTCGTTATAAACGATTTTCACTGTATATATATATATATATATATATATATATATATATATATATAATTGTTTGTATCATCATCATCATCATCATATTCAACCATTATCTATCCACTGCTGGATGAAGGTCTCTCCAAATGCTTTCCACACAAGTCTATCCTGGGCCATTCGTTTCCACGTCACCCCAACCTCTTTTCTTATTTCATCCACCCATCTAGTTTGAGGACGTTTTCTAGGTCTTCGGTGGTCTCTTGGAATCCAGTTCAGAATTTCTGTTGCCCAACGGCCAAATAAATAAATAAATAAATAAATAAATAAATAAATATATATATATATATATATAAAAAGTTTTCCTCGCCCATTCTTGGCGGAAACAGGCTTTGGGACGGGCAGAGCGCCATGTTCCCAAGCCTCTTTTTACATCACTTCTTAATGTGCCATGTCTAGAAACTTCCTGACAATGTGACACGTGTTATATATATGTGTGTGTGTAGAACTTATGTGACGATGTGTGGAACCGGCCAGGTTTATTTATGTGGCAAATTAATATTTGCTGCACGGATAGAAAGGCGGAAGGGGAGGGCTAATTCACCAACCCGTCTAGCCAGCGTGGTGAAATTATGGCTAATTCCTCCATTATGTTGACACACCAGAAACCATGGCCCCTAGTCTCCAGGTGCTGGAGTGCTCCTGATCAAGGCAGCGGTCAGTGTGGCATGAAAGCAGGGGGTGCTAAGAATCACTGGAATGGCCCAGGCTGCCGTTTGTTATTGACCTTGGCTACGTTTAATGGACGATCCCTTGCTTCTGAAGCAAAACTTCAGGAATTGGAAGAGGAACTAGACAAGATCAAATGGGACATTGTAGGACTCAGTGAAGTTAGAAGAAAAGGTGAAGAGTTGGTGGAACTGAAAAGCGGACATTTGTTTTATTATAGAGGAACGGAAACTGGAAGAACAAGTGGTGTTGGCTTCTTAATCAACAAAAGAATTAAAGACTGTCTTCTGGAAGTTGAAAGTACATCAGATCGAGCAGCGAGGCTTGTTGTTCAACTAACCCAGCGATACCAACTTCAAATAGTACAGGTATATGCACCAACATCAAGCCATACCGACGAAGAGGTTGAAGAATTTTATGAAGAAATCAAAGAGTTACACACCAAAGGGAAACAACATATCAAGCTCATCATGGGGGATTTCAATGCAAGAATTGGACAACAGGAACAAGGAGAGACATCGGTTGGTAAATACGGATATGGGGAAAGGAATGAACGTGGCGATCAACTCATCGAATTTGCAGAAGCTGAAAATCTTAGCATCATGAATTCATTTTTTAAGAAGAAACCGCAAAGAAAATGGACATGGAAACACCCCAATGGAGGAACTAGCGAAATTGACTATATCCTGGCAAACAAGAAATCAATTATTGAAGATTGCAGCGTACTGAACAGATTTAATACTGGAAGTGATCATCGAATGGTGAGATGTAAAGTGCACTTAAATACTAAATTAGAAAGACAGAAGCTCATTAGGAAACAAGTAAGTAAGAGGGTGGATTTAATGAAACTGAAAGCAAATACCGAGGCATTCAAGTTGGAATTAAAAAATCGCTTTTCTGCACTGGAAGGACTTATTGAAGAAATTGATATCTCAGAAGCAAATGAAAACATTGTTAAGACAATAGTTGAAACTGCTGGGGAAATTGGTGGTGTAACCTGTAAAAAGCACAATAGCAAATTATCTGAGAAGACGAAACAGCTCATGAAAAGGCGAAGAGATATGAAGGTGGACAATCGAAATACCAGTTCCAGGATTGAGTACATAGAACTTTGTAAAACTCTGCGCAAAAGCATGAAAGAAGACATAAGAAAATTCAACTGTGAGCTAGTAAGGAAAGCCATTGAAAATAACAAGAGCCTTAGGGTTGTTAAAGGAAGTTTATCTGTTGGGAAGAAACACATCATTGCATTAAAAGGAGAGGATGGCACCGTAACAAGAAATAGGGAAGAAATACTTAGAAGAGTTGAAGAATTCTACAAAAAACTATATGAAAGTAACAGTGGATTAAACGAAGACGCCGAAATAGTCGAAGGAACAGCTCCTAAAATCTTAAAAGAAGAAGTTTCATTTGCAATAAAAAATATGAAGAAAGGAAGAGCCCCTGGTGATGATGGTATTACATTAGATATCCTAAAAGAAGCTGGAGAATATGTAGAAGACATACTTGCAAAATTCTTTACCAAATGTCTTAACAGCGGTAACATACCAAACCAATGGGATTCTGCAACAGTAATTCTTTTGCATAAAAAAGGTGATAAAGAGGATTTAAAAAATTACCAACCAATTAGCTTATTTTATGCCTTAGGGTTATTAAAGGAAGTTTGTCTGTTGGGAAGAAACACATCATTGCATTAAAAGGAGAGGATGGCACTGTAACAAGAAATAGGGAAGAAATACTTAGAAGAGTTGAAGAATTCTACAGAAAACTATATGAAGGAAACAGTGGATTAAACGTATACAATTAAATAGTCGAAAGAACGGTTACTAAAATCTTAAAAGAGTAAGTAGCATTTGCAATAAAAAGTATGAAGAAAGGAAAAATCCCTGGCGATGATGGCATTACATTAGATATCTTAAAAGAAGCTGGAGAACATGTAGAAGACATACTTGCAAAATTCTTTACCAAATGTCTTAACAGCGGTAACATACCAAACCAATGGGATTCTGCAACAGTAATTCTTTTGCATAAAAAAGGTGATAAAGAGGATTTGAAAAATTACCGACCAATTAGCTTGTTACCTGCTATTTATAAAATCTTCACAAAAGTACTAACACATCGCCTGCAGAAAAAATTAGATGCAGCTCAACCAAGAGAACAAGCTGGATTTCGAAGTGGATTCAGTACAGTGGACCATATTCAAGTATTAAGAGAATTAATTGAAAGAACACATGAATATGAACTTCCATTGTGTGTGGCATTTATTGACTATGAGAAGGCCTTTGACTCTATTAAAACGTCAGCAGTCATCAACTCTTTAAGATCAGCAGACATCGAGGATGTGTACATTGACATGGTGAAATGTGTGTATAAAAATGCAAGTGCAAAATTTCGGTTACATAAAGATACCAAAACTATCAAAATTGGTAAAGGTGTGAGGCAGGGAGATACCATTTCTCCAAAACTTTTTACTTCAGCTTTACAGATGATTTTTCAGCAGATAAATTGGAATAACAAGGGAATAAAAATAAATGGTGAATACTTAAATCATTTGCGGTTTGCTGATGACATTGTTATTTTTTCAACGAACCCATCAGAACTCCAAGACATGGTACAGGAGCTTTCAACTAGAAGTAAAGAAGTTGGACTCAAGATGAACCTACAAAAAACTAAGATCATGTTCAATAATTTTGTAGAGGAAACAAAAATACAAGTTGACAACACTGAGCTAGAAATTGCTGATTCATATATTTACCTTGGCCAGCTGATTTCAATGGATGGCAACATTATGAAAGAACTCAACAGACGTATTAAACTTGGCTGGAGCGCATTTGGAAGAAACAGTTTTATCCTGAAGGGGAAATTGCCTTTATGTCTAAAAAGAAAAGTCTTCAACCAGTGTGTATTGCCAGTCCTCTCTTATGGATCAGAGACATGGAGTCTAACAGTTGGAGCAATACGAAAGTTACAGACAACGCAAAGGAGCATGGAGAGGTGCATGCTTGGAATAACTAGGAGGGATCGAAAAAGAAACACTTGGGTGAGAGAGCAGCAAACTAGAGTAGAGGACATCATTGTTAAAGCAAAAGGGCTGAAATAGCGATGGGCTGGGCATATTGCAAGAAGAACTGCTCAACGATGGACATCAGCAATTCTCAAATGGATTCCAAGAGACCAACGAAAACCTAGAAAATATTCACAAACTAAATGGGTGGATGAAATAAGAAAACAGGTTGGGGTAACATGGAAGTGAATTGCTCAGGATATACGTATGGAAAGCATTTGGAGAGACCTTCATCTGGCAGTGGATAGATAATGGTTGAATATGATGATGATTAACTATATTTTCACCTGGTTCTGGCAGATACAGATTGTATTAGGTTTAGCTTTTTCTATGATATCTTTTCCCAGTTTCTAGAGTATCATTCTAGACAGACTTTACTGTATATATCTCGTTGATAAACAAATGAGAAACATTTGGAGAGTGGCAGAAATTTTCGATTAACTGTGAAGAGAAGGAAATAAATAGCAGTGTTTAAAATTTTCTGGCCGTGAACTTTCTTTTTTATTTTTGGTTGCTGAATTTTAAAATAATTGTTTATATTTATGATTTCTTCTATTTTGCCAGCCAGATCTTATGTATTATTGGACCCATTCCGAATCTCAAACCTCAACGACACCAGCACCTGGCAAATTGTCGCCTTCGATATGGCCTACACCGACTATACCTGAAGTGCCCGAGCATAGATCGTCATTACGTTATACAGAATCTGGTATATGTTAAATTTATGATAATTGAGTATTAGTTCTGCTTTTTGAGTGACTTCCTTGAATAAACTATGCAGTTAGGAGATGAATCACTGCTATCATATGAAGATCAATCGCTAGTCAAAGTAAATTCTTTTTAACATAAATTTATTAGCACTGACCTAAAAATTAATAAATAATTTATAGTTTGATGCTGCGCTATATTCACAATGTTATCAACTGTATCTCAGTGTGGTTTACTCCGTTGACAACAAACCAAGGAACGTAGTGTGATTGAAATTCTGTATAAATATTATGACAAACTAGATTATACTGGTACGATGAGAGCCATATGCAGATAGATATTACAAGAAATTATGTATAATAAAAATTATATATAGGTATTATGAGCAATTTTGGAATGAACATACAAAGTACCAAAAAAAAAAAAAAGTTGTGAATGTATTACTTGAGCTTTTGGACGTGTCAGCAAATGTTAATCAGGAATAATTTTACTCGTTTAATCCTGATGATAAACAGTTATTGATGAACCCAAAAGTTTGGTTGATCTATTTACTATTTTATCATTGTTTAACTTTAGGTATATAAATATTATGAGGAACTTGTATACAGGTACTTCTTTAAGGAACTATACGCAGGTATTATGACAAGCTACATATAATACTGGTATGAGAGGAACCATGCATTGCTATTACGAGGAACTATGTGTAGGTATTATGAGGAACTATGTGTAGGTATTATGAGGAACTCAGAAGAATGGGCATTATTAGGGACTCAATAGAATAGGCCTTAGTAGGGACTCAATAGAATAGTCATTATGAGGAACTAAGTATGCTATATATAATATGAAGAACTAGATATATGTAGGTACGATAATGGTATGATAAAAACTGTGCATGGGCATGACAAAGTATGTATAAGTGTTATGAAGACCTATATATATATATATGTGTGTGTGTGTGTGATGAGGAAATAGTTTAACATGATACTGATTCTCTCTTATTGATTGGAAACAAACATTTAAAAATGATGAGATTATTATAGTTAACCATTATTTGGTTTTCGGTAATGGTTGTGTATTTTATCGATGCTTAATTATTTGTAATTATATTTTTTCTTACTTTCCTACTTGATTACTTCTTGCACCTCTTTATGAGCTTTATACGCTATAGTTGCACAAAAGCTGTTTCCATAGCATGAAAGCTGTAGCCCTTTTGGACTACAACCTTTCTCTGGATTGTTTTTTTGGGTTGTGCATATGTAAAAGCTTATCATGATTGAAATATCACATATAGCCTTTTTTCCCCTTCTCCAGATAATACCGAACTTAAGAATACAAACCGTTTCGTTATGTACAAATGTAATTTAGTTATAGGCAGTTCCCATGGGTGGGCCAACTAGATTCGGACCAAAACAGGTCTGAAATTGGCGAAATTCATTATGTATTATATTGTTTTTATTGAAAGTTTGGAAAATTGTCAGTGTAAAAGGGGATCCCACAAAAGTAATCAAACCCAGGGTCCCCTGAATACATTAAGATGACCCTGATTGTAGAACATTAAACTCGGCACTAATCTCTATGCTACTCATGCTTTTAATTGCTCATTTGCACATCAGCACTGCAATGTAATTATGAGTTACTAATGCAAATAAGTTGCTATTTAATATAAGCTTTGGCTGGTGATCATTAATCTTTAATTAGTGTGTGTTGATTGCATGCTTATTAACACAAGTTTTTTTGCAGCTGCTAACGAATCAGATGATCTGAAAAGCAGGGGGCCTGGTCAGTAATAATTATCAATACTAACAAAATGATTTAAAAAAGAAAAAAAACCTTTTGTGTGTATCCAAGTTAAAATTGGTCCGTGGGTTATCTTGGCTGGAACTGATGACTCAGCATAACACTTGATCCACAATTCATATACCCATAACCAAGCCCATAGGTAATGAAACCCAGTTTAACAGCCTTGACCGTAATCATTGGTGTTCCATTCCATTGAATATTATTGTTGTGGTGGTGGTTTTTTTTGTCAAATGGCTAAGCTCAGTATTTTAGCTTATTAAGCTCAATTCCTGCTAAGCTTGATCATGTGCAAATGGTTTAGAGGTTATGCTGAATTGTCTGTTCCAACTGAAACTACCCATTGTGAATACAGCCTTGAAAGCAAAAGACTTAACAGAAATTCACAAGAGTGGCATAACTTCTTGATCATGTGTGAGTGGCAGCAATAAGCACCACCTTATCGAAAAAGAAATATTTCATAACCCAAATAATTTAGGTATATAGTTCAAGTAGGATAAAAACCCGTCACTTCTAACATTAGCCATCTGTTTTTATCAAATGAATTATTGTGCAGTCCTGAGACTGACATTAAATATGAATTGGAGGATAAAGGATACTTAACTAGTTTTAATCAAACAACATTGTTTATAATCAGCAAAATAATTTTCAGGCAATCAACTGTGTACAAAAGTGATTATTTATTGCTAAAACTTTACGTTTCGATTCAAGCTGTGCGAATCATCATCAGAAGAGGTTAAATTACATGAAAAACTTTTGAGAAAATTGTAGAATATACGTAAGTTGCGGAAACAGTATAAATACGTTAAAATAAATTATTATGAAATTTTAGAGACGAATATAAAAGCCAAAACAGAAGGGGAAAAACCTTTTTTTTTTGTGCTTTTATATTCGGCAGTACAATTTTTATAATAATTCCTTTTAACATATATAAATACTGTTTCTGCAACTTACGCATATTTGACAATTTTCTCAAAAGTTTTTCATGTAATTTAACCTCTTCTGATGATGATTCGCACAGCTCGAATCGAAACGTAAAGTTTTAGCAATAAAAATCGTTTTTCTACGCAGATGATTGCCTAAAAATTGTTTTGCTGATTATTATAATGCACTGTGAAAGTCTACATAAAACATTTATGTTTTAACTCAATTCTTTAAATATTACTTCTCTCTCCCTTTATAAAAAGGAGTTCACACTTCGTTTCATTCAGTTCTTATTTTTTATATAGAGAGTTAAGAGAATTTTCCGTAGCATTTCTTTAAGTGTCATCCGTAAAACAGGCAAGGTTAGGATAGTTGGCATGCAGGCACTTTTTATGACCGGTATACACTTTTTCTAATGCTAAAATATTTCGATGCCTGAAAATTCTCAATTATTTACAAATACTCACCTACGTAAAAATACACTGCATGGTCACTGGCCATTTCCTCATAGATGGTTTTTAGGCATTCTGGGTCTGAGCTTTCCAATACATTCGCAACTATTGTTTTCCTCAGAATATTTTCACGATAAAATATTTGTTCATGACAAATGTTTAGGAAACTAAACTGACAAATTCCAGGGGAATCTCTCACAGCCCGGTATAATTGATGCCCAGGCCTGGTGTTTGCGAAATATTATCGTAGTAGTTCTGTGATTATGACCACTGCTTTTCGGATTGCTGGATGGATGCCTAATGGACTTGATTACATGTAAGTGTTAGAGATCATGCTAAGCAGTTCCATTCCAAACCACCCATAGCACAGTCTTGTAGCATAACATGTACAAACGAAAACCTCTTTAATTGCTTTGTGTACTGCTTTTCATGTAAGATCTCGAACTGTTTTCGGAGGGATATAATTGCTGTAGCCAATTTAGAAAATTTCCTGCCCTTCCTCCCGTGCTCTTTTTTTTTTTTAATAAACATGAATAGCACACTTAATTTTGTATATGTGACAGTCATTTTTCATACAGTTATTCAAAGTAGTATTTTTTATCGAATATAGTTTTATATAATTAATAATTTTTGGGCTCTCAATTACTGCCCCTCAAGATTTGCAGACGGAATTAGTAGGAACACTGTATGAAAAGCATTTGAAACCTGATACGTTGTGCAAGTATTTATAGTTTATATTATCCTATTCATGAATAATTTGTTAATACAGATATCAAAAATATTCATCCTGTATTGTAGGGGTTCTCAACCAGTGGGGGAGGAGGGATCACTGACAAAATCGTAGACTCCAAATTGCATACTGATACTGTTGGCCAAAACAATTTTCTAAGGGGGAAACTGACATTCTGATATATGTTTAAATTCCCGATGATGGTTTACTGAGGGAAACTTATGTGCTCCCTTTTGGTGTAGCACCCACGTATTTGCCGTGCGTGGAGACCCTTGTCCAAGCAAAGGGGGATCTTGGTGGCTGAGGGGCGAGGTACTGTCCCCAACACGCTACTTTGGCCCCTGCTCCTGGTAAACGGGAGGTCGGCCTGTCCCCGGTATCGACCAATCAGCTGGTCGCGAGTGCTACTGGTGTTAGGAGCATTAGAGACCTCAAAATCTGTTTCGTTCTTTCTTATCTTCCTTCGTTTTTTTTGTTTTTCTTCTAACACACTGTTACTGTGACATGCCTCATTTGATTTACTTTACTCTTACTTTTTTCTTTTCTATTGGTTTTCCTTTTACTGGTCCTACTACTACTCTGTCTCAGTTGAAACGTCAGTCGAATGATCCAAGATAATAGTTCTTTTTTTCTTGAGATCGATTTTGCTCCTCTGACCACTCGTACCTCACGGCTTAGGGGATAACCGAAAGGGTATAGGTCCTGGTTAGCTCTGGCATTATTGCAATGTCCCCTTGTAGGGCTCCGTGGTGGGTGGGGCCGGTGGGGCCTGAATCTTATTCTAATTCTCTATGGATAATTCAAAAAAACAAACTTCTTCATCGAATGTCGAACCAATGACCAAAAGAGCACGTTTTGATACACCTAGTCTGACAACCGTTTAACCATCATTCTTAATTGTTTCATCTAATGATGAACGATTCAAAAACCTGTCACCGTTCGTTATCGATAAAACCGTTAAAAGCGTTGCTGGAATGTTTAAAAATATAAAACGTTTGAAATCACGCGACCTGCTTATAGAAACGGCCACACCAAATCAATCCTCTTCTCTTCTACAATGCACAAATTTTCTTTCTATTCCGGTACAAATCAGTCCCCATAAAACTTTAAATAGCTCTCGTGGTGTAATATCAGAGACGGATTTGATTGATGTCGACGAGCAAGACTTTATGAACGAACTTGCGGACCAGCGAATCACCGCCGCAAGGCGCATTACAATAAAAAAGGATGGCAATATCATCAAAACAAAACATGTAATTCTTTCTTTCAATAGACTTAAAATCCCTAGCATCATCAAAGCAGGTTACCTGATCTGTAAAGTCCGTGAATACATCACTAACCCAACTAGATGCTTTAACTGTCAAAAATTTGGCCATTCCAAGATCTCTTGCAGAGGTAAACTAACTTGTGCTAAATGTGGAACCCACGACCATGATGACAACAACTGCTCAAACACTTCTCCTAAATGCACAAATTGTAAGGGTGAGTATCCATCATGTGCAAAATCGTGCCCTAAATGGAAAGAGAAAAAACGTATTCTTGA
>QLNU02015270.1:71494350-71505915 GCA_006491805.2 Dysdera silvatica
GAGAGAGATAATGACAATGGGATTGATGAAGGGTTGGATGTCATTGTCAGACTAACAAGAAATGGGAAAGCCAGCGAATTTGTTTGCGTGGACGAAGATTTAGAACTTTCTGTTACGCATAATACTATTCAGGAATTGTTAGAAAATATGATGGAAGGGAAAGAAAGTGAGGAAATAATGAATGCGAAAGGGAGTCTAAAACTGCCACAGAAATCTAAGATTAACATATATTCTGATGGTTTGGTAAATTTTCGGGAGACCCAAAACTTCGCTCTGAACAAAATTGATGACGAGTTATACAAAAGAACTATAAATATTATTATTTCATTAGAAAAGGATATTTGCATTTTTATACTGAACCTCTAAATAACAGCCACCTCCGAAGGACGGTAACCTTTGCAGAGTCCCACAGGTGTAACCCATATTCGGAAGTTTTATTGTATTCGCATTTTTTATTCGCTAATGCTTGCACGTTGGTTTTCAGCATGCATACAAGTTCAAATACATCGAAATGCAAACTGCACACATTCAAAAATATCTGTAACATGTATTTACTTATTTCTTTTATATTAAAAAACAATAAGGGAACTGATATATTTATTAAAATTCTAACACAAAAAAGACGTTCGTAGATCGAAGATTGCGATAATTGAAAAATAAAATCGACTGTCCTTCACAGAATGATACCGTAACGCCAAAAATAAACACAAAATCAGTGGAATTTGCACCCCCGCCTCACGTATACGTTAAAAAATATAAAAACATGGATAATAAATTATACTATATAATAAGTATGCTTGTATATGTGTGAATGAGATAATAATTAGACCAACGTTTTTCAATGCGTGATCAGCAGACTACTGGTGTTCCGTGACAGCCTGCGAGCAAACCCTACAAGACCAGAGTCCTCGAGAAAATTCAGGAGTAAAAATTATGAAATTTGAAAAAAAAAAAGTTGCGAACAAGTTTAGCATTGCTGCACGCGAAATAGTCTGCCCGCAATGAATAAAAAATTCAATGCTCACATATGCAAAATCTCTACAAGTGGTAACCAGTATTTCCCAATAGGCTATAAACTAGGGCAGCAAAATTTGTGTATTGAGTCTAATATAACAAAATTAATACCATATGATATAATCAGATGTTTTGCCGAGAAGAAAGCTAGACGTCATGCTTTCTATTTAAATACCAGTATTCGATGTGCTTTTATTTTTTTGTTAAAATTAAAATTTATTTCAATAAAATTGAATTTGATTTATTATATACCAAAAAGAAATAATACTTCAATATAAGTTAATATTGTTTAATGTTTATGTTTCAATTTATGAGTTTGTTTTTCAACATATTTATTGTCAATACAAAATTTTTTGGCGTATATTGAATGTAACAATTTTTATGTTCCTACCACTGATTGGAGGGAGGTGGACAGGTAGGAAGGGGTGGCAAAATGGTAAATCCGCCCATGGTGACAACCTCGCGTATATCTAAGCAATTTGAGAAATCTCTACTGGGGTATAATATCTTGCAGCAGATATTTTTGAGGTTGTATTGATGAGGTACAGAACAAAATTATTTAACTTACAACTGATATTGATTAATGACGTCTATGAGAGTATTAACCAGAATGGGCAAACTTTAAGACGATATATTTTTTACTTCATACTCGGCGAAGGTCCCAAACCCCCCCAAGTAAAGATGAGCTTAAAGTGCTGTGTAAGTGATCAAACTTGAAAATTACTAAACTAGATTATAGAATAGGCTTGAAATTTTACATGTTAATACAGTGGAATCTGTTTATAATGGAGGGAAAGATATCATTATAGGTAAGATTGAATCTGGTATACCCTATATTTGTCAGGATCGCTGACAATATCGTTATAGACAGACTTCACTGTATTACAAAGCATGGACACCAATTTACAGTTAACAACATGAGGTAACAAAACACATACCTTCAAATTTCTCGTACAAGCTAAAATCCAATTTCTCTGGAACGAATTTCGGTCGGTTGACTTTGGAGTCGATGGTGGCTTTATCAAGAGTGAGCGAGGCAACTTTCCTGAGGACGTTTCCATCCAGAGGAGGGACATCTCCGTATGAGGAATGACGTCGAGATGATGGTGAAGATGTGGATGTAGGCATAACGTGGGGATCAACGCTGCTACTATAAAGGGATGATGGTCGCATAGATTCTTCTGGGATATCCGGCCTCACTGCAGAAGAGCCATTGAACTTATGTGGAGGAAGGACAACTTTGCGATGATGGGTGATTGTAAATGGTAATGTGGATGATCCCGACATGCCAGCATCCAAGGATCCTCCTCTCTGCCTTGGTTGATGGAATTCGTTGGGTTGATGGGTGCCATTGAATTGAGGCTTCGAGAAACTGCTGATGGAGGAATGCGTGCTTTGATCTCTAAGATTGCCAGTACTTGCATCAAGGTCCGATTGAGAAGAATATCGGGACTCGTAGGTGGCAGGGAAACTTCCCGTGTATGTGGGGTCCAAGTTCGCGTCTGGTGTGCCTGGACATGATTGGGACGACGCAGGAACATGTTTAACTTTGAGAGATATGGAGGCATCTCGCTTGATTTCTTCACAGAAAACTGTGATATCACTAAGACTACCGGGGGAAGTGTCTTTTAGGGTGTTTCCGTCATCAAGGATCTGGGAATCCACCAAGGAGTCTCCATCTCCTCCTGTTCCTTCGTCAGGAGTAGGCAAGTGGCTGTGTGTGTCCACGTACACAGAGCTGGAAAGGGAGCTCTCTGGGCTAGGTGTAGATTCCGGAACTTCTGAATGACGAGCACCATGCAATGAAGGATGAAATCCAGCTTCTTTTTCAAGTTCATGTTTCGTTTCGGAAGTTTCCGCAGTCACTGCATATTTTTTAGCTGCTGCAGCCGACCGCTTTGCCTCGTGCTTTCCGAAACGGAATCGACCACCTGGGCTCCCTTTAGTTTCCAACTTGCCCTCCTTTCCGGCGGATTGGCCCTTGCCCTTCTTTTCACCGGGTTGACTGCCCAAATTGCCCATCACATCAATCCAATCTTCCTCCTCCTCCTCCTTCACGTGGTTTGAAGAAGTATCGTAGAAATCTTCTTTTCTGTCTTCTTCGCAAAGGCCTTCCGAAACATTGTAGCCGATACAATCAACGGTGCTACCCGATTCGGCATGGCTTAACCGGTATATTTCGTCGTCTTGCGGTGCTGATGAATGAGCAGATTCAACGCGACGATCGATAGGCCGGGAGGGTTCACTAAAAACGGGGGGTGCGAGGTCCCCTCCGCTATCAACCGTTCGATAGCCTCCGGAATGTGTTCTCGTGTCTGCGCTTTCAGACACACCCTCGAAGCTCGTATTCCTAGGTTCTAGGGACCCGGCCCTGGATAGTGGACCCTTCGCAACTGGAAGAGAGAGTATGTCTTCATTTGACACGAAGCCACCGAAGAGGCAAGATCCAGAGGTGTTATACCACCTGTTCGAAGGTGGGACTACCGTTCTTTTGCATGTGAGGCCCGTGGGCGCTTTAAAGTCCAATGACATTGCGAGAATCGGTTCCGCCCTCGAAAGGCTGCCGTTTAAAAGGGGTTCCAAGTTCCTTATATCAGCTTCGTCAAGATCTGGTAAATCGGTACGCCAGAATCTCCACTCGTTGAACACGCTGCTTTGCTGCACCGTTGGTGTATCATCAAAACTCTGGTCAACTCTGCTCTTATTGTGGATTTTCATCCTTGATGCCGACGAGGAAAGGAAAAGAGAAAAGTTTTGGACCATCAGTCAACCATATCACCGGTTGTCGGAACTTCGCCTGTTGTCTCTGTCTTTTTAAAGAAAAAAAGCGAAGTTTTTTTCCTCAATTCAGATCATTTCAATTAAAAAAGTAGATCCTTTAAATTTAAATATAAGAAAATATTTTATATGTGCAGGCGTCGTGTCGCCTTAAGTAAAACTTGTTGTCCCAGTACAATAACATTTAGGACGGATTATCTATCACATTTCCACTTAAGGACTGTCCAGAACATAAAACGATAAAGTATTTTTTATTTATTTATTTTTATAGAATAAATTCGGCTAATATGGAAGCTCCTTTTTCAAACGTAATGCCGAAATGGATAAAAGGCACAGTTTTAACATTTATATATATTTACCACCAAAAATACAGTCCATATATATATCACAGTCAATATTGTTATTGTTGATTGAACAGACGAAGAATGGGAAAAGCGGCCACAAAGACCTCTGTATTCCCAGAAGAGGGCTGCAAAATATGTAAATCACAGTTAATTGTAGGAATGGATACCGAAAACACGGTTTCTGATTGGCTCATTTTATAATGAGGGGAATAAACGCCAAGTAATGCCAGATCCCGTTTTCTCTCTCTAATTCATTGGCTTAAACCAATTTTCTTATTGTGAGGCATTACTGGGAAAAAAATCGTCTGCTTTTTAGAAAAAACAAATCGTCGAATGTTTGATGCTTTGAATAAATAGCGATAACAATAAATATATCGATGTATTGCCCATCAAAAATCATCCTCGGGTACTTCCCATTCCTACGTTTCGTTACACCGTCGCCTGGAAAAGAAAGTGCCTTTAAATATAAGTGTATAGAACAAATAACATAAACAACTATATTACACTTACAAGTTCAGGGTTTTTCATAGCATTTTCAAATTCTTTTATAAAAATATTTACATTTTAAAAATAAAAATTACGCTTTGAAAAGAAAAGGCGGAATGCTAAAATTAAAGTCTGCGCCAATGTGGAGATGAAGTAGGTTATGTGTACACACTTTAATGAACGCTGAGAGCGTAATTTTCCTCCAGTTACAAAATACTAGCAACCCTTTGAAATTATAATCATAACGTAGTTGCTTATTGAATTTACAATTTAAGAAGTGGTTGACTGATTACGTTTTACGACACAAAGACAGCAAAGGCCACGCTGCGCCAACCAAAACACTTAGATGCATTTAGTCATAAATTAATTGCATTTCGTAATGCCAGGACCTGGATTATTAATCAGCATGGCATACAGATCCAGATTACTAGCCTAGCAGCCATTGCACAATCACGGGGCCCAAAAATGCGCTAAAAATAAACAGATTTATACACAACAAGAATGGCAACACCATATTCTTAGTCAATGGCGGATTCCACTTTCAACAAAGGGGATTATGCAAACGGTGACGGCATTCTGGGCGTGCGAAAATACACGGCTTTGGAATCCGAACCATCAAAAACTTTTGCAGAACAAGGCCATTGCGAGCATTGATGACATGTTAACGCCTACAGAATGGCCCGTCGCCATTTAAAACAAGATCATTTGGCATTTTTATACAGCAAGGAAGTCCATTTACAAAAATAAATAAATAAAAAGAAGGAAACAGGTTATACACATGCAAATTAGTTACGTTTAATTGCAACCACGCGCCCTTATTTATAGCCAGAATCGTAGCAAATTTGTCCATTTCTAGCAAGAAAGGAAAAAAGTGCTAAAAGATAGAAATTTTTGACTGCTATGGCAACTTGCTTTAACCATTTATAAACATTTGCCGAGAACCTAATGATTAGTTTACTACAAGTTAATTATTAATTTGGTACAAGTCGCGTTATTTTAGTGATGGTCGTTTCTGCTGTGTACAAAAAACACCAGCGAACTGTTTGTTGTAATTAAAAAAAAATCCAGTGAATAAACAGAAAAATTATAATTTTTCATGAAAAATGCTGATAACAATTATAACATTACTTATATACATGTATATATTACCTATATACAACCATAGCATTACTCATATACAACTACAATATTACTTATATGCCAACTATAGTATTACTTATATACAAGTTAATATCACTTATATACAACTATAGCATTACTTATACACAAGTAATTACAATATTATATTTACAAGCTTTTACCTCCATAAATATTAACCTATCACATACACAATTTATGCATGCATTTTAAAAATACATTATAATAAAAATATATTTTTAATCACAAACACCGTAAGGCATAAAACACATTAGGACACTATTATGTAACATAATTTATACATCATAAAAAATGCCTATTATAGGTGACTAGGATGTACTCAGGAAGAAGCCGAACGATGTTTGTGGAGAAGCAATAGACTAGAAATCCCAATGGGAAGGGAGAAAGAGGGATAAATCAAGAAATACACGGAAAAAACTTTCAATAGACGAGCTTTAAAAGGGGAGGTAACATGGGAAAAGAATCAAGGAATTTGAAGAGAAATAAAGAAAAATGGAGGTCGTTTGCAAAACCCCTACGTCCCCTTAAGAAGCAGCTGAGGAAAAGAAAAAAGATGAAGACAATGGGAGAATAGGATTCTCGAATTTAAGTTGCCATGGTTGCAGTCTCAGTTGACTTTTGAAACTGTCTTCAGGAGTAGGGCGCTAAAACACAGGTGATCAATAACCCAAATGCAATACAGCAGGATTCCAATTATCTAGATTAGTGGTGGTCAAATGCAATGGCCATCCAAAAAAAAGGGGCATAAATTCCTGCCTATGTGCACATAGACAGAATAATAAATCCGGTTATATTTTGGACCACGAAGGGTAGACACTGCCAATTCTAGTTTGATCTTCTCAGCGCATATTCTTAAATAAATTTCAGTAAAATAAATTGACAATTTAAAATAATTAATATTTGGAGGAGGGGGGGACCCCAAATTTTGGGCTCGCACAGGGCGCCATATGACCTAAATTCTCCTCTGTTCTCAGGTAATGTTTTAGGAATTAAAATTTGGAAAAGAAGAGATGAACCGGCAAAATTTTTGATTATTCTTTCACAAATACAAAATACTTCATTTAGGCTTATCAAAAATCCGTATAAAATATTCGTCGAAATAACGCATGTGTTGTCGCTGTGCAACTGCAATGGCCTCGCGCTTTCCCCTCAACGAAGTTCAGAAAAACTTTTGAATTTTCAAACAGTCCAGATTTTTGACGAATGCCAGGGCAAATCCGAAAGGAGAGGGCGTACCTCCACTCTCTCTCTCCACCACGAAAAAAACTCTGGATATGTAATTCTCATATTCTAAAATTAAATTTTGGTGGTTACCTTGTGCTTCCAACAGCTTTGGAATTTTTACAGTGATTTTCGTTCTAAATTAGAACGCTGTATACATCCAGGAAATATATGCTTTTCATGTCATTTTTGACAGGTATCATTTGCCAAATACGACCAAAGTTGCATGTTCTTATTGAGTTTGGTTTTCCTGTTATACTTAAAGTGATTGGTGAAGCATTTCTGATGGGTTAAGTACTCCATTCTGCACATTTTCCTTATTTTTTTCTTTCCGCAAACGGATTAGTTGGCTATAATTGGCTTTTTTATGGGGCAAGAGCATCTGGGCTATACTGCGAGTTGACTATAAGAAATGGTTTTTAACTTCGTTAAACATTCTTTTGATTGCTCTTTCTGGATATTTGATTTCTTTTGATTTTCTACACATATGGCTGGTTTTCTCTCATAGTTCTTCCTTAATATTTGCAACTGGAAGCGACTGGATAAAAAAGGTGGAACTGAACGAATTACATTGTTTTCATGTACACTGAAGTGCCAGAAAAATTGGTACACCTACCTAATATCGTGTAGCCCCCAACCCCACGCATGCACACAGAAGTGCCGCAACACGACGTGGCATGGACTCGACTAATGTCTGAAGGTATCCTGGAGACAATTCACACCAGGAATCCTGCAGGGCAGTCCACAAATCCATAGGAGTGCAAGATGGCGGAGATCTCTTCTGAACAGCACGTTGCAAGGCATCCCAGATATGCTCGATAATGTTCATGTCTGGCGATTTAGGTGGCCAATGGAAGTGTCTAAAGTCAGAAGAATGTTCCTGGAGCCACTCGGTAGCAACTCTCAATTCAGAGTCCACTTGACTTTAATCGGCAATTCGTAGCGGAATATTTGTTCGCTACTCAATCATCGTCATGGTTTTTAAAACATTACTATAATATTTTGTTGCTTCGAAGGTCTTTTCTTATTTAAATAATAATTTTATAATTTTAAAACGATTTAGAGCTTTTCATTTATAATACCTCGATTTCACCAAACTTTTTCATCAGTGTAAGCAGAAAGTTCACAAAGGGGGTTACAGAGCTACAACTCCATATATTCCAAACTGCTGTGTGAAAGGGAGGGGGTATGGGCCCCACTAATCCTCCTCACATGCTTTAAGGTATTTTCTATAGGCGGCTCAGTTTTTAATTAACAGCTAGAGTCCAGGTCCAGCATAGCGCACCACAGGGGGGTAGTTGATGGGCTTGTAAACCCCCTCACTACAATGAAATTTTGCATATTTAACATAGGAATACATGGAATTGTAGCTCTATAACGTCCCCCCCCTTATGAACTTTTTGCATACGCCTATGGTCTAGGTCCTGTCAAATGCCTGGTTAGGAGGGAATTGACTATAGTTCTTAGAACCCTTCGAAACGTGGCAAAAGGATTTGTATTTGGGGATACAGAGAATTGATCATTGTTGTTTTCCACTGAATTGACTTTGGTCGTTGTGATATGAAGAGCAAAGATCACACTATACAGTAAACAGCAGACTCAAAATGATAAAAGAAATAATAAAATTTAACGATCACACAGATAACACTAGTTTGTATTTTTATAGTGCAAGAACGTCAAAGGCCATGCTGCACTAGGACTTACAGTTTTACAAAAGAATCCAACGATCGACCAGGATTTGCTATAACAAACATACAGCAGCAGCAGAAGTGTGCAAGGGGAAAATGGGAAGAGTGGCAGCTGGAGGCGGTGCTGCAATCGGTATAACGAGTATAATTTTGCACTGGATGGAACTCCGACCAATGACAAGATTCCATTCATTACCTACGATTTTCTGAGAAATCTGACCTTCTGTTTACAATGAAACAAACCCTAGATTATGGTGGGAAGACAATTTCTACGACACCATTGGGAAGAACACAGACAACTGAGGTTATGCTTTTCCCAGGACCTACAGTTTTTTTAAGGACCTGAACCTCTGTGACCCAGGAAATCAAACTTTGGTTTGGTTTGCATGTTACAGAAACACAGCTAAGGTAATGCTGCACTGAGACCTACAGTTTTACAGAAAAATACGACTGACCAGGGTTTACCATAACGAGTACACAGATATGTCTGAGAAATTTGCATTATTGATAAACCTGAACGTTTTGAATAATAAACGTCAAAAGAAATATCACGATTTATTAACTATCATGAGAATCACATTCTTTGCGGCCCATTACATCCTTTGTGCTTCAGGCTTATAAGATTCTTAATCTGGCACTGGACCACTATATTACCAGATATCTCATTGGGATTGGCGCAGTATAGCCCAGATGCTCTTGCGCCATAAAAAAGCCAAACAATCAATCACTCTATCTTATTGGGAATACAGAACAATTATCCAAGGCTAACCTTCCCATACAGTAGAGTCTCGATAAGACGATATGTCATGGAGTAAGTGATTTATGTCGGTATCGAAGTATCATGATAGAGGGAAATTAAAATAATAATGTCAAACAAATTAATTTAAATTTCTAACGAATGAAAAAATATAATTCACTAATTTTCTCTTAGTTTAATACAAACACTTCTATGAATTTTCTTTTTCCCCCTGCACTGACTTACACAATGATATGATACATAAATATGTTGGAGAGAATTTGATTAAATACCTTTAATAACAAAACATGAATTGTATTGTTTGCTTTTTATTTTTCATTGCACATACAATGTTTGAAAATGCAAAGTAATACATTTTTGTTGGAAGGGAGATAAATTTACACTGACTTAAGTAGGAAACTATCTCAAGTTATCGAATTGGTGAGGTTTTCTCCATAGCACAACACAAACAAATTCTTAAGTGAAATCCGGTTATCAAGAATATCAATTTATCTGAGGATCAAAATAACAAGACTTAATTGGTTAGGATAAAATTGTCATTTCTAAAACAAGATTTCGCTGTGCTAAGTTACACAACGACAAACGGCATACATGAAAAATTACATTAAGAATTGAATACAGGAGGGTAAGGCCGATGATATTATAACCATAAAACCACATAAATATTTCATAACGAGAGAAAATACTTCGTTAAGATACTTAACTTCCTTGATACTTACTTGAGTTCGTTTTTAAGAAAATTACTTTCCTAACGTCTCATAATGGATCTGCTTCATAAAGTTTACATCGGTGAGCTTTAGTTTTGACATTGGTGTGCCTACGTTGTCCAGTATTGATTGTATAATCATTGCTGCCTAACTCGAAGGGTTTGGGTTTGACCCCCAAGTAAGCTTGCTTGTCTGCAAATACATCATGGGGTCATGTCAGTCCCCTGTATGGTGTAATTATGGAGAAATGTCTGACAATGTTTCGCCTATACATGCATAAAGTTCTAAACTGTCTGGCAGTGGTACCAAAATTGTCTGGTGAGTTTTATGTCACAATAATAGCAACGCTGTCCTAACACGTTTGTAGTCTTTGGGCCTAATCACTTTCGGGGGCCCTTTTGTTCAGGCCCATAGGGAGAGGGGATAGGATGGGCCTGGCCTCCCCCCTAAATATTTTGTGGCCCCAAAAATGTTAATAAAATGGCAACTTTTCTTAATTCTGGCTCCCCCTAAGGTTCGGATGTCCCCCCTAAACTTTTGCGTTGGTGGTCAATCTGAAAAAAAAAATTTTCTTTTGTCTTCTTTTTCTCCTAGCCTGGGAAATTGTCTGCTGGTGGCCAATTTTGTCTGGTAGTCAGAATGCCAGAATACGGCACATTCTGCATCCATGATAAAAAGCAACAATACTCTTTCCAAAAGAAATTCTGTATCTCCTACTTTAAATACCCATATCTGTTACTATCAATACTTGAAATAAAATACTTGCTGCTTTTTACAAATTTTTAATAAAATTGAAAATAACCATAATGCTTTTAAAATTAGAGTTTATTAAAAAATCCTTGTGTGTATGTGGGCATACATCTATAATTGGCATGATGGAACTGACCCCTAGAATTGCCATGTAATATGATATTACATAATTTTTACTGATTTGCCCTGTGGGATACCATTTCAACATTAAAACTTACCGTGATGCTCCTGCATTTAAACCAAGTTTTTCGTAGTTGTTTTTAGCCCAGCGAAGATGTCGAATTGCTTCCAATTGTTCTTTGTTAAATGCAGTTTTGTTGCTTACTGAAACTGAATGTGTTTTGCCATCAAATAGCTTTACTATACTTTCTAAAAAAGTCTGCAAATATAAACAGAATGAATGTCAAAACGTATAATATGGAAAGACATTTTTTATATATAAAATTGAAATTTATACCTGAAACATGGAATGAACACCTTCTCCTGTAAGAGCTGATGTTTCAAAATAGAGAAATCCATTTAACTGAGCCCATAACCTGCCTTCACATTCATCAACTTCCCTTTTCTTGTCACACTGAAAATTAACAAATCTATAGAAACAAATAACTGTCCTTTTCTCTTAAAATGTGTACAAAAGAAGATACTATTTTACTTGCCCTCAA
>QLNU02015270.1:71506015-71516884 GCA_006491805.2 Dysdera silvatica
CTTGTGCCATAAAAAAGCCAAACAATCAATCACTCTATCTCATTGGGAATACAGAACAATTATCCAAGGCTAACCTTCCCATACAGTAGAGTCTCGATAAGACGATATGTCATGGAGTAAGTGATTTATGTCGGTATCGAAGTATCATGATAGAGGGAAATTAAAATAATAATGTCAAACAAATTAATTTAAATTTCTAACGAATGAAAAAATATAATTCACTAATTTTCTCTTAGTTTAATACAAACACTTCTATGAATTTTCTTTTTCCCCCTGCACTGACTTACACAATGATATGATACATAAATATGTTGGAGAGAATTTGATTAAATACCTTTAATAACAAAACATGAATTGTATTGTTTGCTTTTTATTTTTCATTGCACATACAATGTTTGAAAATGCAAAGTAATACATTTTTGTTGGAAGGGAGATAAATTTACACTGACTTAAGTAGGAAACTATCTCAAGTTATCGAATTGGTGAGGTTTTCTCCATAGCACAACACAAACAAATTCTTAAGTGAAATCCGGTTATCAAGAATATCAATTTATCTGAGGATCAAAATAACAAGACTTAATTGGTTAGGATAAAATTGTCATTTCTAAAACAAGATTTCGCTGTGCTAAGTTACACAACGACAAACGGCATACATGAAAAATTACATTAAGAATTGAATACAGGAGGGGGGGGGGGCGATGATATTATAACCATAAAACCACATAAATATTTCATAACGAGAGAAAATACTTCGTTAAGATACTTAACTTCCTTGATACTTACTTGAGTTCGTTTTTAAGAAAATTACTTTCCTAACGTCTCATAATGGATCTGCTTCATAAAGTTTACATCGGTGAGCTTTAGTTTTGACATTGGTGTGCCTACGTTGTCCAGTATTGATTGTATAATCATTGCTGCCTAACTCGAAGGGTTTGGGTTTGACCCCCAAGTAAGCTTGCTTGTCTGCAAATACATCATGGGGTCATGTCAGTCCCCTGTATGGTGTAATTATGGAGAAATGTCTGACAATGTTTCGCCTATACATGCATAAAGTTCCAAACTGTCTGGCAGTGGTACCAAAATTTGTCTGGTGAGTTTTATGTCACAATAATAGGCAGCGATGTCCTAACGTGTTTGTAGTCCTTGGACCTAATCACTTTTGGAGGCCCTTTTATCCAGGCCCGTAGGAAGAGGGGATAGGACAGGCCTGGCCTCCCCCTAAATATTTTGTGGCCCCAAAAAATGTTAATAAAATGGCAACTTTTTTTAATTCTGGCTCCCCCTAAGGTTTGGATGTCCCCCCTAAACTTTTGTGTTGGCAGTCAATCTGAAAAAAAAATTTTTTTTCTTCTTTTCCCTCCAGCCTGGGAAATCCGTCTGCTGGTGGCCAATTTTGTCTGGTAGTCAGAATGCCAGAATACAGCACATTCTGCATCCATGGTTTCGCCATCAGCTAAATGTAAAAAACTGCCAGATGCCAGTATGGTTAAATAACTATCAATGATGGCATACACATATGCAGAAAGTTTATAAGGGGGTTATAGGCTCAATGGGGATTACAGAGCTACAATTCACATATTCCTATGTTAAATATACAAAATTTCATTGCAATGGAGGTAAGTTACAACCCCATCAACAACCCCCTGCGTACGCCAGTGAATGGTGGGAAGACAAGACGGAAGAAAAAAAAGTTCTAACATCAGTTGGAAGCAAGCAATGAATCGCCAGTTTCATTTATTTTGCCAAGATAATATTAGCAATCTAATCAAACTCTCTAAATAAATTAACTGCTTTCTACGTCTAGATGGAATTTCTCGGATTTGTACGAAAGTTTCTACTTTAGATAGTTCATGTTCCAAAACTGCACTAGGGACAATTTTAGACAAATGACTTCAATCTCTGAACTGTGAAAATTTATGATATATTTACATAGAACCAAGTTTACTAGAAATCGAACTCAGCCCAATATAAGCTTGATTGGTGACATAACACTACACAGTACGAGCGGATTTAAGAACTACAACAATCTAGGTATAGAAGAAACAAATTTTAACACATTATTCGACGTACGTTTCGGACGGGCAATGGCCGTCCCTCGTCAGGAATTCGAGTGATCTAAAACTGTTTAGTTTTAGATCATGTCGTTACGTTTTCATGTAATTATGTTGTCATTTAGGTATGTTTTCACATTCACTTATACCAGATAACAGACGAACGTGAGAGAGGAAATTTTCCCTTCGTTTATCCTTTATGGGGGAAATTGTAATTAGTTGGTAACACAAACTGTACTGTTTGTTTACATCTTGTCAATCAGCTTCCGTTGCAGCAGATTAAAAAACTTGGATTAACATGGTTTGGATTAACAATACTCGACTGTATGTGTACATAGGCGTAACTTGAGGGTTAAATATAGCGTAAACTGGGGGGGGACAAAAAACCCAAAATGGATGGAAAAAACATGATTTTATCTCTGTTTTAAAATAACTGGGGACATGTGCCCCTCTTGCGCCTGCCAGATTACACCTATGTATGTGCATATATATGCAGTAGAATCCAGTAAAGTGACCACCTTGGTAAATTGACCGCCTGAATACAATAAACACTTTTTATAAGAGAGAACTGGTTGGGACTTGGTCGTGCCTTTACCAAAGTCTGTTATGTTTAGTTACCACCTGTCTATGATGACCATTGCAGTCCAGTCCCAAAGGTGGTCACTTCAGGCAGGTTCTACTGTATATACGAATATATGTTGTAACTCTGAACCCCCCCATTATTAGCTTTCTGCATATGTCAATGGGACTCTCTATCTACTACAAGATTACATCTTCATTGAGTATATACAGCACTTATATGATGTGACACTCTCATGTCGGCATGATACTCACAGCAATGATAAATTTTCAAAATTAAAGAGAAGACCCAAGCACATGCTATATCGTCATCAACAATCATTTACAATCTACTGCAGGATGAAGGTCTTTGTTATCACACACAAACCTACACGTAGTACAATGAAAGAAACAAAGGACTTGGCCTTAAGCTCATCATGTCGACCAAACGTGCTGGTGAGATGAATTTAGGGTTTATTGAAGGTTTTGAACTTTAGTCACAGCGGAAGTCCTACACTAAGGCAGGACTCGTTGTGTCACCCTCCTGCAAGGTGACCACTGTCGAGGCTGCATTATTGAGAGTCAGTATTCTCGGCAGAAAATGGCTGCGGGCATCAACGTAGAGTTCTCAAAATTATTGGATAGACTCAGGCACATTTTATGTACATTTATACATTACAGTATATGTAAAATCGCAATTTATTTCAGATTATTGGGGGCTCAGGCCCATGTAACTCCACACCTATGGCTGTGGGACTCCATATGCATTACACAGAAAATTCCAATTCATTTCAAATTATTGGGAGGGATTCCAGTCCCACTGGACCATATCAATCTAGGCCATACATCCTTCCCGTACAAGATTTCTAAAATCTTACTAAACCATAGCAAAGCAAATTCATGCTGTTTTGAAGCTACAGGAGTCTCGAAGATGGTAATAAACAGTAGTTGATCCCTAAATAGTCACAGGCTTATAGGCAGACCTTGTTGGGGTGGGTCAGTAGCTAAGAACCCAAAAATATATTATAAACTATTGTATAAAGTTATTAGTCAAAATATGTTTGAGTAACTACGAAAAATCACCTTCACATTTAAAAAATTAAGAGTACAATACACACGATTTATTTTCAAAAGTTCTCTTTTCTTTATAAGGAAGGTGGGGGGGGCAGTTTCACAGTTTCTGCCTAGGGGTAGCAATTTCTTAATCTGCCACTGCTATTAGGTGGCGAATATCCCAGAGAGATTACAATATAATTGTAATAATTATATCGTTTTCAGCAATTCTGTTACCTGGATATTTTACTTTTATAAGGGCAGAACGTCAACAGGTAGTCAAAATCACTAATTAAAAAAATTAACAACATTAGTAAAGAAATAAAACTTTTTTTAAATGACTTCCCGTTTAAACATTGTAACAGCAATGTAAAAAAACTAAAAAAATGACTTTGAAAAATGTTCTAATAAAAATATATATGAGAACACATTAAATTAATATTTATACGTGCAAAAAATAATACATTTATACCTGTGTGCTGACATTTGAAAGAGGTAAATAATGTATTGTGTATTCATCTTGCAAAAAATACCAAATTTAAGGTTCATGACTTCGAAAACCGGAATTGCACTTAACATTATGAGAAAGCACGCCTCTCAACCTTGTTTATCAACTTTGGTAGCTAAGAAATAAAAGATACGAAATGTCAACGAATCTGCTGCTGTACCTGGCGCCATCTATTGCCTGTACTTGATAACAGAAGCTAGAAAATATATCCAAATTAGAAGGACAAAGGGTAAATAGTAAGCGTTCAAGTATTACGTACACGGGCACCGTTAGCGAGGGGTCCCCCCAATGTTGGCATTAGGGTTCCATATCCTCCTTCAATTTCAAACAAAATGCCTTTTAATGGTATATTGACACCCCCAATATTTTCATGACATCGGCGCCGGTGATTACGTAAGCACCTTTGGGGTGGGGTTGTTGCTGTTGTGCTTATTTTCCTATGTTAGCCAATGTTAATTTTTGCTTACCAGGGGTGGGTATAAAATGGCCAAAATATACGTAGTACTTGAATACTTCCTCATCAGCTTTGGAATAACATATAGAACAGAGCGTAGTCAGTAGCGGTCAGGCACGTGCCAATGGGGGGGGGGCAGAAAGCTTTTTCGCCCCAAACTCGGAGAAGGTGGAGGAGGGGCGAAGGCATAGGCGTACTCAGAAAGTTCATAAGGGGGTTATGCACTCAATTGTGAGGGTTATAGATAGGGGCGGCTCGGGGTTGATTTTTAACCCGGGCGGTTGGGCACTGATCGCTTTTTGGCGCCCCCCTCCGGCGAAAACAGGAGATTTTCACAGATGCACAGTGAGCCATATAGCCTACGCGATAAAAGTGGCCAACAGTCTCTGAAAGAAATTCTCTAAAGATGTCTCTAAAAATTTCTTTAAACTTGTCCTTTTTAGAGAGATTTTCTACTATTGGATCAATTACAAAAATTTAAACTTGACTTCAGTTTGACGCCTTCATCTAAACGGGGCCCCGGCGGCCGCCCAGATTGCCCTCCCTTAAGCCGCTCCTGGTTACAGAGCTATAGACCGTTCTCGCAGACTTGACGCCCGATAGCGTTACCAAACGGGTTGTTCCACTGCAGTTTAGAAAAGGGCATCTTGCCCTAACTGGTTTTTCCCGCGCGAAAAACCAGTTTCGGCAAGACGCCCTTCCCTAAACTGCAGTGGAACAACCTGTCAACTAACTGAATCAGGCAACTGATCGCGAACGCACTATACAACTCGCATATTTATGTGTAAAATATTCAAAATTTCATTGCAGTGGGGGGGCTGCAACTCCCCTCAATAGCCCCCCGAGTACGTCAGTGGGCGAAAAACGTATCCGCCCCCCCCCTAATTATCGTGGGATACTATCAATATTTTAATTTCAACAGTATTATTAAACATTGCTGTAACATAGATGAAACTACTTTAAAGTCTAATTTCGTCGTTTCCTGTCAATAGATGTGGGAATACCATTAATAATGTTGCTTTCACAGTGCCCCTCGGCTACTGTTAAAAAACAGTTAGTATCTCTTTACCTGTACATTTTCTTCGTTTGTGTAACTATCGATCTGAAGCGTGGTGCTCTGCAGGGCCCGACTTAGAAATTCTGGGCCCAGGGCAGACACTCATGGTGGGCCCCACCAGCAGCAATAGCGGCCCTGACTTTGCGGGCCCTAAAATTTGGAAAAGAGGCCTTACCGGGGCCTGGGGGTATGGAATAGAACCCAAGAAAGGGGATTCGGGGCCCTCCCGAAAACAGTTGAAAATGAACTATTTAAATAATGTTTTAATCCATTTGTTCCCTGCGGTGGCGCAGTGTGGTAACGCGTTCTCCTATTGCGCGGCTAATCCGGGTTCGACTCCCAGCAGTGCAAAAAGAACGCTTACTCAGAGATCTCATAAAGATCGCACTGCTCACTGTAGTCCGGGGTTTGGTTCCCCAGGCCTTAAGAGGTTCGGATTCCTCGGAAAACAGTAGGTCCCGGCGCAGCATGACCACTGTAGTCTTTGAGCCGTAAAACCAAAAAACAAACAATAATCCATTTGATGGGAGATGGTAAATAGTTTTGTCTTCTTCTGATCCGTTGTTAATAACAAGAATCTTAATTTGATAAAAGTATAACAAATGAATTGTAAGAACAATAAATATCATTTTAGCGTTATTGAAATTCGAATAAATTACGTTTACGTTTTATAATGAATAGGGGTCTACAATTTAATAACAAACATATTACATTATAAGTGCGTCGATAATAAAAAGGCCGGCGCGGGGACCTGGGCGGTTGCCCGGCCCTGGAACGGCCTTTGCCCACCACTGTGATATCTAGGTCTGTTTAGGGAATAAAACACCCCAAAAAAAATCGATTTTTACCCCCCCAAAAAATGCTGGATTAAATTAATTTTTTTTTTTTTATTCTAAATAATTGTTTCCAGCGTGACCACTATCGGTTATTGTTTTTAGCTTCGAACCAAGCTTGTTTAATTGCCTTATTTTATGAAATACAAAACACGGGTACGCTGGCCACTCAGCTGCTATTAAGTAGTTTATTTTGGGAATTTTAAAACAAGCAGTAATCGTAACCCGGTTAGCAAATAAATGAACATATTTCGTCAGATAATCGTTGAATTACGAACTTCTATTTTGTTTTCTCTCTATTCTTATTCCACCTGTTGGTTTTTGCCGATTCTAGTTTTATTTTTTCTTTAAAATTTGTGCCGTTCGCGTTTTTATTGCTTTGTGGTCCTAAATATGGCGTTAAATTATATGTTTGGCTGTAAAGTGACTGTAAACTGCGTGGTGTGAAATTTCAGGTTTTTAATTATTGTTATTTTTGTGATGTGTTTGAAGATTTAAATTGTAATTACAATCGTAAAGATACAATGGCTTTATTTCGATATGGATTTATAAATTCTAGCAACGGTTGGTTACGTATGGGTATTACAAGCACAGGGTCTGAACTGATGTAGTAGGAGATGTCAGAAATCGCTGACATGCTTCAATTCTTAGAAGTTGAAAAAGACAAGCTAATGAAGAAATGACCAGTGTATTTTAGATACCTATGTGTCATGAAGAGAGACAGTAAACTGGGCGCTAGTGTGGTATTCCAAAATTCAGAAGCACACCATGAAAATGCTGTAGTTGAGAATGCATCATATCTAAACCTTGTGATTGTTGCAAGGATTGTACTGACGTGCCCGTAATCCATTGTAAAAATGGAGCAAAGATTTTTCACTTCTTGCTCGAGTATGCAGCCGTCTTCAATGTAACCTTTGTCACTGTACACGTGTTTCTATGGAAAAACCGAAAACTCTCAGTAATGAAATAGCGTCCGCAATGGTATATTTATGGTGGCTAAAAAAACCCCATCGCCGAATTCGCATTCCAGGACGAGGAACTCTAAAAGAAGACTAAAGTACTATTCTGGCTCCGCTCCCCGCCCCCCCAAGTTTTGAAATCCTGCCCAAACGAGATTCCTAGATATCCCACTGCCCCCTCACCCCTCCTGTACCCACGACAGATTTCTGATTGCTATGTTTATTATAGGTATGAGCGAATGACTTTTATTTATAAAATCAGGATAAGTATAAAGTAACATTGCCTAGCCAGCTAAGCTTGAGGCAATTCAAAATATTTTGTCCAGGGGCAGACTGGCCGACCGGCCGGTGCGCCCTCATGGGCGACAGGATTAGCACCTCCGAATGAACAAGGACTCGCGTTCTCTGAAAATCCAAGGCACACCCCCTTTGAGAGGACCTAATCCACCCCTGATTTTGCCCTAGATCAGCGCTACCTATGACTAAAAGGGGGCGTTGCCTAGCCTTGACTGATTAGCTTGTTACGTCATAAATAGATTAACCAAAAAAAAAATTCCATGGTTCGTGTACTTTTTATGAATATCTTGGACTAAATTTAGAATTTCGGGGCCCCTCTGAATCGGAGGCCCGGGGCAGGGGGCTCGAACCACCCCCCCTCCTAGCTGTTTAAAAATTTGGTTTGCCAGATTCTGATATGCATTTACTTTAAAAAAAATTTACAGTCACATTTTAAAATAAGGTACTTTTTAGCTCATTACTAATTGTCAAGCAGTATCAATTATTTTTGTAGCATTTTAGTATCTTGTACATTCACTAAAATTCTTGACAGCTTTGAGAAGAAAGTAATAATATTTCTCAGCCCCCCATTGAAGTACTAGCATGGGCGCCCATGCTCATATGATTATAGTTTTGTGATTCGTTTCATTTTAGCTATTAAATTAACATCTAATTAACAATTAATTTATCTAATTAACATTTCATAATAACTGTTGAGGCGCAGTATAGCCCAGATGCTCTTGCGTCATAAGAATCCAAACAAACATGTAATAACTGTTGGGGATAAGTCAGAATAGATGGCGCCACAGTTTGGCTGGAAAAGGGATTCCCCCCACTCTCCAAAACGTTGGCACGTCTCTGATAGCAATTTTAGACAAAAAAAATTGGAGGCACAAATTCCTGGCTATGTGCACGGGTGCAGCCAGCGGCCCCCGTGCATCTAGGAGGCACTGTAATAAAATCCGATTATATTTAGGGGGGGCACTCCCCCCCGCTTAAGCCTAGAACCGCCACTGGACGTCGAAGTTAAAAAATTGTGGAGGAGGCTAAAGCAGCTGTGAAAATGATCGAGTTTTTCGGCGTTAAGCAGGGGCGGATTGGGTCAGGTGCGCACTCGTGGACTATAAGACTCGCGCTCTCCAATAATCCAAGGTATGCGCCCCTTTTACAGGACCCAGTCCGCCCCTGGCATTAAGGAGAACAATGTATTTTGTTGCCCAATAGGAGGGGGGGGGCTTGAGCTCCTGTCCCCCTTCCTTTCCACTGACATAGGAGAAATAAGTTCAGGCCTTAGTAGGGAATGTTTAAAATTCCTTAATGTTTTGATACAATTTATTAGCCTTTTTAAAAAAAAATTATATAATATTTAATATCTGCAACATGAACATATAATGTTCTAATGAAATTAATTACTTCTTAGTACTGATTGCTTCAACGATTAAAAGTCATGAAACAATATACAATCACACCCGGTAAATTGAACACCCTTCTGAGTTGACAATCTGAATTAAGTAACCACTTTTTATAAGAGAGAACTGGTAGGGACTTACAGTTAGTCATCCCTATACTCAGAGCCGTGCTTAGGGGGTGCGAGCTGGGCGGCCGCCCAGGGCCGCTAAAAATGTATTGCAAGTATCAGGAAATCAATTTTGTTTTGTCAAAGCGTTTTCCAGGGCCTCTAAAATCCGCCCTCTAAAGAGGGACCAGTCAGTATGGTGACTTTACAATATATGAGTGACCATTGTACAGTCAAGGTGGTAACTTTAGCCAAGTTGTACTGAATATGTAGAATGTAAAATATCCATAGTGGTTTATGCCAACAAGTGAAAATGAAGCTATTCCATTTAACATTAAAAAATAAATTTGTTAACATAAATTTTACTTTTGAAATTTGTAGAGCCTCATCATCAGGAACTATCGAGCTGTTTTTATGCACGATTCTTGTTTTTTTTTAAATACAATTTTATTTAGTCATCACCTTTGTACTATTTCATCAAATGGTTTTCTCAAAAATAAATAAATGAATGAATGAATAAATAAAGCTATATTAGAACATAGTAGAATATGAATTTAATTGTTAAAAATGTGCATAGATGGCGCCACATTCGAATAAAGAATTTTGTTTTTGAAATTACAGTTCCTACCCTTTTTCCTCATATAAAAGCCTTAACCAGATAATAAGGGATATCATGATATAAAATAATATTAATACGGGGTCAACCATAAATTCGCATAAACTTTTAAAAAAATCATAAGAAAACAAAAAATCATCGGATTGAAATGCGGTTTGCGGGAGAAATATTCTCCGGATATGCATGTTTTTTTGTTTGCTTTAGGCAATAAAACTTTTTAGTGCAAAGATAACCGATTGATGGCACGTTGGACATTTGAGAGCAATGACATGAATATTGTAAGATACAACTTCACTAACAAAGCTTGCTTTTGAAAAGTTAACATTTTTACAGAAACTTCTTTTTAACAACGAATTTATTAATAAATCGAATGAAGAACCAATCGAGCACTAAACTCTTTCGTAATAGCTTTATTTTCATATTTCTAATTGGTCCGTAGTGTCAGCACCACTTATCGATGACCCTTGGATTAAAAACTGTGTTTAACAAAAAACCACATGCAGATAATATTTCTGGTGCTAACCACACCTTAATCCGATGTTGTTTTGTTATATATAAATTTTTAAAGTTTATACGAACCTTTGGTTAAAATATTTCTCGTTAATTCATGCAAATATCAATCAGTTAATAGATTAAAAAATGTGGTACGACTCAAATATATAGGAAAACGAAAAAAAACTTAAGATAAATGCAGTCAAAATTAAAAAAAAGAATCCACCTTGATTTTGTAACATCTCAATTTTAGAGAAGAAACTCTTAACAAGCTTCAACTGTATATCGTCTTCTAATTCTAACCTAAATATTAAAACACAAAAGCTAATGTATTCCTTCTTCTGCATTTATGTCTTATATTTCTTACAACATGCGCCATTAGACATTCTTGATACTACATTAATATCCATGACTTTCATATTATAGATGTTAACTGTGAATTAGATTAGAAATATAGGACAGTAGAAAGCTATAGCCTGTAGAGATGAGACCAGGG
>QLNU02015270.1:71534004-71550698 GCA_006491805.2 Dysdera silvatica
GCGACCTTTGTCGAGATTAATTACATCACTATAATTCAAAAATAAAAAGTCCCGCAGTTCATCCATATGGTCTAGCGGCAAACTTGTAAACAGATTCTCAAAATCAAATGCATCTATATGCCGTATGTTACAGGAGTTAATTCTAATTTAAAACTTCTCAGCGATTGTAGATATTGAAGGAATCCTTTTCCGATTTTCTCTTAGGTAGAATGCGCTTGAGGATACATTGAAATGCACCGACAGTAGATTTATTATAAGCCGAAGATCCGCAGGTGATGAATCTAAAGCCAACGGGCTTTTTATGGAACTTTACATTGATGAAAACGTACGGAAAATTGAATCGTCTATTTCATATTTTCCTTATTATTAATTTACTATATATATATTCTTACCTTTGCAATATTAATTCTATTATAACGGGAGAGAACTATGCTAGATAGGAAATTCCATGGCAATTTAGCGGATACTTAGTAACCTCGAACCCAGAATCACTAATCTCTAAGAACCACCAATCACACCCATCGCATGGACAATGTTTGCTAACTATACTGGTTTAATAGAAGTCCTATTGCAATGAATCCTATCGAATATATATAATATGAATAATAAACACAATAAAAAGTCCCATAAGCATATGTTTTTGCTTGTCATATGCAATAATTGCTTGTCATATTGCATAATAGTAAAACGGGGGTCGGTAAAAAATTTAAAAATTCACAAGGAAGCCGATGAAAGAACAAAGTTTGGAGACTCCTAATTTACACCCTTGTAGGTAGATACAAGGATAGTGGTAATGTTTTGGCTTGTGAATACAAATATATTTTGTCGTTAACGAATATTTATATGATTTTGATCTATTTTAGATCGCTTATGTGCCATCCATCAGCTGTTTTATATCATGCTCTCCATCCACTAAAGAAGCTTTAGTTACTTACGACTTAATTAAACAAAGCAAAACTACATTCAGATCAAAAAGAGGTGTAATAAGTTTCGATTTCTGTCAAAGCAAGGATTGGATTATAACTGGATGCATGGACAATTCCATCAAAATCTGGAATCGGTTTGTGACTACGAAACCCACCAAATATCTTCATGGACATATTAGTCCAGTAGAATTCATCATCGTTGACGGGCCTCGCATGATAATGATGAGTTTCTGTCGACTCAAGTACTTAAAGGTCTGGAATTTCTCTAGGGGAGTTTGTTTACAAACAATAAACTGCAATAACGTAGGCTTAGGGCTGCATCCCGTGACGTGTATTTTCTACAACGCAATGAAACGCATTGTGCTGTTGCATACTCATCAGTTGGTAATTTTCAAAGCTATAGAAGATGACATTTCGGAGAATTTTGTTCATCGTAAGCCTGTTACTGATATTTTGTACAGTGATAAGTTCAATGTTGTTGTGACAGGGGATGTTGGTTGCTTTGTGGCCGTGTGGAACATGAAGACCGGTCAACAAAATTACAGCTTTCAAATTGTGGAATACAATATTAAGGATGACTTTAAAGCACCGATAGAGATGACGGCCATGGCCTTTGACCACAGTCAAAGACGCCTAGCTACCGCCGATTCTACTGGAACGGTCAAAATATGGAACTACAATGTTGGCATGAAGTTGAAGACTTTTCAAGTAGATGATACTGAATTCATTAGCTACATTGGTGTCTTGAGCAACTTTTTTTATTTTGCCGGATCGCGGGTGAATCTTCTGCACGACGATGGCAAAGTTACGTATCAAGAGCCTTGGAAGAAAGAGCACAAAATGAAAATTACAGCTATTGCGGTATACAGAAACACTACAATTGCGACCGCAAGCGTTGATGGAGACATAATTATATGGATCAAGGAACTTGGAATCCCCTTACTTAGACTGTCGGATAACGGTAAGAAAGTTTTTCGACTATCGATAAAATCTTAAACTATTTTGCTTGCCTATTATGTGTACTCATGGTATGTATTATATATATCATCATCATCATCATCATATTCAACCATTATCTATCCACTGCTGGATGAAGGTCTCTCCAAATGCTTTCCACACAAGTCTATCCTGGGCCATTCGTTTCCACGTCACCCCAACCTGTTTTCTTATTTCATCCACCCATCTAGTTTGAGGACGTTTTCTAGGTCTTCGGTGGTCTCTTGGAATCCAGTTCAGAATTTCTGTTGTCCATCGTTGATCAGTTCTTCTTGCAATATGCCCAGCCCATCGCCATTTCAGCCCTTTTACTTTAACAATGATGTCCTCTACTCTAGTTTGCTCTCTCACCCAAGTGTTTCTTTTTCGATCTCTCCTAGTTATTCCAAGCATGCACCTCTCCATGCTCCTTTGCGTTGTCTGTAACTTTCGTATTGCTCCAACTGTTAGACTCCATGTCTCTGATCCATAAGAGAGGACTGGCAATACACACTGGTTGAAGACCTTTCTTTTTAGACACAAAGGCAATTTCCCCTTCAGGATAAAACTGTTTCTTCCAAATGCACTCCAGCCAAGTTTAATACGTCTGTTGAGTTCTTTCATAATGTTGCCATCCATTGAAATCAGCTGGCCAAGGTAAATATATGAATCAGCAATTTCTAGCTCAATGTTGTCAACTTGTATTTTTGTTTCCTCTACAAAATTATTGAACATGATCTTAGTTTTTTGTAGGTTCATCTTGAGTCCAACTTCTTTACTTCTAGTTGAGAGCTCCTGTACCATGTCTTGGAGTTCTGATGGGTTCGTTGAAAAAATAACAATGTCATCAGCAAACCGCAAATGATTTAAATATTCACCATTTATTTTTATTCCCTTGTTATTCCAATTTATCTGCTGAAAAATCATCTGTAAAGCTGAAGTAAAAAGTTTTGGAGAAATGGTATCTCCCTGCCTCACACCTTTACCAATTTTGATAGCTTCGGTATCTTTATGTAACCGAAATTTTGCACTTGCATTTTTATACACACGTTTCACCATGTCAATGTACACATCCTCAATGTCTGTTGATCTTAAAGAGTTGATGACTGCTGATGTTTTAATAGAGTCAAAGGCCTTCTCATAGTCAATAAATGCAACACACAATGGAAGTTCATATTCATGTGTTCTTTCAATTAATTCTCTTAATACTTGAATATGGTCCACTGTACTGAATCCACTTCGAAATCCAGCTTGTTCTCTTGGTTGAGCTGCATCTAATTTTTTCTGCAGGCGATGTGTTAGCACTTTTGTGAAGATTTTATAAATAGCAGGTAACAAGCTAATTGGTCGGTAATTTTTCAAATCCTCTTTATCACCTTTTTTATGCAAAAGAATTACTGTTGCAGAATCCCATTGGTTTGGTATGTTACCGCTGTTAAGACATTTGGTAAAGAATTTTGCAAGTATGTCTTCTACATATTCTCCAGCTTCTTTTAGGATATCTAATGTAATACCATCATCGCCAGGGGCTCTTCCTTTCTTCATACTTTTTATTGCAAATGCTACTTCTTCTTTTAAGATTTTAGGAGCTGTTCCTTCGACTATCTCAGAGTCTTCGTTTAATCCACTGTTTCCCTCATACAGCTTTCTGTAGAATTCTTCAACTCTTCTAAGTATTTCTTCCCTATTTCTTGTTACAGTGCCATCCTCTCCTTTTAATGCAATGATGTGTTTCTTCCCAATAGACAAACTCCCTTTAACAACCCTAAGGCTCTTGTTGCTTTCAATGGCCTTCCTTACTAACTAGTAACTTCCTTACTAACTTATATATATAATATGTATTATATATACGCACTCATAATATGGATAATGACGTTCATAATCTTTTATCTTTCCATATGACTGGATGGTTTAATTACAGTGAAATATGTGTACAACGATACTTTAGGAAGCGGGAAAGGATATTGTCATAGACATGGAACATGCTAACTCGACATCGGTCGGGACTGTGGAAAATATTGTTAAACTCATGTTTGTAAAAATTGCAACACCATGAAGGAATCATGTGATTGAGCTGAAACTTTCAGGAAATGCAAATTAGGGTATGCTATTCAAATGATTAGAATTTCAGAGTCATCGCGGATACATGGGCTGAGCAGCGCCCTCTGATCAGCTGATGGATCCGTATAAATAGAGGGCTGTAGCGGGGCGTGTATGGCTATCTGCTAGTGGTAAACGTTACATGAGACGTCACTATGCCTCTACGACGAAAGAGGGCGACATTTCAGCAAGTTACGGAGTTTGAACGGGGACGAATGATCGGCCTTCGTGAAGGAGGGTTTTCTTATCGTGCAATAGCAGCTCGTATGGGGCGTAACAGCAGCACAGTGATGCGAGTGTGGAAGCAGTGGGTTCAAGAGAACCAGACAACTCGGAAATCCGGGAGTGGACGCCGAAAGGTGACGTCAGCACGGGATGATAGACACCTGGTCCGCATGGCGGTGACGGACCGTTTTGCTTCATCTGGACAGTTGGCAGAACGTTGGTGCACTGCTACAGGTGTATCATTGTGTGCTTCATCAATTCGTCGGCGTCTACTGCACCGTGGACTGCGTGCAAGAGTTCCTTTATACAGGATCCTCCTGACGCAAAACCATCGGCGCCTGCGGCTACAATGGGCTCATGGACGATCTCAGCTGCTACGAATTGTGGGTAATCTTAACAGCAACCGGTACATCAATGAAGTTCTGGAGCCCGAAGTTGTTCCCTTCCTTCAAGGCATTCCCGGAGCTGTATTTCAACAGGACAATGCCCGCCCACATATTGCCAGGAATGTTCAAGACTTCTTTTCATCACAACAGATACAGCTTCTTCCTTGGCCTGCCTATTCGCCGGATATGTCGCCGATTGAACATGTGTGGGATTTCGTTGGTCGGCGTCTCGCTCGTGATCCTCGTCCCATAGCTACTACAGATGAACTTTGGGGTCGCATACAAGCAATCTGGAATGCTCTTCCTCAGGCACACATTCAACATCTGTTTGATTCCATGCCACGTCGTATAGCATCACTTATTGCAGCGCGTGGTGGCTTCACCAAATACTGATTTTCGACATGTAATATTGTTTTTTTGCTTTGTAATTTTAATCGTTTATTTGTATCAACACAGGTCGTTTGTACATTAAATTTCATTCAATTCGGACGAGTCCTTCATGGTGTTGCAATTTTTACAAACATGGATATATAAACGGATGTGTTTCACTGTATTTTAATTGAAAAAATATGCTGCATAAAATCTATTTGTAGGCAGTAACCACAATGGCTATAGTACGCTTTATCTGAAGAATATTGACGAATTAAAGAAAAAGGCTCGAAAAGAGCTATTCTTGCAAAAGGCTATAGAAATGGCACAAGCGGGACAAGTGCCAGAAAAAGAATCACAACAGACGATATCTGAGTACATACAAGGTATTTCATCCCTTCCTTGCTAGTTCGTGTTTAATTGGGAAGCATCTCGATGCCTTAGTTCTTGCTAAAGCCAATTTCTGTTTTAATGCATAAACTAATTAAGCTTTCTTACATTATTTGTAGACCTCATCAGCAGTGAGTATAGCGGCATTATGCAGAAGAACTTACAGAGAGCATTAGCCAACCTGTGGATAGAGATAGAGGAATTACAGAAAGAACCCAAAAAAAAGGAATCGGAATCAGATGCAGAATTCGATGTTACAATAAGTGATTTGGATTTCGACTCACCAGAATCCGAAATATTTGAGATTATATCAGGTATGGAATTAAAATTTTTTTCTAATGAAATATATGCATACGCATGCATATGTGTTTGGGCTGTGCGAGTAGGAGCATTCTCAGAATGTAAAACAATATGAAGATGAAAATAATTTTGGGCTGCAAGCAAAGTCACGAACTGAATAACTCAAAGAAATGAATAAACAAATCCAATTGGTGCTACTTTTGCAAAAAAATATGATAGTTAATAACCTTTCACGTTTTAAATCCCATGATGAGTTAGTTAAGACAGCAGTAAAGACACGATCTTTTTTTTTTTGCTTTATTTCAGCGATTCTTAATAGGCGGCCCACGGGCCAGATCCGGCCCGCGAAGAGTAAAATTTATGCCTGCAACAAAAGATAAGAAAATGAAAAAAAAATTCAGAGGAGGACAATTTTTTTTCTTCAGGGGGGCTAAAATTCATGCCTCAATGCTATTTCATTGAATCAGAAAATTTGTAGGGGGGGACAACCCCACTAACCCTCAATTGTTTATATAGCGTGTAAGCTAATTCCGCTTTCATATCATCTGTCTCGCCTACCTAAAAAAAAAAAAAAAAATTCCAAAGGGGCCCACGATGGAAACTAATTGTTAACCACTGCTTTATTTCATGCGCCAATTCATATTGCATATGAAATAAAGCAGTGGTTGATGCGTCTATTCATATCGCGCATGAAATAAAGCAGTGGTTCATGCGCCTATTCATATCGCGCATGAAATAGAGCAGTGGTTGATGCGCCTATTCATATCGCGCATGAAATAGAGCAGTGTTTCATGCGTCTATTCATATCGCGCATGAAATAGAGCAGTGTTTCATGCGTCTATTCATACCGCGCATGAAATAAAGCAGTGGTTCATGCGCCAAGTCATACCACGTTTTAGACTAACTGACCTTATGAACCCAAAGTTTCCCAACCTCAGGTCGAGACTCGAATCGTGGTCACGGAGGGTTGACGCAGGGTCACTGACAGGTATGGATGACCCAATTATCATTATTAAAAAGTTTTCTTTTACAATTTTTATTATTACCCTTAATATTAGTAATGTAATGTAGATTTCTTTTAACGTAATTGTAAAGCAGTATCCCAAAAACGTTTCGTTTAATTTTGCCATTTAATTTTTATTATATTTTCATTTAATTCTAGGTGTGGGGAATTTGATTAAATTGCAATGTCGCTTAAGTAGTGAATTAGCATCGATATAAAACAATTAAAAATTTAATCGATATATCGATTAAATTGTTGAACATGCATGTTCCGCAAAAATCGATGTTCTAGCTCTAGAGCAGGGTTGCGGGTTACATGCAAATTCCTCTTTAGGGTTGCGGCCAGAGACAGATTTACGATTTTGCCGCCTAATCCTACGAAACGTAACTATAGTTCGTTCGCCGAAAGTTGACCGATGGCGTACCGCGAATCGGCCGAGCTTTCGATGTCATGCCCGGCCAGTTCTATTGTTGTTAGATACACGTTATTTTAGAACTGGTTTTTGGCGCAGACAAACGTTCGCTAAAAACCAGTTCTGAAATGACGTCCTCCCCTCTGCTGTAATAAACTAGCCCGTTTGTGTCGTCCGCACCCGTGAATTCTAATGGCACCATCGATTAATTTTCCGCCGAAGAACTATAGAGGCATAACTAGAGATATGGGTCGGAAAATTTTTCTCGAAACATTTTCCGTGTTATATTTTAGAGATGATTATATTTTAACGTATTTTTAATAGATAGATTATATTTTGATGTATTTTTAATAGATAGATTATATTTTGATGTATTTTTAATAGATAGATTATATTTTAATGCATTTTTAGTAGATAGAATGTATTGTAATGTATTTTTACGAGACAGATTATATTTTAGTGTTTTTTTTAATAAATAGATTATATTTTAATAGACTTTAGTAGATAATTTTCCGTATATGGGAATAATGATATTTTTATAAATAAATTTAGTTTATTTGGCGACGAAATTCTTTCTTTCTGTTCGGTATTAATGGGGGCAGAGCCGTTAGACTAACAGTTTTTCAGAATTTCAAATGAAGACAAAAGGTGCGAAGGTGCGCTTTCTAGGGGAGTGTGTGGATCGACGCAATTTTACGAATAGATTGTAATTAAAAGAAAAACAAAAGTTGCCGTTTTTTCGTCCCTAAAAATTTGGTGCCCTCTCCACTTGCCCAACGTGCCCATTTGTAAATACAGACCTGCCTTAGCATAGTAGGAAACGGTCCCTACTGCCATCTGTTTATGGGCGCTGATGAAATAGGGGTTCATATGATTTAATAAATTTTGGTATATTACGGTAACTACACTTTTGCGACACCCCACCCGCTGCACTATGCATATATTTCGTAATTATACGTTAAAAAGCATTTTATTGTCCATGTATATGTATACACACACAGTGAAAATCATTTATAACGACTAACTGGATTTAATGATAAAATTAATATAACAAGCTGAATTTCTTATCCTTTCCTTTGTTGAATATACCTTCTGTGACTGTTTTCCCTAAACCATCTCTTCCCTCATTTGTTCTCTCTTCCTCTAAAATCTGCTTCCCAGCATTCGCTCTTCAAATGCAAAGAAAAATTTCAAGTGAGGGAGGGAGGAGCTTTTGTAATTAACATGTTGTTGTTATTATTATTATTATTGTTGTAAGTTAAAAAAACTATATTTTTCTGTGAATAAATTAATTTTATTTGATTACGATTTTGGATATGGGGGCAAGGGAGGATGTGGGAACAAAAATTTCAAGGAGGGCGCAAAGCTTGAAAATTCACTTGTAAGTTTAGTTTTATTTTTTATTTGAAAATAATCATTTTTAATGTCGCCTATTTAATTATACATGGCATGAGCGCCCATATGTGGGCAAAGGGAGCTCCAGCCCCGCCCCCTAGCCGTTCAAAAATTTGATTTGCAAGGTTCTGCTATGCATTTACTTTCAAAAGTTTTACAAGCACATTTTAAAGTAGGGTACTTTTTAGCTCATTACTAATTGCCAAGCAGTATCAATTATTTTTGTAGCATTTTAGTATCTTGTACATTCACTAAAATTTTTGACAGTCTTGAGAAGAAAGTAATAATTTTTCTCAGACCCCCACTCCCAGGAAGTACTCATATGGGCGCCTAAGATACATAGTTAAACTACAGTTATGACTATAGCCCGGAATATATGCACTAAAAAACCAGCAAAATATGCACTATTGAACTTCAAAATGTCCACTTAAAATGAATAAACATGCACTTAAAATGAATAACTATGTACTTAAAATTTTTTTAACGCTTGAAAATCTTATACCCCATAGTTTAAAGCAAATAAATTTATTATTAACAGCCAAGTAGAAAAACTCGATATACATTAAATCATATGTTTTATATATCACAAATCCTATGACTGTATATCGCAATGTATCTCTCGTTGTTCTAAGCAGTTAAGCTTTATCTTCTATCATATAATGATGTATGTCATTTTCATGGCCAAAAGGGTCCTTTTCAGAGTTACAAAAAATATTGCATAGCACATACATTTTTGCTGGTTTTTATTACGTATAGTTTATCGATGATAGACCCATGTCTATCGCTGTGGGGAAATGATGTGGAATTTTAGAATAAGTGTTTGTTTTAATTTGACTTTCAATTAATTGCCAGCCAAGCACAGTAAAGCTCATCTTTGGTTTTCCTAACAAGGATGGTGGCTATAATTCAGCTACGACAATATTTTGTCGCCTTAGGACATAATTGAACGTGTACATTTACAAATTCCATTGCCTCCTTTCCCTTGGCGGCCTCCAGGTCCGCTAGCCGCTTAATCCGCCACTTATAGTATCTCCAAATCGGACTTTCACAGCTATCATAGACTGTAATCTACCGGACCAGTGAGTAGGGTTAAGTTTTTTTTATTGTAACTGCAGATTCCTCAGTAAATTCAGAAAGAAGATTCAATCTTTTGGTACTATTTCCAAAAAAATTATACAAATTTTGAGGAATATCGAGCAACGAGGAAATGTTATTGCAACAATTTACGCTATCATTGATAACTAATATAATAATAATTAATTGTTAATTTATTTAACCACTGTCTTTGATGATGGTTTGTAGCAACACGATAATGCAACCCTCCATTGTACACGGATTGATACATAAATTTTTTTCTGGGACGCTGTAATTATTGAAAACTAATTTAAATCCGTGAAATATTTTGCTGGGTTTTGATATGTAGTAATAGCGTAAATTTATTATTCTCAGTAATTCATTAACCTTGGAAATTTATCAATTTGAACGATGGGCGTGAGCCCCTTGCGCCCATCCTCTGCATACAGGTGATGTAGCACTGATTCAATGAACATTTTACTGAGTCCAAGTAGTCCATTTGCCGCTACATTCGCCGGATTTAATGGATACTATGCAAACCTGACCGTATACGTTTTTCAGTGACATTCAACAAATATGATTGAATTATGGATTTCCGTAGAACGTGTGGTACCGTATTTCTCAGTAGGTTATCCTTGGCTATAGACTAGGGCGACAAAATCTGAGCGGCGGTATCAAATTATATATATATATTTTTTTTGCTAATTTATTTTCTTAAAATGAAAGTAAATATTTATTTGATAGGGGCGGCATTTTATCGTTCTGTGTGGGGCGGCAAAACCCACTGGCCGACCCTAAGCGTAGTTATAGCCTTTGCCATCAGAAAGCTCTCTCAGGCTTCCAGCCTTCCAAGTCTAGCCTGATACAAACTTAAAAATCGCGTTTGTGACGTCACAAGTCCTGACTCGAGTTCGGTGACCCACAACGGACGATCTGGGTCCAACGATTTTTGCATACTTGTTGCATTCTTGCGCTAATGGAATTGGATAAACGGCGTATTGTACATTTAGAATTGAATGAAAAAAATTTCCGTTTTTATGAAGCTGTTCAGTTCTTTAGAAATAAGATTAAAGGAAACATGTCTTCACAAATGACACCCTGATGATAATAGAACAAAGCATTGTTGATGAATGTATGCATCCGTCTGTGCGAATATCTTCAGCTAAAAGAAAATTCGTCCGTAACAACGCGCGTGTTATGTAGTTGTTACGGACAGTAAGTATGTAGTTGTTACGCGAAAAGGCTTGCACGATGTATCCTACTGTTGATATTGTACTTACAAGGAATCAACCCCCCCTCACCCGAAGCTCAGACGACGAATCCAAGGAACTTAATTCAGCTTAGTGTACTCATCATGAAAAACTTAATGTGTGAAAATTAGCAGCTATGCCCTCCCACTAGAAATCGAGAAATTAAATATTAAAAAGTAGTTAAAATAGCGCCAATTGCAACACTTTTGGCAATACGTCGCGAGATAGCTAGTTGGTCAAAAAATGTGAAAAGCGAAGACGAGGACATATTTTAAAAATTTTGAATATGTCCAGTAATACAGTGATTGCAGTAACTTGTTAGGTTTAAACATATTAGATTTAAACGTATTAGATTTTGAAGTAGCTGTAAAGTTATTTTTTTCTCTATTTGTTAAATTGAAGTTCTATATTCTTTTTATTTTATTTCTGAAAGTTATAGCAGGAAACAAATTACTTTAATTTTTATAATCACATTGCAAGTTACAATTCAATTCGTGCATAAGAATAGCATTTATTTTTATTTTAAAAATTCTGTCACAAAGTATCGCTTGTATTCTATTTATCCGTGTGAGGATAACATGGAACAGACTATAAATATATTTAATGCTGTTTAAATACCTTTTGAGGAATTTATGAAAGAAATTAAAAGGAGTCAAATGGTGACAAATTCTCTTTTCTGTCAACTCAAACTCATTTTTTGTTAATTATTTTTAGCGTTAATCTGAAGAGATAGCTGTTAATTTTCGCATATTAAATTCCTTATTGTGTACTAATTTAAAATTTATTATATTATTTATATTAAAATTTATAACTAAATTAAATTCGTTAGATTCGGCGTGTGATTTCCGGAGGTGGAGGGAGTCCCTTGTTAGAATATTCAAGAACATAGCAGCCACAAACTGATCTGCAGAATGTTCTTTTCCCTGTCTTAAGAGAATTGAAAGCTACCTGTGACCAACTATGTGTGAAGATAGATTGAATCTATTACAGATTTTGTGAATAAAGTCTGACATAACAAAATCAATATCATACGATCATAAGATGCTCTGCCGAAAAGAAAGTTTGACGTCATGCTTTCCATGTAAATACCAGTGTTCGATAGGCTTTTATTTATTTCATTTTTTTTTTGCTAAATTAAAATTTATTTCTATAAAACAGGATAGGGTTTATTATATAAAAGGAAATAATACTGCAATACAAGTTAATATTGTTTAGTGTTCATTATTTATGAGTTGATTTTTCAACATTTTTGGAGTATATTGTGAATGTAACAATTCTTATGTTCCCACCACTAATTGGGTAGAGGGGCGGACGGTTAGGAAGGGGCGGCATAAAAGACGTAGCCCAAGGGCGGCAAAATGGTAAATCCGTTCATGAGATCTTGCTTGGTTCACCATTTTCTCGCAATAACTTAAACATCGCGTTAACCCAATACCAGGTTAAGTGGATACATTTATTCAAAAGATGGGGAGGGGGGGGAAGCTAACGCTTTTAGTTAGTTATGCTTAACACTGCAGTATACAATAGATTACTCGCAAAAAAAAAGTTTTTTTGTCGCTTTGTGGGAATCGAACCCACAACCACTTGACAGCCAGTTAATCGCTCCAACCCACTGAGTTAGAGGCTTCGATCAAAGTTCCTTCTGCGAGCGAATGTAAAGCTTCACTATGCACAAGCTCGCAATTAATGAGGCAATACTTGGACTGCTTAACATGTGCATATTGATTGTGATTTCACTTGTGCATCAGCCTCCCCTGTTTTTTTCACGTCCCTACGTGTGTTCACGCCATATCTCAGCGTGAAAACACGCAGAAAATATGGACAACAATAACCGCAATGAAACTGGCTAAACGTAGACGCACATTTACATAGCTTCTATCCGGTTGCATTAAAATTATTGTTGTTTATTTTTTGTGAGCCGAATTTTTATTCTCTCTTTAAAAATGGTGCGATCCATAGTATGGGTTTTAATTCCTAAACGTGTATAATTGGGTAAAGTATGTTTTTAAATAGTGTATTTCTGCTTCGAGTTTGCAAGAAGTTCAAATTCACTGACTAAATTACCCAATTTTAGACAGTTTTTCATAATCTGATTTTTAAATGAAAATTATATTTTACTCAGATTTTCCTCCATTTTTCTAGATCTAAGGTTAGATGGTATTGCTGATGAGGATTCGCTTAAACTATTCGAAGAAAAACTGAGAGAGATAGCATACAAGTACCTGAAAAAAAAGGAAGAGGAAGAGGAAAAACAACGAGCAATAAAAGAAGAAGAGGAAAAACAACGAGCAATGAAAGAAGAAGAGGAAAAACAACGAGCAATAAAAGAAGAGGAAAAACAACGAGAAATGAAAGAAGAAAAAGGAGAAGACGAAGAACAAAAGGGAGAAAAAGAAGTAAAGGGAGAAGAGGAAAGAGAAGGAAAAGAAGCAAAAGGAGAAGAAAAAGAAGTAGCAAAAGAAGAAGGAAAGGGAGAAGAAAAAGAAGAAGCAAAAGAAGAAGGAAAGGGAGAAGAAAAAGAAGAAATGACAAACAAAATTTCGAAACTGTTCGATGTGTTTGACCTTTTATGTTCAGTAGATTTTATAAAACATTTAAAATCATATCGTGAATTTGAGAGATCTTTTGAGGAAGTCCCTACGGACCAGAATATCTTTTCTATCGAAGAATTTGGCTTTAGGCGTTCACCAAAAGAAGAAGAAGAAGAGGATGAAGAAGAAGAAGAAGAGAAACTTGAGAAAAGTTTATATAGGAAAGAAATCGACGAAGAAGTAACTTTGCGGTTTCCTTATCCGAAGGAGGTTGACACGGTAATCAGGGAGGACGATGCCATGATTTCGTGCAACAACCTTCTATTTCTGCAGAGTCGGGAAAATCGATGTGACGTCGGTACCTTACTTTCTTGCGGAATGGACGGGAAGATAAGGTTTTGGTCGGTTAAGCCTGGAAGTGGCCTTTTAGGGAGATTTATGGCAAAAACAAGTAATTTTATTGGAGTCACTGCGATGGGAACAGATTTGGAAAATCGCTACCTGGCTACAGGTAAGTGTGTGTGTGTGTAATAAAAATTACCGCAAAAATTCAAAAATTAAGAATGCTGGACAATCTTATCAATTCGGACCATGCGAATACTTGAATGATACTTCTAAGATTAAAATTTAAACAAAATTAGAGATGAATGTATTTCACTTCTGTAGATTCAGTCCTTTATAGCAAACTTAGTTCAGTAACTTTAGTAACTTCAGTTTGTTTATTTTTTAACATCTGTTATTTTGACTCTCTTGTAGACCAGTGACAGAATTTCAAAAACGAGGGCGTTTTTGATGAAAAAAAGGAGGAATTTTGATGAAAAGGGGAGGAGTTTTAATGGAAACAAAAATTACTCTCATATTAAATTTTTATTTTATAGTTGAGAATATTGACCCTGTGGGGGGGGGAGAGGGAAGGGTTAATCCAGAAGACCCCTTTCTTATTTACGGCCTTGTTTTAGTATAAGGTTTAAGAGAATAGTTCTAAAAACCGTTTATATCGATTTTATGTGTTAGCGACAATATTATTTTATTTATAGAATTTATTATATTAATTAATTATAATTTGTCTGTATTTTTTATCGTGAAGCCACAGCGGTAACATTATATTCGGGGCACATTAATAGTTTATGTCAGAGACGACACTGTGGCGACACTGTGGCGACACTGTGAACCAACTAAAAAGAATAGGAAAAGGGTTTTATTGCAGGGATCCAACTTTTTCAGTTTGAGGCCTAATATTTCGCATATTTCTTGCTCTATACACAGGTCTGATTATGCCAATGTCATTCACCCACCTCATAATCTTGTAGATTTTAACTACCTTTTTATCATTACGAATATTATTTTCTATCCCTAAATTTACAAAACATTAAGATGCATAAGTTAGACCGAAAAAAGTAAAATTTCCTTCTATTTGTCATTTATTATTTAATTCTTGCTTATTTGCTTTATATAATATAAATATACAGTGGAACCTGGTAAAGTGATCACCTTTATAAATTGACCACCTGCATAAAGTGACCAGTTTTTTATAAGAGAGAACTGGTAGGGACTTAGTCATGCCTATACAAAAGTCTGTTGTGTATAGTAATAACCTGTCTATGATGACCATCGCAGTCCAGTCCGAAAGGTGGTCACTTTAGGCAGGTTCTACTATACATATAGTTTCTATTTGTCATGTAGCCAGTTTTCCCCTCTCTTGCCGGAGGGCACAATTTGAAATTTTGCCAAAAATCACATTCCCTTCAAGGCTTCATTCACTTTCATTGTTGTGTGAATGTCTACAATTATTAGTGATTGTCAACTTTCTCTAACTTTCCACATTTACTATAAAATATATGTGGCTTCCGATTCTTGAATGTCATTAAGGTTTAGAGGTGTGTGTGTGTGTGTGTGTGTGTGTGTGTGTGTGTGTATATATACATGGAAAATGCGCGTGGTAGCTTAACTTTACCTCATATATTTCGTTACAAGAGACTACTTGGAAAATAATGGAAATTAAAAGAAAACTTAGAAACTGCAACGCTTCGATAACTAAGATTCTCTTAATGATGATTATCATAAGGATGCACTTCTTTAATTTAAAAAGAAACATCCGTTTATTGCACCATTAGCTCTATTTTTATCGAAAGCTGAAGGTTATGCAGTAATGCAAAACTACCGTATTTAAAAAATATCGTGATAATTTAACTTTGATATTCATGACATGTTGATAGATTTTAAGAAGGCTTTAGATAAAGTCGACAGAGAAGACTTGTGGAAAATTGTGGAAAATTCAGAAAATACCTCTTCATTTCATATTGTTTTTCTCAAAGTGTGAGGACTCTCTAAGGCTAGCAACTCAAAAAATATTGCCAAAATTTTCTAGAAAATCTGTCAATTCTGAAATTTTTCTCATGGCAACTCCTCATGGAGAGTCAGGATTTAAGCTGCAGTCGCATTTTTCGCAAAATGCGACGAGTTGCTCGAAAATGCGAAGAAAAAATTATTGCCCATCGCGAAAATGCGACAGGCATTTTTAACCACAGTTTATTCTCTGAAAACAGGATTTCCCGATTCCAGAATATCCGTTTTGCACTTCAGCGATCTTTTCTTGTTCCTTTTTGTTTCCTCTTCAAAATTCTTAACAGCACCTGTTAAGCATCGTTGATATAAATAATTTCATGGATAGGGTTTTTCGAGCAGCGAAAGCAACTAATATTTTTTAGCATTTTGCTACAACTTTTTTCCCATTTTAGCATTTTTGCGACAGCATGTTTCGAGCCAGATTAAACCCTGCATGATGAGAAAATAAACCTGTTTTCGATACAATCAAACTTTAAAGTTTTTTTGCTAGTAAAAAACAAAGCCATTCTTCCTTTCAATGCTTTTCATTAATGACTACTTATTACCACTTCATTAAAACTTTTTTTGTCTGTACATCCCGTTTCGTAGGCGTTATCAACCTTTCCATATAAATTTATTGCATAGTTTTACCTTTATGCCTAAACGTTGATAAATAATAGCACTTTAAGCCTCCTTTAAGTCATATACATAGAGAAGTTCCATGGCTACGCACATGGTAAGACAAAGATTTCGTACGACAAAAAGGTTGAGAATAACATACACAGTAGGACCTGCCTAAAGCGACAACCTCTGGGACTGGGCTATAATGGCCGCCATAGACAAGTTGTCGCTATACACGATAGACATTGGTATACGCATGACCAGGTCCCTACCAGTTCACTCTTATAAAAAAATTTCACTATATTCAGGTGGTCTGCCAAGGTGGTCGCTTTATTTGCCGAGATTTACCTAGATTGTCACTTTATTTGCCAAGATTTACCAAGATTGTCACTTTATTTGCCAAGATTTACCA
>QLNU02015270.1:71570817-71595528 GCA_006491805.2 Dysdera silvatica
GACAGATAGCTGAGGGGAATACTTTGATAGGGCCTAAGACCATTAGTTGCTAAGTTGAATAAATTATTTTTTAGAGGCCCCGGCCTGCCACTGAAAAGAAAGCAGACAAAGTGTGTACAATACAGTAATTATATGGGGCTATATATTTAGTGCGGTAAATATTTAACAACAAAAATTTAACAAACAAAAATTTATAAAGCATTCTACTCAGATACTACGGAACGAAGCAAACAATTATACACTGAAGTGCCAGAAAAATTGGCACACCTACCTAATATCGTGCAGCCCCCCTCCGTGCGCATGCCAAAGTGCCGCAACACGACGTGGCATGGACTCGACTAATGTCTGAAGGTATCCTGGAGACAATTCACACCAGGAATCCTGCAGGGCAGTCCACAAATCCATAGGAGTGCAAGGTGGTAGAGATCTCTTCTGAACAGCACGTTGCAAGGCATCCCAGATATGCTCGATAATGTTCATGTCTGGCGATTTAGGTGGCCAATGGAAGTGTCTAAAGTCAGAAGAGTGTTCCTGGAGCCACTCGGTAGCAACTCTCGATGTGTGGGGTGTCGCATTATCATGCTGAAATTGTCCAAGTCCGTCGGAATGCACAATGGACATGAATGGGTGTAGGTGATCGGACATGATGCTTACGTACCTGTCAGAGTTGTCTCTAGACGTATCAGGGGTCCCATATCACGCCAACTGCACACGCCCCATACCATCACAGATGTTCCACTAGCATGAACAGTCCCTTGTTGACACGGAGGGTCTATGGATTCATGAAGTTGTCTCCATACCCGTACACGTCCATACGCCTGATGCGATTGGAAACGAGACTTTTCAGACGAGGCAACATGTTTCCCCGTCATCAACAGTGCAATGGCAGTGTTGGCGGGCTCAGGCGAATCATAAAGCTTTGTGCCATACAGTCAACAATGGTACTCGAGTGGGCCTTTGGCTCCGAAAGCCCATGCTTACGTACCTGTCACCTGTCAGAGTTGTCTCTAGACGTATCAGGGGTCCCATATCACACCAACTGCATACGCCCCATACCATCACAGAAGCTCCACCAGCTTGAACAGTCCCCTGTTGACATGTAGGGTCCATGGATTCATGAGGTTGTCTCCATACCCGTACACGTCCATCCGCCTGATGCAATTGGAAACGAGACTCGTCAGACCAGGCAACGTGTTTCCAGTCATCAACAGTCCAATGGCGGTGTTGGCGGACCCAGACGAGGCGTAAAGCTTTGTGCCGTGCAGTCAACAATGGTACACGAGTGGGCCTTCGGCTCCGAAAGCCCATATCAATGATGGTTCGTTGAACAGTTCGCACGCTGACACTTGTTGATGCCCCAGCATTGAAATCCGCGGCAATTTGAGGAAGTGTTGCACGTCTATCTCGTTTAACGATTCTCGTCAGTCGTCGAAGGTCCCGTTCTTTCAAGGTCTTTTTCCGGCCGCACCGCCGTCGGAGATTTGATGTTTTACCGGATTCCTGATATTCACGGTATACCCGTGAAATGGTCGTACGCGAAAATCCAAATTTTGTCGCTATCTCGGAGATGCTATGTCCCATCTCTCTTGTGCCGACTATAACGCCACGTTCAAAATCACTTAAATCTTGATAACCTGCCATTGTAGCGGCAAGAACCGATCTAACAGCTTTGCCAGACATCTCTTGTCTTATATAGGCGCTGCCGACCGCATCGCGTTACGCTGATTGGTTGCAAAGCTCCGTTATTTGCATACGCACGCCTGTACCGGTTTTTCTGGCACTTCAGTGTAGAAGGTTTCATTGAGCATCTCTCACTATACCTTATTTTGAGAGCGATTACTGATGCAATTTACCATATATCATTTTTTTTAAACGTTTATCATAGTAAAATTCAGGTGGTGATATAATAAGCGATTCATTAAGTTTTGAGTAAATTCAAAGCTGAATATTATTCCATGCATAATTTATGGCAATGTTACTTATACAGATTTTATCTCCGAAGTTTGGCATTTTAATTTCCGAAACAAATTTGCTGATAGAGCGGATTTAACGAGCATTGCCGTTGGTTCTTAGCTCCTCGTTATATGCGGGTCATTTTTGAATCGTTTGCATCCACGCCATGTTTCTTACCCGACAGTGCTGGAGGTACCGAGACCCACTTGTGTATGTATGCTTCTAACAGAATTGTTCGTGCTAAAGCCGCCATTGCGTGTGTAGTTCTTGTCAGATGTAAGTTAACGGCGGTCGTTGTGCCTTTGGCCTATGTGAACGCAAAGCCATTGGTGCTGCCATGAATGCAAATCATCGTAATTTAGGAGAACGATGAATAAACGTCAAGTTGCTTTCATTAAAATACGTGCTAAAATAAGGAGAGGTTTAAGCAAGGCAGGGATTTGGGAAAGGTGGCCGCCGAACGTGGCGCTGCATATTCTCAGATGGTACATTTTAAAAGCCTTTGTGACTTCACGCCACGTCACACGAACACCATGCCCGTCGCTCAATAAAAGGAAATAAATATATGAAAATTAAAAGATGTTTTTAATGAGTTCAAGATTTAGTCTGTTTTTTGGGGGAAATAAAGTAATGGGGCATTTTGCCCCCCCCTCAAATGTGCCCTTGAATTTTATACATCATTGCTTAAGCCTGTAGCCAAGTGGGGCCAGTTGCCCCTTCATCCAGGCTATAGCACTGACACTGCTCAAAACTAAAGATTAATATGAAAAAAACAGCAAACACAGTTCCCGGCCCTGTTAAGAAAACATTGCGAGTTGAAATGTGTTTCATTATTGCATGATTTCAGTATGTGTTCATCTTGTGTATGTGGCATATACACAAACTTTCTTACTAGTGTTTGATTGCTTAAGAATAGATAATACTTATTTGCTGATTAAAGTTAGTTAATCACCCATTAGAAATCGACGAGGCATTTTATGAAAAAGAATATTCATTTATTGCATGCGGAATGGAAATTGAGGCGATTTAATATCAGATAATTGTGACATACATACGCGTACACACAAATAGTGTTTTCTTGTACTTTTCCTATCGAACATAGCACGAGTCGCTGTTAATGCAGGTAACTACATTTGCTAAAATCCAATGGCAGAACGTTCTGTGCGCGTGTGTGTGTGTTTTTATCTATTAACATTCTGCTGCACGCTTTCTTTCTTTCTAAGTTTACTTACAGATATAGTACGTTCTTAGCAGCCTGGCTTCCGGTTTTAGCTCAAAAGGGGCGGATTAGGCGGATTAGGAAGAAAGAGAGAAAGAGAGAGTGAACTGTGCCAAAATTGTTGACTCCTAACTGTGTCAAAATTGTTGGCTCGTAACTGTGCCAAAATTGTTGCTCGCAATTCTGCCATAATTGTTGACTCGTAACTGTGCCAGAATCGGTGACTCGTACCTATGCCAAAATTGGTGACTCCTAATTGTGCCAAAAAAAAGAGAGCTTATCAACTGCATATTGTAGTCCGGGGGTTGGTTCCCTAGGCCTTAAGAGGTTCGGATTTTTCAGAAATCTGTAGGTCCCGGAGTAGCATGACCCTTGTTGTCCTTGCGCTCAAAAAACTAAAAACAAAAACACAAGATGGATCCGAATTTCGAGAACACTTGTAGGATTTTTCTACTCTTTGCTATTTGATACTTTATGTTTGCTCAAAAATAACGTAAAATTAAATGTCATTCATTAAACGAAGGAACTCTCTCGTTTTTTTACTTGCAATTATTTGCATCCGTTGGAAACGGATGTCGCAAATGAAAGTCAAATAATAAAATATTTCCAAATTTATATAAGTAACATAAAGTATATATATAAGCTATACTTTTATATAAACTATATATGCCTTTGTATAAATTATATATGCATTTACGTAAATTATATATACCTTTATATAAATTATATATGCATCTATATAAATTATATACACCTTTGTGTAAATTACACTGTTCAACAATTTTTCACTTTTTGTTTTTTACCAAAATGAAAGTAGTCACCCTTTATAAATTTTGGGTCGCTGAACATGAAAATTACCCTTAAAATTTTCCCCTAGTTCAGAGTTTTGAGTAATTCCATTGTTTACATTTTACATATAATGCTATGGGACGTTGTATTTATGACAAGTGAAATAAAAACGAAATAAAATAGACACTGATAAAGCTGCTATAGACTCGGCGCCCTTGCTTCCGGCGCCTTGCTTGAGAAAAAAATTTCCATGCATTTTTGTGTGCTCGCCGTTTGGTGTGAACCAACAAACCATACCACCGATTCCTATTTATGCATGGTACTAAGCCCGATGAAAGGAATTACTACAAAGGTGATTAAATGCCCTGTGATAACATCTGTCATTCGCCCAGTGGCTTACGGAGAAGGATTGCCAGTCCCCACTAACATTTCGACAGACAGTGATATGGAGGATGATGGAAGCGAAATTGACGTGTTAGAAAGTGTTCCAAGCACCAGTAATGCAGATCCAACATTTCAACCGAGAAGTACCTCCTGTAATGTACACTGAATCACAGCATTGATTGACACCAAAAAACAGAATTGTCCTGCCACCGTTGCACATAAATCTGTGACTTGCGAAGGCCGTTAACAAATAATAAACGTGCATTTGAATAATTATGCAAAAAATGTCCACATCTAAGTACGGAAAAGGAGAAACTGGGGGTATTTACAGATCTCTAGATACTTAAGCTTTTTCAAGAGAAACAGTTTGAATCCAGTCTCAATCCTGATGAGTTACATGCCTGGCATTGTTTCTGGAATGTTAGTACACAATTTTTGGGCAACCTTCATGTTGAAAATTACAAAGACATAGTGAAAGAACTGCTACGAGAAAATTGGATGCAACATGTAACTAAAAATGCACTTCCTGCATTCACGTATTAATGTCTTCCGAGCGAATTGTGGCGCTTTAGTGACAAAAAAGGGAAGTGATTCCATCAGGACATGCAATGTAACAGTATTACAAAGGAGAGTGGTTAGTTTCAATGTTAGCAGATTTTTGCTGAATGATCCAGAGAGATGCTCCTGGTGTTCCCCACAAGAAACAGGCTAAAAGATGGCGTGTACAAAAATTAAAGGTTTGTTAACTCTTATTCGTAGTATTGTATTGCCATAGCCTTATATGTAAAATGTAAACAGTGAAATTACCCAGAAACCTGAGCCAGGAAGCAATTTTAAGCATAATTTTCACGTTCAGTGACCTGAAATCTATAAAGGACAGATATTTTCACCGCTGTAAAATTTTCACTGTCGAACAGTGTTATATATATATATAAAAGTTTTCCTCGCCCATTCTTGGCGGAAACAGGCTTTGGGACGGGCAGAGCGCCATGTTCCCAAGCCTCTTTTTACATCACTTCTTAATGTGCCATGTCTAGAAACTTCCTGACAATGTGACACGTGTTTAGGATTGTGGCTTTTTGTATTTCAATGTAGGTGTTTGGGTCAATGTTGAGTATCTCCAAATTCGTCGCAAGCGTTTTTGGTACTATCCCTGTTGCTGAGATGACTAACGGGATGATGAGGATCTTTTCCATACCCCATATATCTCGTACTTCATGTCTGAGATCTTGGTACTTGGTGATTTTCGTTGTGTAGGTTGTCTGTATGTTATTGGTGTTGGGTACTGCTATGTCGATTAAGTACGTGGTCTTATTCGATTTATCGACGAGGGTTATGTCAGGACGGTTATGTGGGACTGTCTTGTCTGTTATGATTGCTCTATCCCAGTAAAGCTTGTGTGTTTCGTTCTCATGCACGGTCTCTGGCTCATATTTGTAGTACGGGCATTTTTCTGTCAGAAAGCCAGCATTCGCTGCCAATTTCTGGTGGACTATTTTCGCTACTTGATCGTGTCTATGTTTGTAGTCTGACTGCGCAAGGATCTTGCATCCTGCCATCACGTGTTGGATTGTCTCCGATGCCGCATGACAGTGTCTGCATTTGTCGCTTTCTATGTCTTTTCTCTGGATGAATTTCTGATTGTTCCTTGTTGCGATCACTTGGTCTTGGATGGCTAGCATGAATCCTTCTGTCTCTGGCTGGAGAGTGCCTTTGGCCAGCCAAGAATTTGATGCCTTTTTGTCAACGTGTGGTTGTTGCAGGTCATTGTAGTGCCTGCCATGTAATGGTTTTCCGGCCCAAGTTCTCAGTTTCTGTTCGTTGGCTGTTTCCAGGACACGCTCTTCGGTACTACACAGGTTTAGTGGCGTGTAATTTGCATCTGCTTGTATTATGGCTTGGATGAGTGGCGATCGGGGACTCTTCAACTGGAAGTATTGCCTCATGCTCTGGATCTGCTTGTCATGTAAGTCTTTGAGGTCCGCTTGTCCGCGTCCTCCTTCTTCCCGGGGTAGTGTTTGCCGTTCAATTGCCGTTGCAGGGTGTAGTTGTCCGGCTCTTCTCTGGATGGTTCTCATTTTCCGCTGGAGTTGTTCTAGTTCAGTGTTGGACCATTTGATGATCCCGAAGGAGTAGGTGAGCACTGGTACCGCATATGCGTTAATTGCTTGCGTGGTGTTCTTCCCGCTCAGTTTCGTCTTCACAATGCTTCTAAGTCTTTCTTGGAATGCTTGCGTGAGCTGGACTTTGACTTTCTTGTGCTCCTGCTGCCGTTTTTGCATTATCCCTAGGTATTTGTAGGTTTCGCCCTCGTCCAAGGTCTTCAGTAGTCTCCCGTCTTCGAGTTCGATGCCTGGTAAATCTTCTTTGCTATTCTTCTGTATTTTGCACTTATCGAGGCCGAATTCCATTCCTATGTCCTTGGAGAATGTCTCTGTTATACTGATGAGTTGTCGGAGTTGGGTGATTGTTGGCGCGTATAGCTTGATGTCATCTACGTACATGAGGTGGGAGACTTTATGTAGGTTTCTCTTGTCTTTCTTCAGCATGTATCCGTATTTACTTGTGTTCAGCATCCTTGACAAGGGGTTTAACGCCAAGCAGAACCACTGGGGGCTTAGTGCGTCTCCTTGAAAGATTCCGCGGCGGATGGGGATCTCGGCCGTTTCTATTTTACTGTCTGGCGTGTTTAGCTGTAACCGGGTTCTCCATTGTTTCATGCTGCTCTGTAGGAATCGGATGATTGAGGGATGCACTTTGTATATGCTGAGTATTTCAAGGAGCCACGAGTGCGGAACAGAGTCGAAAGCCTTCTTGTAGTCTATGTATGCGGTGTTGAGTTTTCGCTTTTGTTTTCTTGCTTGTTCCAGGATAACTGAGTCGATGGTAAGCTGCTCTTTACATCCCAGAGTCCCTTTCTGGCATCCCTTTTGTTCTTCCGTCATTAAGTTGTTGCTTTCGCTGTGCCGGCTTATTTTTTCAGAGATGCACCCCGTGAGTATCTTGTACAGGGTGTTAAGGCACGTAATGGGTCGGTATTTCGCTGGGTTCTGGTATATATATATATATATATATATATATATGCATTCCTTTATATAAAATGTGTCTATAATTATATGATTATATATACACGTATATATATTGTCGCATGATTATACAGGTACGTATGTATGTACGTATACAAAGGGTGTTTACACATTTTTAGAACGATTTCGGAGCCATTTTTTTAATGTTTAAAATGTAAAGATTATTTTTTTAAATATTCCATCTGATAACCTTGTTTTTGAACTATAAGTCTGCATCATGTTTTCCATGATAGAAGGGCTTTTTGCAACGTTTCCAGAGGTACTGCTTGCCATTGTTGTTCCACAACTTTCCAAAGTCCATCAATGGTAGTGGGTTTGCGCTTAGAGAGAGCTCTTTTCAGCGGACCAAAGGCACAATAGTTCATAGGAGAAACAACAGGGGACTTCTCAGGAATATGTTGAAACGGAATACATGCAATAGCTGTATTAATTTTCATTTTTTCAAGGAATGCAGTGGTAGTTTTCGAGGTATGACTGCTGGCTTTGTCTTGATGCAGTTTTATACTCTGAAAATTGTTGGAATAAAAAAAATGGAATTTCTTCTGTAAATATCGGATGTAAAACATTCTCCTGATAATATGATGAGTTGATTTTAACGTTGTTTTCCACTTTTTTATTTTTAATTTCCCATTGTAAGAGAAACCTGCGACAATCATAAAGCCTTTACTGAAGCTTTCTTTGCATTCTCGGCACCAAGTTTGGAAATTTTTTTCTCCACGCTTACGATAGTAAATGGACCTTTTTTTGTTACAATTATTTAGGTAAACCCATGCTTCATCAAGGGTAACAACGTATTTCCATTTATCTCCTTCTAAGTAATTTTCATACAGGATTCTGCAACATGTCTTGCGTTGAGCAACATGCCTCGACAAAAGACGGTGAAGATTATGTTTTTTAGCTTTTTTAAGTTATAAATCTTGGTTTATTATTTTATTTACTGTTGCTACAGAAGTATTTAAAGAGTTTGCAATTGATTTCTGCGTCGGTGGATTTTCTCTTGTTATCAGTGATCTCACTTTAGAAATATTTGCAACAGTATGTATCTTGTTCGGGTATTCATTTGGAGTCCTCTTTTTATGTAGAAGTTCTGATTGACGGTCTTTCCCTTTTCTATTAATAATGTTGCTTATTTTGCACTTAGAAATCTTTATACCATGCGTTTCACAACGTTTTTTAATAATGGAATAAGAATATTTCTCTTCGGAAAGCGCAAAAACGTATCCTTCGATCCACAGCTTGTTTACAGGCGCCATTTTGAATGAAAAATGAATTTGAAAGTAGCAGACGATAATCTTAATTTGAAATAATAACATGTTGCCAGATCCATTTTCCCACAAAATATTTTCATTTTTTAATCCTCTATTGAAATCGTTCTAAAAATGTGTAAGCACTCTCTGTATATTGTACGTATGATTATACATGTACGTATGCATTTTACGTATGATTATACATGTACGTGTGTATTGTACGTATGATTATACATGTACGTATTATTTTTAATAAATATGGTCCATGTTAGTGAGTTGAACTTTGTGGCCCAGGGACAGCACAGGTCATGCCGAGCTAACTATGGCTTACAAAGTAAGGATAATTTCCAAGTAAGGTTTAATAATGGAGAAGTTTGAGATTATAGCGCAGTGGAAACCTTTATTAAAATGTAGATAGGTGAAATTTACTTATTTACATTCAGACTAACACTTAAAAAGTAGCAGATTATACTCAAAATAGCTTTTTGATTATGTTTCTTATTAAAAGCAATTATCTTTTACGGAAATTAAGTTTTGTCAGACTTCTGCCTCAAACTGGCCCTATCAACTAGTAGCACAGCAATTCAAAACTCATGGGGGGTGATTCAAGTGACTTCAAAGAAGATTATTTTTTTCCAAGACCGCATCATATATTATGTTCGATATCCAATGGAGACTTGAGCTCCTAACCCCTTCCCTTTTCTACACCACTGCTATCAACTAACCAAGAGGTTGCTAGAATGAGTCCAGTTTTAAGTACGTTTTTTATTCCTTTTTTCCGAGTCTTGATATAAGTTGCTGTATGATGAGTCGTGTGTTATACCATTCGTGGCCAATTGGCAAACTACTTTCGTGGCGATAATACTGACGCTAAGATGGATAATATGACTTTGTAATATATGAGTCAAAAGAGACCATGCTCTATCTTTCTGACCCATTTGGACAAAATCGGAAAATGGACAAAATCGTAGTCCGTGCCGAAAACGTAAATATGGACTCCTAATTTTCTTAATGGTGATGACCTTGTGAAGGACTACAACGCGGACTTCGTGATGCAATAAACTCTTCATCATTCACCGCAAGAAGCGGCACGAAGTTTATCCGAAATTGGAAAATAATAGGAATACTGAACAAATATCAGGATTTTTAAAAATTATTCTTTATTTTTTATAAAATTCACAAGTCCCGTGGAAATCGTTAAATCAAAGTTAGGCTATTTTTAACGTGAGTTTTGTCATCACGACTAATCGATAATCTCTGTTGCGGCGCAATTACGTTATTTGCGACAATTAATTTCGCCTGATTTTTTTTCTATTTTTTTGAGCACTAATTATCCACAACTGGAGAATTGGAATTGAATGCAAAACCTCCAATTTAATCCGCAGACGTATATGTATTAGTTACTTAACGTCTATTTATTAATTTCTTTAATTAATCCCTCTTTAATTAATCCTCTTATGTAATTTGCATAAATAATTCCTCCGTAATTATTTTTTAATTACTTCCTCCTTAATTAATTTTACTTAATCATTCTCCCTTTATAAATTTCCTTCCTGAGCCCATGCCTTAAAAAACATGAGTTCAATTAAATTCAACTATTAATTTTTGTCATTATTTGTACCAAAGGAAATGGGTTCCAGAAAAATAGAAATTTCTAAAATAATTAGAGTTGATGTTTTTATTAATTTTCGGAACAGAGTAATTCAATTGCGTCAGTCCGATTTGATAACACATGTAATATGAAATGGGCGTGGAAATCCGGTTTTCATTTCCAGAGTCTTCGTCTTTCTATTACTCCAGCCAGTGGCGTAGCAATGGGTGGCTCAGGGTGCTCAAGTCCCTCATAATTTTTAAATTCCAACGTCCCTGATTCCAGAAAATATTGGATAACATATAAAACGTGGACATTATTGGGCTAAAATTATCAAAGCGAACAATAAATAAGCGTTGTTTTAGAGTTAAAAAAAAATCATTTTGTCCAACCTCAATGTTATATTACATTAATTATATTTATACTAATTAACAAATCATTAATCAATTATTAATTATATTTGTATCATTAATTAGATTTATGATAATAATAATAATAAATAACACGTATGTGCTTCCAATGTCGCTGAGTTGTTAACGTTTATTTGTTGAAATGCCCTCAGTGGCGCAATAATTGTAACCCTAGCTTTTTAGGTCTCTGGACAGAATTCGATTCTTAGCAGGGGTGGCTCGTGGCGAGATTAAATGAAGCGACCTGAAGCCAATTCACAAAAACCCAAAGTTACTGTAATTTTTTTTTTATTTACTGAATGAGGTAAAAACCAGTTTCTTGGCGAGTATAGACCGTAAATTAATGTGTTTTGGTGAAGTAACTTCATGTCGCTTCACTTAAATCTCGCCAAAGGTCACCACTGATTCTTAGCAAGCTTGGTTAAGTCTGAACGTACCTTAATTAAGAGGTCCCGTTAGTCCCGTCTGCAAGTACCCATCGTTCATTTTTTGGGCTATAAAAAATGAGAAGAATTATTCGTTAATTCTACACGAAGAGATATAATGCGTGCGCATACTAGATACTCCATAGAAACTCTTAACCTAGTAGAGTTTCTTTGTACAATCTGAGTTTGAGGAGACAGCGAATAGCAGTAGCGCAGCATTTCAAAAATTATGGGGGGGCTCAAGTGGCTTTAAAGAAGAGTATGTGATGAGAAATGTAAGAAATGGTAAAACTGTATAGTCCGTCACCTGATGAACTATTCTCCATTGTTGCCAAAAACGACTGACAATGGACATCGTTACCGTCTGCCATGTTGGATTTGTAATTTTCATATAAATAAAAAACTTCCACATAAATAAAAAATTCAAGGATTTATTTGGAACACTGCAATTTTCCTGAATCAGCGGATGTTTTGGAAGGGCGAATAAGATGCATAATATCGAAACCTGTATCGGTGAAGGGTTAGTGGTGGGAGACTCCCAACTCCTCCGATTTCGGACTTACGCCCTCACTGCTCGTTTGAATGGTCTTCGGGTACTCTTGAATCAGTATAATGTAGAATCACTAAAAACTTGAAAATTCTTAATTAAAAATAAGACCAGAAACGAATTACAAAGTATTTCCGACATCATTTCACTGCAACGAAGAAAACACAGCCTTGAGGAACGTAAGGACGTGAAAATGACATTACAAACTCGGAAGAGATGCTTAAGTATGACGTTAGAGAGAGGGAGTATGACGTCACAAGCCGATCTACTAAAATTTTCGACCAAGTTCAGGGGGAGAGAGAAGTAGGTGACAAAAAGTGCAGTTGCGCCTAAGGAAATAATGTGTTTTGATATCCAACGTGGGGCTTGAGCCCGAAAACCCCGTTTCCTACGTCATCAGTTAATACTACTTAAAATTAAAAGAACCTCAATGAATACAATTCACGACCTTTAACATATATATAAAATTAAAGCAAGTGTATGATGTGAGATAAAATTAAATGAAACAAAATATCTTTAAATAAAATAATAAATAAACCTTCCACATGTGCCTATGCCTATGTTTCAAGAACACTACATAATATAGGAAACATAAATTGGAGATAAATAATAATAAAAGTTAAAATATAAAAATAGTAATGAAAAGAAAACAAAAGCTATCCAACTGTAACACAATACCAAACACAATACGCAAGTACACACACAAAAAAAAAATAATAAAAAAAACACAATGCGGAACCAACCGCACCCAGACGTCCCAGAAGACATAAAACCAATCCCACAAACAACGATAAAATAAAAAAACACGAGAGGGAGAACTTCATCAGGAGAGACTGTCCCCGGGAACCCAAATGTGGAATCTTTCTGTTTGGCTAGTCGGTACATGCCAACATGGCATCCGGTCTCCAACCATTCCACCCTTGTGAAACACTCTGCCCCGATCGCCATTAACGCTTCGATTTCTGCAATTGGTAAGAAAGAAATTTAGTAGTTTCTGAGTTGCCTTATTAAAGTGGACGACTACTGTCATAGGTTTACGCAGAAATTTCATAATGGGGTTATAGGCTAAATAGGGGTTACAGAGCTACAACTAATATACTTCTATGTTCAATATACAATGTTTCATTTCAATGAGCAATGGGGGTTAAAAAACCCGTCAACACCCCCCTGTGTACGTCAGTGAGTACTGTTCTTGCCTGGCGAGTATGATTTGCCGAGCTTTGCCGTAATCTGTATATATATAGTTCGTTTACGAAAAACTGCCCGATGGTACTGTTAGAAAGTAAGGGGAGCTGATGTTACAAACGGACTAGCCGATTCTAGCAGAGGAGTTGGCGTCTTCCTCTCTGCTGTAATCGGCTAGGCCGCTTTTGAGGTCAGTTCCCCATATTTTCTAACGGTACCATCAGGCTTATTTTTGTGAATGGACTATATAACAGCGTTTTTTTTATACAACCTGAGTTTAAGGAGATAGCATACTGGTTAAAAAATTGTTCGTGACACTTTTATGTTAAATTTCTTTCTATGCTCGGCCTATTTTCACCACTTTCAAAATAACATTTATTTTCAATATTAATTTATCATATTTTAATTAAGTATTTAACTTTTTATTATTATAAATTATTATATATTGCTCTATAAACGATTATATATTGTTTTGTAAATTGTTATATAAATTGTTTCGTACTTCATTTTCAATTTCAGGTCTCGTTAGGACAACCATGGGTTGCATCTGTTCTTTCTTCAAGACTTTAACGTCCTACCATGGTAGTCATCTCACTGCTCACCAAGTGAGTAGACAACGCCAGCAGAGGGCGCGCAAAGTTCAAGCACGTGAGAGCCCCGTATCACCTGAAAAGGAACCCCCAGTTCCACCTATTTTCGCTGCGCCCCCAAGTTTTGCGCCCCCGACAAAACCCGGAGGAAACAAGATGGCGTCTGAAGAAGACCGACTGTTGAATTTTAGCCCCAAGAAGCAGAAACATAAGCTCGCGGAGTGCAAACAGGCCAGTTTTTCGCAGTCCAAATTTGGTGTTTCGTTCTCCAAGACTTAAGTTAAAACGCAAAGAGGGTGTAAGCATTGTTTCATATTTTTTGTATCATACTTCGCAGGGATGGCGATTGGTTGATGGATGGTCCAGTGCCGAAGAATATTATTTTTGCAATTCTTTTATCGCACTTGTGACCCCTGCACTTGTCGGTTCCTACTTCTTAAGCACCATTTACACTGCCCTGCTTTACTGCTTATGTCAAATGTAATACGCATGGGCCGTAAACAAAATTACATTCTAGCCATCCATTCTCCTCTATCAGCTTTAAAAAAGTTTGATATTTTCTAGAGGAATCAGTGTTTAATATGATCCTCTAATTCGCAGTGTTTTGAATCGGGAGCTTTGAATATAGCTATGTATCTCACACGACCGTATACGCATCATCTGTGTGCAAATCGTTCAATGAAGAAATCTTCTCGTTCATGATAGATTGACGAAATCCTTCAGTGTTTCGTTCAGTGAACCATTTGGCAAGCTTATAGTGCAAAGGTGCTAGACCTATGGCTTACACCAGGCCTTTAGTTAGGATGGGGAGGTCAACTGAGGCAAGGCAAAAGGCACATGGGCACAGGACACTCGGGGGCTCCTGAGCATAAAATAATTGCCATGAGCGGTAGAGAATATAGACATCATGCCCACAAAGCCAAATAAATTTGACGCTCCTCTGATGGATATTTTTTCTTGAATTACAAATACTGCAATATTAGCATATATCAAGATTTGTATTTTAAACTTTGTGGAGTGCGAATTGGGTAGGAGAGGAAAAATTTTGCCCACGGAGCTCTTATGCCCAGGCCTAGTGTCCCTATTAGATCATTTGTAACTGCTCATATGTAAAATATTAATGTTTACATATGTGCATTTGTAACTGCTCATATGTAAAATGTTAATGTTTACATATGAGCATTTGTAACTGCTCATGTGTAAAAGTTTAATGCTTACATATGAGCATTCGTAACTGCTCATATGTAAAACGTTAATGTTTACATATGAGCATACGTAACTGCTCATATATAAAACGTTAATGTTTACATATGAGCATTCGTAACTGCTCATATGTAAAACGTCAATGTTTACATATAAACCGATGGGGAAACTGTGGTACATTCATGGGGGCAACTGGGACTGCTTCCCTGTTGACTCCGGCTTGGCTCACACATAATTAATACTAAATGCTACGTATTATTATCTTTGAATAAGAATACTTTTGTCCAATCTGTGTACAGTTTTTGGCGATACATTTCTGTAATACTTTCTGTTGTTACACTGGTATCTTTGGGATTTGACATATTAGGCTAGAAATAGAGGAGCGCAGAACGATATAGCTTCTCGAAAGGCTCTTTTCCAGATAGGTAATATACTAAATATATCCTATAATACATAGGCATAATATACTAAATATATCTTATAATACAGAGGTATAATATACTAAATATATCCTATTTACAATTCGGTTTCTTTGATTTTGTATCTTTACAAATTTAATGCTGAGAATCTTCCACATTTTAAAAAGATTATATTTATGCAAGCGATTTAAATAGTATGCATGTGAATTTACTCCATGATGTGCTCTTCCCTCATCAGCTGCAGACGATTCAAAGAAAAAAATAACGTTCGAGGGCACTATACAAAATTTTCTATACCATGTTGAGGACTCAAGTTGCAGTCTGTTGTCTCGTGGTTATTAATAGTCCCTGACTAAGGGACGTAAAGCGTTCTGTGCTCTACGTAAACCTATAAGCATATTATATGATGTTATATGTAAAATAACGTATCACATATTACTTGCTATATGTATATATATACGGCTGATTACATATCTAATTTCCAGTTTATCAAATTCCGTCTTCCTTCGAAAATTAGGAATGGAAAAGAATTTACATTTTTACAGTCAAAAAACAATTTAGAACTGTGAAGAGATGGTGCTGTTGAATATATGTAATGAATGGGCGCCCATATGAGTACTTCTGGTGGCTGGTGAGCAAAATTATTGCCTTCTTCTCAAGACTATCAAACATTTTAATGAATATACAAGATACTAAAATGCTACAAAAATAATTGATACCGCTTGACAATTAGTAATGAGCTAAAAAGTACCTTATTTTAAAATGTTACTGTAAAAATTTCAAAAGTGAATGTACAGTTGAATCGGGATAATCAAATTTTTGAACGGCTGGGGGGGGAGGGCGAGCCCCCTTTACCTCCATATGGGTGCCCATAATGCAATGTTAATCTTATACGTACGTAAAATGTGCATATAATATTCTCCTTTACCTATATTGCACAATTTGGAAATATTATACAATGACATACAGTATATATATATATGTAGAAAAACTTATAAGCAACTTTTGTCTTGCGTTTTGGGATTTACACGTTTTATATTTCTGAATGCACAATGTTTTATAAAGGTGTTATATCACTGGAGTATGAAAGGGGTTGATGGGGTCATAACGCCCATTACGATACAATTTTGTATATACACACATGAGAATACATGCAGTTGTAATTCTGTAACCCCTCCCCCCATTATGAGCTTTCCGTGTATGCCACTGGGTGTTATGTATAAATTTAGTCACATTTTCAACATTTTACCATGTTTGGCGCAGTATAGCCCAGATGCTCTTGCGCCATAAAAAAGCCAAACAAACAAACAAACATTTTCAACAAAAGGAACAGGCTATGTCAGACTGTATGTACCGAGTGTTGTGAAGATGAAATATAGCACGGAGCAGTAACATAGAGTTTTTAAAATTATTGGTAGGGCACAAACACATGCTATATATACATTTATACATTAAAATATATATAAAAACGATTTATTTTAAATTATTTAGTATCTCGGGCTCCATGGGCTCTTTATGACAAATAATTTACATGAACAAGACACTTGAATGTGTAAATTCGCTAAAAATATATCACCGAACTTACAGATGAACAAAATACTTGAAAGTTCGTTAAAACTATAACACAGAACGCACAGTGAAACAAAACGATTGAATGTAAATTCGTTAAAAATATAACACCAAACGCACAGAGAAACAAAGCGGTTAAATGTAAATTCGTTAAAAAGATAACGCGAAGCCTATGTAAAAAAACAAAAAACAAAAAATCGCTTGAATATAAGTTCGCTTCAGCGTTAAAGGATATAAGCTCACTGTAACATAAACGCGATTGAAACATGCAAAAACCATATTTTTTAATGTACATGGAGACCTAACCATGCACTATTCTTCAATACATTGTATTTTTATGTATTATAAACTATGGTGGTCGTGATTTCATGGAAAGGTTGTAGATAGAAGAATAACATATAAATATAATATACATATCTATAATATACATATCTAACATATAAATATAATATACATATCATGGTAGGATATACTTCTTAAGGGAAAAGCTAAGTTCTAGTAGGCAAAACGTAAGTAGTTTTTTGCGAGCTGGGTCTAGTATTTAGTAGTGCGTCCTGTTGTGACATTACAATACAATAAAATTATAGTGGCTGCATGTTTGTGATTTTTATATAAATTATTACTAGAATAATTAAATTACATACGAGATTTGAAAATATGCTAATATTTGTGAATGATTTGAAAGAAAAAAAGTTGAATCTAAACCATTTCGAAGAAAATTTGAATTTAAACGGCTATGAAAAATCGAGAAATTTACCTGTGAAAGTAATGAAGTGTGATTAATTTATTTTTTTAGAAGGCAAGGTTACCTTTAAAGCAAAAGCAGCTTTTTTAGCGGACGTTTGGATCTTTCAGTAACGCCTATTACAATATCAATTTGCGCATAAACTTACTTTAAATGAGCTATATTGTTTTACTAGTGTTATATTTATGCTTGTCGCCAAGTTGGTAACACTTCAAAATACGTTTACTGCAAAGAATGTGCAATGAAACTTTTCTACGGGGCTACCTAGAGCCCCTAGTTTTCTTGGCCGAAGCATCAGCCGCCATTTTGTTTTGCACTTCCGGTTTCATAACACAAAGATTACCATTGGAAAATTAATAACTATTTTTTAATTCTTCTTATAGGATATATTGCAAATATAAATCTTCTATGTTCATTCCTCGAGTGATTTAACAATTTACAGCGGCATAAGCACCCATTTCACCCTATTTTATTAAAAATAGCACACTTGTAAATCACTCAACTTTAACACAGCAGTGAATGAGACCACGTGATACGATGGTATCAAAATAACGGATGCGCCATTTCCCCTTTTTAGGAGCCTTAGGACTACCTGCGGAAACGAGCAAGATCCCCTTTACAGGGGCGCCAACTTTAAGGGGCTCAAATCCACTCGCCCTCCTCCTGAAGTATTTGGGGACCCGGGGCGCCCTCACAAAATTGATGAACAATAAACAAACAAATGTAGAATATAATTGAGGGTTGACGTAATACATAAAATAGAGTGTTACCTCCCAATAAGGGATATCCATGGGACCGGATATTTTGCCCCTTAAACAAAGGTGTCCCTTCTTCGGAGGTAAACACATCAAAGTTTGGGGACCAGAGGAATCAATCGTCCCTTATATAGCGGCGTTCCTTATTCGGAGGTGTCCTTTACGGGAGGTAACACTGTATATCTATTTTTATTGTTTATGTTTTATCTGGATCTAATTTACGCACCTGACCGTAAGTAAGTTCTTCCAATTACAGCCCTTCAAATATTTTCTTCAAGCTGGGGCCCTCGTTCCCTGGTATCTAAAAGGCAAAACCTTGTAGATTGAATAGCATTTCACTACTTCTTCTTCTTCGCGGCCATTTTTCAAAACGGATGTCTTTTAATGATCCATAGAGAGAGACCTCTGGGAACATATCACAGGTTATTCATGTTCCGGATATTTAAATGTGCGAGTAGTATAAACGTTAATTTAGGACAGGGATTCTGAACTGGGGTTTCGAGTATGAGAAAAAAAAACCATTCAGTGGTTCCCTGAGATATTAAGACTAATTTGCGGGTTTCTTCTGAATAAAGAGGTTATGAGTGGCTGCTTTAAATAATAAAGGAATATCACTCTACAGGAGCGGCGGCTCGTGGCGAAAATTTAGTGCGACAGGAGTAAGCCAATTCACCAAAATACATTAACCTACGTATTTACTCAGTCAGTGAAACCGATTTCTTGGCGAATAAAAACCGTAATGCCACTTGTTTTGGTGAATTAGCCTAGTTCTGCCTCACTAAAATAGCGCACGAGCCGCCACTGCTCTACTTACTAACGAATATTTCAACGCCATTGAACAGCTAATTTGAAATGCTTTATTCAGGCGTCTTCCTTTGGGACTTTGAAATTACAATAACGCCTGAAAACGTGCATCTGCAGTTGTATTTCGACGGCACATTTCTGTAGATCTTAACTCTATAGTACTCAAATAGATTTAAAACTCTATGCTTGAACATAAGCCTTGCTAACTGCATACAGATACACAGAAAGCTGATTTTTGAAAAAGTGTTTTTCCATCCAGATAAGAGTAAATCACGAAAACACTATTGAATTATCCCAATAAACGTTTTGTACCCTTGTGTATAACTAAACTCTTGCTCAATATTCCTTTGTGAAAATTTTCCAATTGAGCGTTGTATTTGCAACTGATATTTAAGCGTCTTTCCTACTACTGTATGGCCATTTTTCCTAATGAATGTTTTTAACCGCACTTGAGACTATTTTATTATATACAGTATATATATATGTACCTCTTTATTGCATACATATCCCATAACTTATACTGTTTTAAATGTTAATAAAATATATTTTAAACTTGGTCTTTATGGAAATGATACTTGCGGTATATTCATATTTATTTTAAAGAAACCTGCAACTGCGTCTGGAGAACTGACGAAAGAGTGAGTTATTGCACAAAAATTAATTTATAGTAAAAATTTATGTTTGAGAAAAATATCGATGTTAAATGACATATTTTGATGACATCAAGCAATATATTTAATCATTTAAACAAAAATATCCACGTAATTACTGTGTACAGGAACTTATCTAATGCTGAGGAAGCTCGATAACTTTCTCGGTATGTGGTGGTCGGTCGGTCTGTCGTCAATGACCGAATAATTGAACGAATCATCTCGCTAATGATAGATGGGCAAAGTCGTTCATTGCTTCTTTTAGAAGATGACACCTCTAGAGTACGAGAACAAAAATCTTGGTTAGAAATCTTTCTAAGGTAAGTGACAACCCAGCTAAAACTGTACGGAATCTAATACACGTTTACTTCGCACTCAACTGTTATTTCACAAGTTGCGCTTGTGCATAAGGTGATTGGAAATTTTCTGTACAAACCTCAATATGAGACAGGGACTACTAAAACAAATTTTATTCGTTAGCACATTTATATCTGAAGATGTAATTTATATATTATATAAATAATATTCCATATCGCAATTACTGGGGAATTTACTCCATCCCATGCCAGTGTAATCGTGTTTATATTGGTCAAACACGTCGGGCCCTTCGATTTCGTCTTAAAGAGCATGAAGCCTACGTGCGTAAACAACAACTGGAAAAATCTGCTTTGGCCAAACACGCCTGGGAAGCTGGCCATAAATTTTCTTTCGACAAGGCCCATCTAATAGAGAAAGTTGTTTTTTCCACCTGACTTCAATTTCTTCGAAGTCTTGCATATTTTTCCAAATTACTCTTTCACTGTTAATGATCAGCTTCCGTTTAATTCTATGCCCTCCATTTGCAGAAACTTCATTCGTCTCATATCAAGAGATGCTACTACGGCTTCACAACTGGTTTAGCCGAACAAATTTATGATTAGTAGATTGGCATCGATAGACTTTTCAACACGTGGACCACGTTAGTGTAACTAGGGTTCTGAAGAAGGAAGCCTAAATGCGCTTCCAAAATAGCTATCAAGCGTTTTATTAATTTAAACTGAAATTATGTGTTTTATTTCATATAGGGTTTACGCGCAGTGAGTCGTACATCTTTATTATTGTAACTTAGATAGTTACAGAACGCCCTTCACTGATGAAGCCTCTTCACAAATGAAAGGCTTTCAATGTTCATAATGCTCATGTGTGTGGGCGCATTGATGAGCTATATGTTTATTAAAGTCAACATTTCTCATCATAGCCGTCGTATGTGTATGTCATAATATTAGATGATAATTAACTCACAAAGGAAAGAATGATTTATCAGCGCCTAGTGGAATCCAAACACACAATCCCTCGATAGCCAGTCAAATGCTTTTACCAATTCTCATTACATTTCATTACCTAGCGACGATCAAACTGTCTTCTGCGAGCGAATATAAGGCTTCACTACGAATGTCTGTACTCGTCAGTAGTGAAGCTTTATATACGATCGCAGAGATAAGTATGATCGTCGTTTATAGATGAATTGGCAAAAGCACTTGATTGGTTATCAAAAGGTTTTGGGCTCGGCTCCCGCCAGGCGAAGAGAAAATACATTTTTCTTTACGAGTAATTTATTATCTAATCCACATGTTACACATGCGTATTATGCAATTGAGTGCTTATCGTGTAATTTTTTTTTTGCCTGCGGATATATATATATATAATATATATATATTATATACCTTGGCTGACTGATTTCAGTGAAAGGCAACATTATGAAAGAACTCACAGACGTATTAAACTTGGCTGGAGTGCATTCGGAAGAAACAGTTTTATCCTGAAGAGAAAATTACCTTTGTGTCTAAAAAGAAAGGTCTTCAACCAGTGTGTATTGCCAGTCCTCTCTTATGGATCAGAGACATGGAGTCTAACAGTTGGAGCAATACGAAAGTTACAGACAACGCAAAGGAGCATGGAGAGGTGCATGCTTGGAATAACTAGGAGAGATCGAAAAAGGAACACTTGGGTGAGAGAGCAAACTAGAGTAGAGGACATCATTGTTAAAGTAAAAGGGCTGAAATGGCGATGGGCTGGGCATATTGCAAGAAGAACTGATCAACGATGGACAACAGAAATTCTGAACTGGATTCCAAGAGACCACCGAAGACCTAGAAAACGTCCTCAAACTAGATGGGTGGATGAAATAAGAAAACAGGTTGGGGTGACGTGGAAGCGAATTGCTCAGGATAGACTTGTGTGGAAAGCATTTGGAGAGACCTTCATCCAGCAGTGGATAGATAATGGTTGAATATGATGATGATGATATATATATTAATTAAAAGACAAGAAATAATATAAATGATTTGTGGACATCCCTGAGATTGGCCACTCAGGTCTGGAGGCCCCTTTTCTATCCCTGCCAGAAATGACTCTGCATTTGAAAACGTCTTGCAAAATACTTATATACATTTATTTCTTTAACGATAATGAATTGAAGATTTTATAATTTAAAGAAATTGTCATTCCCCTCTTTTAAACTGAAATTCTTCAGATTTTTCTCTTAAAAAAATGCCGGGAAACATTTTTGAAAAATAATTTCTAAGACTTCCGTTGCCTCCAATTAACAAACTAAAAATTTCATTGCCTCAAATTTAACAGAACTCCAATCTTCCATGACTCTACTATACAAAACAAAATTTATTTTTTCTCACTAAATATATCTGAAGAGCACAAGGTCTTGCTCGCCGAAGGTGATTAAATGCATTGTACTTTAGTATATACCAACATGATCTATATTTTTTTCACCAAGGAAACTTGTCACATGTGGGATCATTATAAGTGGGCCCTGCTATATATATATTATCAGGGTTCCCATGCAAAGTGGAATTGTTGGACAATTTGAAATTGTCTGTAGGTCTGACAAAAATAAATTTTTTTGATCAAATCTGGAAAAGTGAGGGGGGGAGACCTATCTTAACTTTTGGTTTGAATAGCCAAATACCACACGAACATGAAACCATTTTCTCTGCAACTGAAGTTTAGTTGAAAATTGCTTGCGATGGGCCAGAGGATTTTGCAGCAAAGATCAGGTGAATTTTTTCTACAATGTGAGTGGGAACCGTGTATTATTTCATTTCCATGCATAAATTTATACTATGAGACGTAACGCGGATTCCCGGTACTTTAGAAAATGCATTAACAAAACTTTTGTTAACTTCCTTAGCTCAACATACTTTTTTTTACTTAATTTTTGACGGCCACGTGGAAAATAAGTTCAAACTAAAGCTGTTTTTGGTTAGGAGAAAAAGAGACGCCTTCCCCATCCTGGATTCGAACCAGGGTCCCTCCGTTTAGCCCGGAGTGTCTTGGACCGCTAGACGAATGAGGACAGGTAATAACGCTCTTTTTCTCCGTATGTAAAGATGTAAGATATTATTACCCTTCACAGGGATAACACAATTGCCAAATAATGGTCAACACACAAAGCCACTGGGGTGAGATTTTTGTGAGTTTTCACGGGGGAATTTATTTTTTACTTAACTTTCGACACCCACATAAAATAAGCTCAAACTAGAGTTGTTTTTGTTTAAGAGAAAAAGAGACGTTGTCCTCATCCCGGATTCGAACCAGGGCCCCTCCGTTTGGCCCGGAGTGTCCTGACCACTAGACGATTGAGGACATGAACAACGGTCTTTTCCTCCGTTTATAAGGATGAAAGACATTATTACCCTCACAGGGATAACAGTAAACTTTTTTTTATTTGATAAGTTTAGTTCATAATGATAAGTTGGATCTCTCTTTTTTTCATTCTTTAGATTTGTTAATCTGATGGGTGAATGTATCCAAAACGATTTCGCTCCGAGTACAGTTCATGCCACAGCGTCAAAAGTAACAAGAAATCTGTATTTTCAATAATATAATTTTATTATAGACACAGATATGAGACTTTCGATCTGTTGTAATTCTAATAATTGAAGCTTGATTTTAAGAGACCTTTCTTAATTTATCAAAGGACACTATTTAATAGCTGATGTAATCAGATCGGGAATTTCAGAACTTGCAATTAAATCTCAATTATTTTAATGTGCTGATGTGTTTTTATGAATTGTATCTCTTGATACTCCTAGTTGGGCATTCCGGAATGGATTGTAGATCTGAGGCATAAAGCGACCCACTCAACAATACCGTCTCTCAATTTCTTGCGGTCAGGTGCAGAAACTGCTCTCATTTGGCTTAAAAATGAATATTGGAACAAGTATGTTTTTCGAATCAAGAGTCTTGCGGCTCCTGAACTTATGCCAAATGATGATTGTGACAAATACATTGCATCCTACAAAGAAACAAACTTTAAGGTAAACTCTTCAAACTGGGTGCTCATAATATTGCAAAAGTAATGTAAAGTTATTTAATATTTTCATCCTTTCTCCATGTAAAACAGGTTTGCCAACTTTTTTGCCATGAATCCCTTCAAGGATTTATCGATTTTCTGTCAAACCCCTCCATTTGACAGGGTGTCTACTCACCTGGAAAAGTCAGGGAAATTTGAAATTCATTGTTATAATAAATAACTTATTAAAATAATTTTCCTGAACTGTGCTTTTCATACCACATTACCTACTGAAAATTTTGAAAAACTTATACTTTTGACTAAACTTCTTCCAAAAGTTACCATTTTGCACCAAAACTAATATAATTTATATAAAATTATTAAGCCTAGATATTTCTCAGGAGAAAATGTTTGCCAAATATGTAACTAAAACTTGAAAAACAAAAAGTGTTTTTAGCTAAATTATTTAATTTGTAAGGGATTTTGATCATACCAATCTCCTTTGCCTTATATATAGTCATACACCTTTTAAATGAAATAGAAGATGAAGCATCAGCTTTGCGATTATATAGTTAAACTCTTTTATAATAAACTCAAAAGGGCCGAATGGAAATGTTGCTGTAAATATTTAATTAGTGAAAGCTTTTAGTGTAAAGAAATACACTTTTTAATACAGCTTTTGAATTTGTAAATTCACTATAATTGAATGATAAATGGCGTTGGGGTTTGCGTTAATCGATTTCATGGCCTTGAAACTTGCTTTGATTGCACAAATTTTAGTGCATTGTGTGTTGTTTACTGTAATTAGCGACTGGAAATCGATTAACATTTGGTCTGGAAACCTGGAAAAGT
>QLNU02015270.1:71595628-71635473 GCA_006491805.2 Dysdera silvatica
ATATGAGCATTTGTAACTGCTCATATGTAAAATCTTAATGTTTACATATGAGCATTCGTAACTGCTCATATGTAAAACGTTAATGTTTACATATGAGCATTCGTAACTGCTCATATGTAAAAGTTTAATGCCTACATATGAGCATTCGTAACTGCTCATATGTAAAAGTTTAATGCCTACATATGAGCATTCGTAACTGCTCATATGTAAAACGTTAATGTTTACATATGAGCATTCGTAACTGCTCATATGTAAAAAGTTAATGTTTACATATGAGCATTCGTAACTGCTCATATGTAAAACGTCAATGTTTACATATATACCGATGGGGAAACTGTGGTATATTCATGGGGGCAACTGGGACTGCTTCCCTGTTGACTCCGGCTTGGCTCACACATAATTAATAATAAATGCTACGTATTATTATCTTTGAATAAGAATACTTTTGTCCAATCTGTGTACAGTTTTTGGCGATACATTTCCGTAATACTTTCTGTTGTTACACTGGTATCTTTGGGATTTGAAATATTAGGCTAGAAATAGATTAGCGCAGAACGATATAGCTTCTCGAAAGGCTCTTTTCCAGATAAGTAATATACTAAATATATCCTATAATACATAGGCATAATATACTAAATATATCCTATAATACATAGGCATAATATACTAAATATATCTTATAATGCAGAGGTATAATATACTAAATATATCCTATTTACAATTCGGTTTCTTTGATTTTGTATCTTTACAAATTTAATGCTGAGAATCTTCCACATTTTAAAAAGATTATATTTATGCAAGCGATTTAAATAGTATGCATGTGAATTTACTCCATGATGTGCTCTTCCCTCATCAGCTGCAGACGATTCAAAGAAAAAAATAACGTTCGAGGGCACTATACAAAATTTTCTATACCATGTTGAGGACTCAAGTTGCAGTCTGTTGTCTCGTGGTTATTAATAGTCCCTGACTAAGGGACGTAAAGCGTTCTGTGCTCTACGTAAACCTATAAGCATATTATATGATGTTATATGTAAAATAACGTATCACATATTACTTGCTATATGTATATATATACGGCTGATTACATATCTAATTTCCAGTTTATCAAATTCCGTCTTCCTTCGAAAATTAGGAATGGAAAAGAATTTACATTTTTACAGTCAAAAAACAATTTAGAACTGTGAAGAGATGGTGCTGTTGAATATATGTAATGAATGGGTGCCCATATGAGTACTTCTGGTGGCTGGTGAGCAAAATTATTGCCTTCTTCTCAAGACTGTTAAACATTTTAATGAATATACATGGTACTAAAATGCTACAAAAATAATTGATACTGCTTGACAATTAGTAATGAGCTAAAAAGTACCTTATTTTAAAATGTGACTGTAAAAATTTCAAAAGTGAATGTACAGTTGAATCGGGATAATCAAATTTTTGAACGGCTGGGGGGGGAGGGCGAGCCCCCTTTACCTCCATATGGGTGCCCATAATGCAATGTTAATCTTATACGTACGTAAAATGTGCATATAATATTCTCCTTTACCTATATTGCACAATTTGGAAATATTATACAATGACATACAGTATATATATATATGTAGAAAAACTTATAAGCAACTTTTGTCTTGCGTTTTGGGATTTACACGTTTTATATTTCCGAATGCACAATGTTTTATAAAGGTGTTATATCACTGGAGTATGAAAGGGGTGGATGGGGTCATAACGCCCATTACGATACAATTTTGTATATACACATATGAAAATACATGCAGTTGTAATTCTGTAACCCCCTCCCCATTATGAGCTTTCCGTGTATGCCACTGGGTGTTATGTATAAATTTAGTCACATTTTCAACATTTTACCATGTTTGGCGCAGTATAGCCCAGATGCTCTTGCGCCATAAAAAAGCCAAACAAACAAACAAACATTTTCAACAAAAGGAACAGGCTATGTCAGACTGTATGTACCGAGTGTTGTGAAGATGAAATATAGCACGGAGCAGTAACATAGAGTTTTTAAAATTATTGGTAGGGCACAAACACATGCTATATATACATTTATACATAAAAATATATATAAAAACGATTTATTTTAAATTATTTAGTATCTCGGGCTCCATGGGCTCTTTATGACAAATAATTTACATGAACAAGACACTTGAATGTGTAAATTCGCTAAAAATATATCACCGAACTTACAGATGAACAAAATACTTGAAAGTTCGTTAAAACTATAACACAGAACGCACAGTGAAACAAAACGATTGAATGTAAATTCGTTAAAAATATAACACCAAACGCACAGAGAAACAAAGCGGTTAAATGTAAATTCGTTAAAAAGATAACGCGAAGCCTATGTAAAAAAACAAAAAACAAAAAATCGCTTGAATATAAGTTCGCTTCAGCGTTAAAGGATATAAGCTCACTGTAACATAAACGCGATTGAAACATGCAAAAACCATATTTTTTAATGTACATGGAGACCTAACCATGCACTATTCTTCAATACATTGTATTTTTATGTATTCCAAACGAATTTCTTCCCTGATAACAAAGCATTCATGCATTAATAACTACATACACTATGTTAATTTGGCTTTCAACCAGGGCCTTTGCCAAGGAGGGCGAAACGGGCATTCGTCCTGAGCGGCGGGTTTTTGGGGCGGCAACATGGGATTATTATAATAAACTGCATGAACTTTAAAGTATGCCCAGTCATTTTGGGGCGGCAAAACACGTTTTATCCCCGAGGGGCATAACACCTATCGCTGGCCCTGCTTTTAACGATAGTTTCCACACAGAATTTTTAGCTTTATCAATGGTTTAATTACTATATCAGTATAGGATTTTCTATTTAAATCTGTCTAAACATATCGTCATTTCGCAAATCTATAGCAGGAAAGCTGCTTATTACATACATTCTCTTATATCAGAAATAACTTTTTTATTTATATAAAGTTTCGTAATACAGGAATTTTATAAATATACTAAAAAGTAAATAAAGTGATTAAAAGCGGTTTTTAATGGAAAATGTGAGGGAAAATAAACTATGGTGGTCGTGATTTCATGGAAAGGTTGTAGATAGAAGAATAACATATAAATATAATATACATATCTATAATATACATATCTAACATATAAATATAATATACATATCATGGTAGGATATACTTCTTAAGGGAAAAGCTAAGTTCTAGTAGGCAAAACGTAAGTAGTTTTTTGCGAGCTGGGTCTAGTATTTAGTAGTGCGTCCTGTTGTGACATTACAATACAATAAAATTATAGTGGCTGCATGTTTGTGATTTTTATATAAATTATTACTAGAATAATTAAATTACATACGAGATTTGAAAATATGCTAATATTTGTGAATGATTTGAAAGAAAAAAAGTTGAATCTAAACCATTTCGAAGAAAATTTGAATTTAAACGGCTATGAAAAATCGAGAAATTTACCTGTGAAAGTAATGAATTGTGATTAATTGATTTTTTTAGAAGGCAAGGTTACCTTTAAAGCAAAAGCAGCTTTTTTAGCGAACGTTTGGATCTTTCAGTAACGCCTATTACAATATCAATTTGCGCATAAACTTACTTTAAATGAGCTATATTGTTTTACTAGTGTTATATTTATGCTTGTCGCCAAGTTGGTAACACTTCAAAATACGTTTACTGCAAAGAATGTGCAATGAAACTTTTCTACGGGGCTACCTAGAGCCCCTAGTTTTCTTGGCCGAAGCACATCAGCCGCCATTTTGTTTTGCACTTCCGGTTTCATAACAACGTTTATCATTGGAAAATTAATAATCTATTTTCTTCTTAAAGAATATGCCGCAAATCTAAATATTCTATGTTTATTCATCGAGTGATTTGAACAATCTACAGCGGCATATCCACCCACTTCACCCTATTTTATTGAAAATAACACACTTGTAAATCACTCCACTTTAACACAGTAGTGAATGAGACCACGTGATACGATGGTATCAAAATAACGGATGCGCCATTTCCCCTTTTTAGGAGCCTTAGGGCTACCTGTGGAAACGAGCAAGATCCCGTTTACAGGGGCGCCATCTTTAAGGGGCTCAAATCCACTCGCCCTCCTCCTGAAGTATTTTGAGGGCCCGGGGTGCCCTCACAAAATTGATAAACAATAAACAAACAAATGTAGAATATAATTGAGGGTTGACTTAATACATAAAATAGAGTGTTACCTCCCAATAAGGGATATCCATGGGACCGGATATTTTGCCCCTTAAACAAAGGTGTCCCTTCTTCGGAGGTAAACACATCAAAGTTTGGGGACCAGAGGAATCAATCGTCCCTTATATAGCGGTGTTCCTTATTCGGAGGTGTCCTTTACGGGAGGTAACACTGTATATCTATTTTTATTGTTTATGTTTTATCTGGATCTAATTTACGCACCTGACCGTAAGTAAGTTCTTCCAATTACAGCCCTTCAAATATTTTCTTCAAGCTGGGGCCCTCGTTCCCTGGTATCTAAAAGGCAAAACCTTGTAGATTGAATAGCATTTCACTACTTCTTCTTCTTCGCGGCCATTTTTCAAAACGGATGTCTTTTAATGATCCATAGAGAGAGACCTCTGGGAACATATCACAGGTTATTCATGTTCCGGATATTTAAATGTGCGAGTAGTATAAACGTTAATTTAGGACAGGGATTCTGAACTGGGGTTTCGAGTATGAGAAAAAAAAACCATTCAGTGGTTCCCTGAGATATTAAGACTAATTTGCGGGTTTCTTCTGAATAAAGAGGTTATGAGTGGCTGCTTTAAATAATAAAGGAATATCACTCTACAGGAGCGGCGGCTCGTGGCGAAAATTTAGTGCGACAGGAGTAAGCCAATTCACCAAAATACATTAACCTACGTATTTACTCAGTCAGTGAAACCGATTTCTTGGCGAATAAAAACCGTAATGCCACTTGTTTTGGTGAATTAGCCTAGTTCTGCCTCACTAAAATAGCGCACGAGCCGCCACTGCTCTACTTACTAACGAATATTTCAACGCCATTGAACAGCTAATTTGAAATGCTTTATTCAGGCGTCTTCCTTTGGGACTTTGAAATTACAATAACGCCTGAAAACGTGCATCTGCAGTTGTATTTCGACGGCACATTTCTGTAGATCTTAACTCTATAGTACTCAAATAGATTTAAAACTCTATGCTTGAACATAAGCCTTGCTAACTGCATACAGATACACAGAAAGCTGATTTTTGAAAAAGTGTTTTTCCATCCAGATAAGAGTAAATCACGAAAACACTATTGAATTATCCCAATAAACGTTTTGTACCCTTGTGTATAACTAAACTCTTGCTCAATATTCCTTTGTGAAAATTTTCCAATTGAGCGTTGTATTTGCAACTGATATTTAAGCGTCTTTCCTACTACTGTATGGCCATTTTTCCTAATGAATGTTTTTAACCGCACTTGAGACTATTTTATTATATACAGTATATATATATGTACCTCTTTATTGCATACATATCCCATAACTTATACTGTTTTAAATGTTAATAAAATATATTTTAAACTTGGTCTTTATGGAAATGATACTTGCGGTATATTCATATTTATTTTAAAGAAACCTGCAACTGCGTCTGGAGAACTGACGAAAGAGTGAGTTATTGCACAAAAATTAATTTATAGTAAAAATTTATGTTTGAGAAAAATATCGATGTTAAATGACATATTTTGATGACATCAAGCAATATATTTAATCATTTAAACAAAAATATCCACGTAATTACTGTGTACAGGAACTTATCTAATGCTGAGGAAGCTCGATAACTTTCTCGGTATGTGGTGGTCGGTCGGTCTGTCGTCAATGACCGAATAATTGAACGAATCATCTCGCTAATGATAGATGGGCAAAGTCGTTCATTGCTTCTTTTAGAAGATGACACCTCTAGAGTACGAGAACAAAAATCTTGGTTAGAAATCTTTCTAAGGTAAGTGACAACCCAGCTAAAACTGTACGGAATCTAATACACGTTTACTTCGCACTCAACTGTTATTTCACAAGTTGCGCTTGTGCATAAGGTGATTGGAAATTTTCTGTACAAACCTCAATATGAGACAGGGACTACTAAAACAAATTTTATTCGTTAGCACATTTATATCTGAAGATGTAATTTATATATTATATAAATAATATTCCATATTGCAATTACTGGGGAATATAATCCATCCCATGCTAGTGTAATCAGGTTTATATTGGCCAAGCAAGATTGGCTCTTCAGTTTCGTCTTAAAGAGCATGAAGCTTACGTGCGTAAACAACAAGTGGAAAAATCTGCTTTGGCCAAACACGCCTGGGAAGCTGGCCACAAATTTTCTTTCGACAAGGCCCATCTAATAGAGAAAGTTTCTTCACCAGCCGACCTCAATTTCTTTGAAGCCTTCCATATTCTTTCGAATTCCTCTTCTACTGTTAACGATCAGCTTCCGTTCAATTCCATGTCCTCTATTTGGAGAAACTTCATTCGTCCCATAGCAAGAGGTGCTACTACAGCTTCACAACTGGTTTAGCCGAACAAATTTATGATTAGTAGATTGGCATCGATAGACTTTTCAACACGTGTTGATAGACTTTTCAACACGTGGATTACGTTAGTGTAACTAGGGTTCTTGAGAAGGAAACCTGAAGTGCTTCCAAAATAGCTATCAAGCGTTTTATTAATTTAAACTGAAATTATGTGTTTTATTTCATATAGGGTTTACGCGCAGTGAGTCGTACATCTTTATTATTGTAACTTAGATAGTTACAGAACGCCCTTCACTGATGAAGCCTCTTCACAAATGAAAGGCTTTCAATGTTCATAATGCTCATGTGTGTGGGCGCATTGATGAGCTATATGTTTATTAAAGTCAACATTTCTCATCATAGCCGTCGTATGTGTATGTCATAATATTAGATGATAATTAACTCACAAAGGAAAGAATGATTTATCAGCGCCTAGTGGAATCCAAACACACAATCCCTCGATAGCCAGTCAAATGCTTTTACCAATTCTCATTACATTTCATTACCTAGCGACGATCAAACTGTCTTCTGCGAGCGAATATAAGGCTTCACTACGAATGTCTGTACTCGTCCGTAGTGAAGCTTTATATACGATCGCAGAGATAAGTAAGATCGTCGCTTATAGATGAATTGGCAAAAGCACTTGATTGGTTATCAAAAGGTTTTGGGCTCGGCTCCCGCCAGGCGAAGAGAAAATATATTTTTCTTTACGAGTAATTTAATATCTAATCCACATGTTACACATGCGTATTATGCAATTGAGTGCTTATCGTGTAATTTTTTTTTTGCCTGCGGATATATATATATATAAATATATATATATTATATACCTTGGCTGACTGATTTCAGTGAAAGGCAACATTATGAAAGAGCTTATCCGACATATTAAACTTGGCTGGAGTGCATTCGGACGAAACACTTTTTTCCTGAAGGAAAAATTGCCTTTGTGTCTAAAAAGAAAGGTCTTCAATCAGTGTGTATTTCCAGTCCTCTCTTACGGATCAGAGACATGAAGTTTAATAATTGTAGCAATACGGAAGTTACAGACAACCCAAAGGAACATGGAGAGGTGCACGCTTGGAATAACTAGGGGAGATCGAAAAAGAAACACTTGGGTGAGAGAGAAAACTAGAGTAGAGGGCACCATTGTTAAAGTAAAAAGACTGAAATGGCGATGGGCTGGGCATATCGCAAGAAGAACTGATCAACGATGGACAACGCAAATTCTCAACTGGATTCCAAGAGACCACCGAAGAGCTAGAAAACTTCCTCAAACTAGATGGTTGGATGAAATAAGAAAACAGGTTGGGGTGACATGGAAGCCAATTGCTCAGGATAGACGTGTGGAAAGCATTTGGAGAGACCTTCATCCAGCAGTGGATAGATAATGGTTGAATATGATGATGATGATATATATATATATATATTCACCAATATCAAAGACTGAATGTGCACTCGAAAGGGTAAAATATACACTTAAAGTAAAAAAATATGCATTTGAATATTTTTTCACTTATTTAAAAAACAAATGTCCCGCGTCTTAAAACAGAAGATGGATTTTCTTACCAACTTGCTAAAATTAGAAATATTTATAGCACGATTACATCATATTTCAAGTTTTCCATCAATATTCTGAAGAAATAAGCTTTGTTTTCTGTTAACCAATGGTATTTACTGACCAAAAATGTCCTTTCCACATCTGAAGTTATTGAATTTTACTTATAAAATTTCGCGGGTAGTTTTTAATGGATATTCTCTCCTGAATAAACTATCTGAAACGCCTATTCCTGATAGGTAACGTTGCGGAAGTTTACCCTATATAAGTGCTAGTTACATCATCAATAATTAAATGTACATTTTCATTATCTAAATAAAAACAAAACTAACTACATCTAGTTAAGGAGCTATAATTCTTTTTTGCGAGTTCGTTATGACTGATCGAGTCATTTTTGTGAATCAGCTTTTTCGAATAACTCACTAGCTCTTCTCATGTATTCAAACGAAATTAAGGTCTTTTAAAAAAAGTTTGTTACACCTCTTTTGACCCTTATTATAGTTTGGGCCAATCAGAAGCCACTTGGTAGAAGACTTCCATTAGAAATGTCCGGATTGGACAAAGTCAAGGCTCTAACTAACGAGCATGCGTGATGGGTCTCGCATTTTACTGTTGTTTAAAATTTTCTTGTGTCTCACGGTAGAAATGTGATATTGATCAAAATAATACTTTTCATTTAATCCTCACTTGTGGAAATGGCTAACACAAACTGTGCAAAAAAATGATTTGCGTATCTTTAACTTAAAAGTGGCGGAATATTTGAAAAAAAAAAAAATGGGATGTGCAGCTAGTGGCAAATGTGCCAGAAGCTATCAAATAGAACGAAAACTGAATCTTACCCCAAATACGTTGACCAAAAGGCAAGTCTTTTTAGCTCGACAATCTTGGAAACTTCTAATCAGAGTAAGACGTGAATTCGGGATGCTGATGTTTACCAAGTGAGTTTCCAAAACTTCCTGAATTAATATTTTAGATTAAACTGAAATATTCAGTACGATACCATATTGGAATTACTTGCGTTTGCAGTACATTTATCACCGATGAACCGAGTTCGCCAAATTGCCAACGAACAAGACGATGATTATTCTAAGAGAAGCGATATCGAGCCAAGTAAATGAAGAAAAATCCGTTGTTCTCAAAGTTTTCTTTTCAAGGTACGTGTTCCTTATCGAAGGAATATAGACCATGATATTTCTCAGAATGCGTTGTTGAAGATACTCAAAATACTTTTCCTAGAAGGTATTTAAAATGCTTTTCCTAGAGGATATTCAAGATGCCCCTCCTAGAAAATAAGATACTCTTCCTAAAAGATAAGGCACTCTTCCTAGAAGATAAGATACTCTTTCTAGAAGATGAGATATTCCTCAAGGAAGATAAGATATTCTTTCTAGAATATAAAATACCCTCTTCCTAGAAGATGGTCAAATTTTATTAATGCAGGAATAATTACGGTTGTGGAATATACGATTATTGCGGAAAGAGGTAAAGTAAAACGAAGTACCAATGACAAATTTTATTTTTAAAACAAGGCAAAACGGTTGCAACGGGGGGCGGGGGGGCGCATTTATTCTTTTCCCTTCCCAAAATATTCTGCAACACATGAATTAACATAAATCTTATCCTAAACCTTAAATGACTTTCACTGAATGTTTGAACTTTTTGTTTTAGTTTTTTATATACAAAAATATTTAAATTATGTAAATCAGGAATTATGTGCTTTAATCCATACATTGGATATACTCGACATGGCTAGGAAATAATTTCATATACAATTAATACTTGAATTAAGACATAATACTTTTAATTAGACTTAGAATTATCTATTTAAAATCGACATACACACACACGCGGTTTAATTTCGGTTTCAGCGACTTTTTACAACTGTTTCGGTGGAGGAAAACATCCCACCTTCTTCAGAAATTTGTCCAAACTGATTCGTTCCCACTAAATCAGAAACAAAAAACATATCCAAGAGTAGCAGTAATGTATCGTGCAGTTCATCACCCATCCTTTCATTTGAATGATCTATTTAAATACATTTAGGTACAAATATATGTGTGAATGGGTTCAAACTGCAAATTCGAAATCGACGCTGAGAAGCCACCAAAAAATACAAGAAGCAAGATGACGGCCAGTAGAAACGAAAAATTAGGTCTGACAAGAAAAATCAAGTTAAAATAATCGAATTCAATGAATCTATCAGACCCAAAGGAAGCACGTGAGAATAGAGTACTGTAGTAAGAAAACACAACCATGTATGGGAAGAGACTATATGAAGCATAGGCATGGAATGGTAGCATAGGCATGGAATGGTAGCATAGGCATGGAATGAGCTAGAGACCGTACTTGAGAACGGAACACACAAGTTTTACTGGGATAGAGCAATCATGACAAACAAGACAGTCCCACATAACCATCCTAACATAACCCTCGTCGATAAATCGGATAAGACCACGTACCTAATCGACATAGCAGTACCCAACACCAATAACATACAGACAACCTACACAACGAAAATCACCAAGTACCAAGATCTCAGACATGAAGTACGAGATATATGGGGTATGGAAAAGATCTTCATCATCCCGTTAGTCATCTCAGCAACAGGGATAGTACCAAAAACGCTTGCGACGAATTTGGGAATACTCAACATTGACCCAAACACCTACATTGAAATACAAAAAGCCACAATCCTAAACACGTGTCACATTGTCAGGAAGTTTCTAGACATGGCACATTAAGAAGTGATGTAAAAAGAGGCTTGGGGACATGGCTCTCTGTGCCCGTCCCAAAGCCTGTTACCGCCAAGAATGGGCGAGGAAAACTTTTTTTTTTGTATACACACAGAGAGAGAGAAAGTTACATTATAATTAAGGTTCAGAAATCCTATCAATCCCTCTGTATACGCCAGTGGATTAGTTATCCTTTAAATTTCGTATCAAAAATTTATGGCTTGAAATATAAATTCAACTGGGTTTGTTTTTACGTTTTTGTTTAATATTTTGCTTAATGCTTTTGTTTAATATCATGTTTAATGTTTTTGGTTAATATTTTGTTTAATGTGTTTGATTAATACTTTGTTTAATATTTTTGTTTATTTCGTTTAATGTTTTTGATTAATACTTTGTTTAATATTTGTTTAATGTTTTGATTACTTGTTTATTTTGATTAATACTTTGTTTAATATTTTTGTTTAATAATTTGCTTTATACTTTTATTTAATACTTTATGTTTATTTTTTTATGTTTTTTAATTTGTATATATTATTCTTAATTATTTTATCCTTACAGAGTTTTGTTATACGAAAATATTTGAAGGAACACAAGTAGGAAATAAAATGTTGAAAAACTTCGCCGAAGAAAGAAAAAAAAAACTCTAATATATCCCGTTTATACGAATGAAATCTGTTAGAACCAAAAAATATCCCATATTATCAATGTTAAATTTTCCAGCTTTAATGAACAATATTTGTGAGCTGTCTTCGGTTAATCGAATAAAGACGACAACCTTGGCATGAAAACCGGTGCTCAAACAATGGAAAAAAAAGTGTGTAAAAATACATTTATCTTTGTAAAAGTCCTCTCCCCCCCACCCCTAACCGTATGAAAGATTTTAAAAGTTTCATTATCGTGCCATAGGGAGACTACGTCAGCGAAGTTTCCCCCTTTTATCTTAGAATCAAATCTGGATGGGGGTCTTTTTATTTTTAATTTATCAGTCTGAACTAAACCACTGGTCGCCAGTCATCGCGTTGTTGCATTGTGGAAAACCCTTTGCAGAGGAACACTGAGTTTATGCGATTAGCTAAAAGATTTAGTCAAGAAAAGATGAAGTCATGCGCACGCGTAAATCAAATTTGTAGAAGAGTTTCTAATTTGCATACAGTGTTGGATGAGGGTTTTTTAAGAGCCGTAGGTCGGAAGGCTATAATAGGACTTCTAAAGAATGTGGTGCTCGTGATATTTAGTCAATAAATCACGTGTTTTTCTTTGAAACACGTGATATATAGTCAACAAATCACGTGTTTTTCTTTGAAACACACTGCCTTTAATATCCAAGTTTATAAATAATGATAATTTCTTGAACACTGGTAAATAAACAATATTAAAACAAGGCTTAAATTTAAAAAAACACCAGGCCCCAATCAAGGCCTCGTTGGGGTCCCAAAACCGGGAGGTCCCTATGCTCGGACCTACTTTAACTGTATCTGGATTCGGCACTGCTTGTGCGCAAGTATAATCGAAAGTATATGCTAGTGTGTAAATTGTTTTCATTAAAAAATACACAGGTACGTTGAACTTATTTTTTTGGTTTGTTTGTTTGTACATAGCGTTTATTACTCTTTCAATAATTTCGCATTTTGTTTGTTTCACAGTTTGTTTATTATGTGCGTACTAGTATGCTAAAAGATTTAAGTGCATATGTAGCTGCACATATGTAGTACTGTATATATATGTAGTACTGTACATATGTAGTACTGTATATATGTAGTACTGTACATATCTAGTACTGCATATATGTAGTACTGTACGTATGTAGCTGCATATATATAATATTGTACACATGTAGTACTGTATATATATGTAGTACTGTATATACGTAGTACTGTACATATGTAGTACTGTACATATGTAGCTGTACACATGTAGTACTGTACATATATACAGGGTGTCCCAAAATCCTGGACTTCCCCTCTCATTTCTTAAATATTGATCCTAGACATATGTGTTAAATTGCAAAGTGGCATAAGAAAAGGGGTTGAATTTTATGAAATCGATTAAAATCGCAGAGAATTATTTTTTGAAAAAATACAAAATTTAAATTTTTATACAGTCCCTGTATACAAAAATGTCCAAGGAGTAAAATATTTCCCATACTCCAATAGATCAATATACGAAGTTTCGGCATTCTAGTGGAAAAATAACCAGTGAGATATGAAGACCTAAAATAACGTGACTTACAGAATGAATTTCCTCTTTTCCCGTCATGTACCTATTGTCCCCTTCAAAAATTTGAAGGGAACATATATTCGAAGGAACATATATTTGATGGGAAATTCATTCTGCTAGGTCACATTATTTTGGGTCTTCATATCTCTGGTTCTTTTATCCACTAGAATGCTGAAATTTTGTATATTGACCTATTGGAGTATGGGGCACATTTTACTCATTGGAAATTTTTGTGTACAGGGACTGTATAAAAATTTAAATTTTGTATTTCTTTGAAAAATAATCCTCTGCAATTTTAATCAATTTCATAAAATTCTGCACCTTTTTTTTACGCCGCTTTCCAATTTAATACATATGTCTAGAATCAATCTTTAAGGAAATAGAGGGGCGGTCAGGGTTTTTTGGACACACTGTATACATATATATACACATGTAGTACTGTACACGTATATGTAGTACTGTACATGTATATGTAGTACTGTACTTGTATATGTAGCTGTTTATTTGTTTCCAGGAATAATCGAATAATGTTTGTTGGAATCGTCAGTATTGGTATATTCGTTTAAGCGGGGCTTACTGCATGTATATTGAATGAATGTTTCTAAGAAAGTGATGATTAATTTTGGATTTTTAACATTGGTATAAATAATTTATAATGAATTCATTATTATTGGTATCAATAATTCGTACTGAATTCATTATTATTGGTGTAAATAATTCTTGAAAATACAAAAATTTTCTAAAAATTAACTTATTATCATAGGACCAAATGTATTTGGTTTGAAGATATGAATTTCACTTTCTTGGGTTTTCTTGAAGTATTGAAAAATCCTTATAGAAATCCATTGAGCTTTATGTAATTCTTAAAATGGGAAATCAATTGAAAAAGGTAAGTTTTCTTAAATATCTTAATAAATATAAAATTTTTACACCAAATTAAAATTTTTAGTATACTGTAGATGTATTCAGGCTGGATAGACTTTTATTTCGATGTCAAATTTTCTGACTATTGAAAGTCGATAAGTCATTAGCAGCCCTGGGAAAGGAACAGGTGCTTGCTACTTTGTGTCTATTTTTCAGTGTTCCTTTCCTCATTGTAACCAAAACCTAGAACACTAACTACTTTTTCTCCGCAATTTTTTCAAAATCTAATTAAGAAACATGATCGTTTCTTTCAAGACAAATTCGGAGAAGTTGATGGATCTGTCGCGTAAGAGGAATGAATAATTTACGAGAATAAGAAATTATTCCAACATTTAAAGTTTAGACATTTTAAGGCTTAAAGATTTAAAATGTCTGAAACTTAAGTTTAGTCTGCAAATTACTTTGGTGTATGAAAATGTTTTAAGAATTTTTGCGCGCGCGCATACATACACACACACCAGTGGCGCACCCAGAATATTCTCAAGGGGGCAGTGGTGCAAGGAATGTTTGGTGGAAATAAAGGGCCAGACGCCATATCAATTACGTTTGCCTTTTTGTGTACATTTATCATTATTAAATTACTAATAATTCTATAAGGCAATATACTTAAATAATTAGAAGTAGTAGATTATGTTTATACAATTTTACAATGGCCAGCACTCTTGTCTTATCTCCATCAGTGAGGTTAGATTTCTTGACATAATTACAAATATCTGCAGTCAGAATTTCTATTTCAACCGTGTTTGATATCGTGTTTTGGTCTACCTTTACTTCCCAGAAAGCGTTTGAAGACAGTCCCAGACCACTGCTGCTGCTGTTGCTTGCCTTAACAGTAGTCTCATCAATGTCACCAGAGTTCAAGGAAATCTTGGGAACATCACTAATTTTATCCTACATTTTTAATAAAATAATTTACCAGTGTCTGTTGGCGTAATAATTTTTCGTTTTGTTAACCCAAGTAAGGGGCCCCGGACCCCCACGTGTGCGCGCTACGGACACACGTATATGTACATAGGTAGATAAGAATAAATCAATAAATGAATGACTGAATGGATGAGGGAAAGAAAGTGGAAAAGGACCCGGGTTTTGCCAGCAATTTGGACCTCAGTCAGCCTTTTCCACTACACGAATTGAATTTGTTTGGCTTTAAAATAGATCTTAACAGATTAAAGTTCCCAGTACCGTGGAAATCATAGCGAGAACGTTTTATGGACTCCATTGGATATCTCGTGATTTTTGTCACTATTGCCAAATCCTATAAGAGAATAAACAACGTCGTTGTTTTTCAAATCAATTTGGAAAGGTGGAATACATGAAGCGACTCTGTATTTCCAGAAACGTGAGAGTGACCCGCAAGTGAATCGGCAATAAAAGCGCACGTCATACCATTGTCATTAAATAAGGTTGATTGATTGTTTGGCTTTTTTATGGCGCAAGAGCATCTGGGCTATACTGCGCCAAACATGGTAAAATCAAAGACTGTAGTAAAAACCAGTACTTTTTAAAAATTTAAAAACGTGCGTTATTAAATAAGGAAATTAGAGTGATAAGATATGCTAAAGATGAATAGAAGAGTAGAGTATAGAATAGAAGAATAGAGTACCATACGGAATGAAAAAAATCCTCATGTTAGAAATAGCTAAAAAAAAACAAAGGAAAAATAAAATTTTCGGGCCCTGATTCCTCATCAAACGCATCTGCCCCTCATTTGGGGCCATAGTCTTTGGCGCAGTATAGCTCAGATGCTCTTGCGCCATAAAACACCTAAACAAGCAAACAAACAAACAAACAAACAAACAAACATAGTCTTTGAGAAGGTAAAAGTCCCTCAAATCTTTCGTCATTACGCAGAATAGTACAAAAGCACGTCCGACTAACAAGGCGGCCAGAGTGCGAATGTACAATATATACAAACCTAAATATATTTTTTGTATAATACAAATATCATAGATTCGGTTTAAAAATGTTGTTTAACCGTAAATTCCTCACACACAATCTAAAAGCCTGTCTTACAAAAAGTTTTTTAACCCTATATTCCTCAGAGATAATCCAGAAGTTCGTCTTACAAAAGTTCTTTAATCCTAGATTCCTCACAGACAATCCAGAAGTCTGTCGCTTGTTCCCGAAATTTGCAAGACAAAACGTGGAGGGTAACTATGAAATCTTGGATACCGCGGTACAGAAGCATGCTTCAGCTGTTTTCCAGGCTTTTACTATTGCAGTTGGAAACTTAGATGACAGAGCACTGATAGGCATTCTTCGAGATCTTGGACACACCCATGCCCGTTTCGACGTACGCAATTCGATGTTTCAGGTAAAAATAATCGATAAGTATTAAATCTTATTTCCTACTATCATGGGAATTACGTAATTTAAGTTTGCCTCTTTGAAGCGTTCTTGACGAACCAGTTTAATAGTTGCGATTGTGAACCATATCAAATGATGAAAGTCCTAGGTTAACATGGAGTTCGAATCATTCAAGGATTCATTGGATCTGTATTTGCATTGCACAGGGGATAATAAAACAGCCCCTTTTTTATGAAAATGGTGATGTTTTTACTGAAAGACATTCAAAGAGTTGTTTTAAAGACCTTCCACAACGTGGGTTTTCTGCAGGCCTATAAATGCTAACATGCGCTATCTATAGGCTTATACAATGGTCTATGTAACTGCAACCTGGTCTATGTAATCTGTAGGTCTATATAGGCTTACCTATAGGCCTATGTATGCTCATGAACAAATATCTATTGATATTTTCTGAATAAAATCCAACTAGAATGCAGGACAAAAGATTATGGGAGGCTTGGCCACAAGAGAGAGGCTCGATATTCGCAAATCGGGGGGACAGAGCTCGGTAAGACATTGAAGAGCTATGGGGCACCTGAACGATAGGAAGTCAGAGGAAACATCCAGTGCCTACAAAGAAGTCATCCAAAGAAGATAGGAGGAAGCGCTTAAAGTGGTGGTTTGTTCGAAATACAGACAGATGAATTACATTCTTTATTATAATTTGCTTGACAACTGATATAAAAATGGAAAAAGAAAAAGTTACATAACGTTTCACGTGCTCTTTATAGCGTTATTTTTTGTTTATTTCTTCTTTTATATTGGAATATAGACCCCATTGTCTTCCCCACCCGTTACTTTAATGTGAGAATGTGGTTCTCACAGTATTCTCTATCCAAATAACGTAGTTCAGGAGTCAGATTTATATGCTCACGGACAATGACTGTTGCGCACCAAGAAAGAAGCATAGGATTGACCTAAAATTTTACTGATGGAAGGATACAGATGAATAATACACGTGATCACAAAAACAGAGTATCAGAATAATTACAGGGGAAGCTGTGGAATACAATCCTGTCATCCTCAATAGCTCGTCACTGCATCTTGTACTATGATACAAGCAGCAATACGGTCTGGCATGGTATGAAACAAACGCTTGATGTTGTCCTGCGTTAAACGGGTCCACACTTGTTGGACGTTACGCTCCGAATCCCAGAGATTGCGGCAACGAGGTAGCTGGAGGTTCAACTGGTCCCACACATGCTAAATTGGGGAAAGGTCTGGGGAGCGAGCAAGCCATGGAAGTGTCTAGGTGTGACGTAGCAGGCCTGGGTGACCCGAGCCATGTGCGGCGGAGCATTATTTTGCTGACATATCGCAACTAGGATCCCAATGAATGGGAGCACACGAGTCCATAGAATCTCACTGACGTACCGATGGCCTGTTCAATGTCCCAGGTACCACTACTAGAGCGGATCGGCTGTCACAGTCTATGGTCGTCCAGACCATGATGTCTGCAGCACGGTTGGTGTGTAGCTCGATACCAAAGTTGGGATGGTGTAGTTTTCCAGGGGTCCTCCAAACCTGCACACGATGATCACTGGTTCCAAAACTAAGTGACACTCATCGCTCACACCTTTGCTATCTGTGGCTTTCCACGTTGCTCTGGACTGGCACCACTTCAAACGGAGACGCCGATATTCCCGTGGTAATAGCAGTACACGTGAGGGATGCTGGGATCGCATGTTCGCTTTCTTGAGCCACCTAGATTTGGTTCGTGGGTACACACACTAGCCCCCTTGTGCCTATATCGTGGATCGAGTCGCCGTGGGCTCTATACGTGTCTGACGCACCATCGTTCGATCTTCTTTACTCGGGTACTTTCAAAGTCGATCTTCCGTTTCTGGGTAGCGTCAGGTGATCAGTGTTCTCAACACAGTCGGAAGGTATAGTGGTATAATCTGAGAGATCCATGTGACGGGTATCCCCTGCGCTCTGACTACCCTGCGGCTTTCAGTCCGATGATCAGGACTCTCTCAAAGTCTATCAGTTCCGTATATCGACATTTCTGGTATCTCCCTGCCATTCTTTTCACTCCGTACTTTTACTTGCGTCGGCCGAAACTTATCGCATTGATGGGCCGTCGGCCTGAAAAACGTCGTGTTTTTAAACCTTACGCCAGTGTCGAAATAACTGTTTGTTATGGAATCTCCTGGTGAAACTTTGCATTGATTCATTAGAGTTTGATAAAGTTGAGTTGATGTCTTCATTATTTTCAATAAATGTCCGTTATGCACGCACGCTGATGACCACGCTGACAACCATGTTCTTGTTATTGATTATCTTACCATGTGTCTATTCTTGATTATCCTATTATGTGCGCATATTCCTTATTCCACGTGCCCATTCCTGAATGTAATGCTCCGAAGACAGTTCTACGACTAAGTTCATTCCGTAACTGTGGGAAAATCATATTCCCATATATGCCTGCGAAGTGTATTCATGAGAAGGATTTTAGAACAATTTATATACGAATACTATTACACTGTTTCAAATGGAATAGAAAAAGGTAAAATCCCATTCAAACTTAATGCGGTAGAACCCTCATATAACGAGGAACTTGGGATCAATGAACATGTTCGCAATATATGCGGTCGCTCGCTAAATCCGTTTTAGAACGTAAAATTTCGAAAATAAAATCTATATAGGTAAAATATGTGCATGCAACTTGCACCAATAATATTTATCTTTGAATTTGTTTAAACATTAATAAAACACCTATTATATTTGTAATCACAGGGAATAAGTTGTTAAGTCGAAAATGGCAAAAATGAGTTGTGTATTGTGATCATTTCCCAAGCCTTCTGCTTTGATCTCTCAAGGCCTTCATATATATATATATATATATCCACATAAATAATAAAATAAATAAAAAACATGATATAAAGAAAGGTACATTAGTAATCCCATTCCCAAGAGAAGCTTTATTTAATGATGCTCAAAAAATGGTAATATTCGTCCATAGTTTTTTGATTTACAATATTTAAATTCATTAAAATTCCTCTTTTTTTTCCAGAAATTGTGGAAGGCCTTTGAATTTGCATTGGAATCAACGTTGAGAGATCAACTTAGGACAGAACTGCGCGAAGCCTGGTTTGGCGTTTTTCAACTTGTTTCTCGCGAAATTGTTACTGGAATGGAAGAATATCGCTCCAATCTTGATGAAAACCTCAATTCGTAAATTCAGAAACAATGGTGATATCATATGATATAAATATTTATGACATCGTGTACTGTCATCCTAAATGACAATGACATCACACAAAGCTAACGATGCCAAGCTTACTCCCCAACCACACTTCTCCTGAGTAAATCCACAAAGCGGACAGATCAAGAAAAGATGGTATACACACAACAAAGCCTATATGTCTCACGTAAAATGATTGTGTAAAAATTAATTAAAATGTCTCTTTTTAAGGTTATTTTTGTGATTATCCTTTAAAGGCATTGCATCAAATTTAAACTTGAATATTTTTCAATTATGCTTAAATTTTACTTCACTAAAGGTAAGCAAACGCGATTTTTGATTAAACAAGTGGCATCTCGTATGCCATTCATATTTCAACAGCTGTTGAGCTGTTGTTTTGCTTTTATCAGTTTATTGCCTATGAAGCTGTTGTAAAAATGTTTATAAAAAAACACCTTTACGTTCATGCGCTCTAGTCTGGGTAGTTTCTGGAGGTGGGTGAAAAAGATACCCCCACACCTGTCTGGCCAAAGCCAGGGACGGATGCAGACCGATAAATTATATGACTATATTGGATAATCTTTTTGATATCCACTTTTTTTCAGGTCGAACTAGACCTTGTTATATATACAAGAAAAAGAAACACGCCTTCGCTCGGAGTCAAACTGGGGACCCACTGAATAAACCAGTATGCCTTAACTGGCGCGGAGAGCAAGGCACAAGAGCAGTACTCTTTTTCCTTACATATAGGGTTTTATAAGTCGATTATAATAATAGTGATAATAATAAATCTTTATTTGCTATCACACTTTATTTGCACACACAATACAAAGTATACTATATATATACACAGTACACGTTGTAGATGCTTGAAAGCCGTTTTTAAGTAGATTTAATTTCAAGTAGGTTTAATTGTCACTGCTCAACACTTATTCACTTTTAACCTTTTCGTTTTTCCCTCATTTACGACTTCATCTCTCATTTACGACGTCTCGCTTCTTCGTTATGCAAACCTTAAGCCAGTGGTTCTCCATTAGTTTTCAGCGCGGACCAATTTGGATTTTTTTTTTTCGGTCGGTGGGCCAGAAGAATATGAAAACGATATTACCTTACACGCTATATAGACATTGGGGCTCCAGGGGGTGTTATCCCCTATAGAAATTTTTTTATTCAATGATATAGCATTGAGGTAAGAGCTTTAACACCCCCTCCTCTAGAAAAAGATTCATGCCCATGGAAGAAAATTAGCCCCTAGAAAAAAGTTTCAGCTTCTGATCTTCTATAGACAAGCCAGGTTTTACTGTTGGAAGGCAGGATCTGGCCCGAGGGCCGCCTATGGGGAATCACTGCCTTAAGCGAACCTTATACTATCATTACCCCCAAAGTCTTGCTCCATTACCCCTCCATTACTTTTCAACCTCACAGATCATTTGAAATGATCATTTCAAAAATGATTTCTAATTAGACACCCTATACCTTCCGTTCGCAAAATCTTATTTAACAACCAATTTGCCATAATGGCTTTAACAATTATTACGTCTTTTGAATAGTTTAGTTTCTGTATCTCGTGGTAAAATACACGTGGACTGCTATTTGTTTTATGTCTATCTATTTTTAAACCTCGTGTGGGAAAAAACAAAAACAAGGGATAAATGTAATTACGTAAAGTATAGTTTTATATTCTTCTAGTGGACTATCGTGTATAATTTTAATTTAAGAGGCTTTGATGGGATATTCGAAAGACAATGGGTTGTAAACCTAGCACTGATGATAAAAGAAAGGACCTGATATTAAATCTTAATCGCTTACCAGTTAAGTTAACAAGAAAACAAACATCACTCGTTAAAGAGACTTGGAGAATTGTTGCAAGAAACAAACAAACTTTTGGAGTGCAGGTATTTAAAAAGTGAGTTTTGGCATCGCATTGACTTTAAATTTAAATGACATTAAGCAGCGGGTATTACTTCAAATTATGATTAATATTGGCGATTTTTCAAAGCTTTCCAATATGGCGGACGCTCATGGGCGTTGCGAGTCCGTCATGTTGAAAATTTCGATTATTCGTGAATTGTGGAGTATTTTAAAATCGTAAAAGTCAGAAAATTTTGGGGTGTTACTGCGATGTTACTCGTCGACCATTTTGGAAACCGTGCGAAAAAAACCCCCCTAAAATTTTATATAAATTTGCAATGTTTACAAACACAAGGCCTCAGATTGTTTTCGCCCCAGAACTTTCCCGGATCAGTGGATGCCTAGTAGTGGGGGGGGATTCCCCCACCAGAGCCGTAGCTGGGGAGTGGAAGGCCTACACTAGGGGCGAAGGAGAGGAAAGGCGTAAAATTGGCTGGAATAATTCACAGGGGAGAGTCCGTCACTAGGGAAGGGCAATCTAAACGGTTTTGCCAGGGTCACAAGATCATCCATTTACGGGGCTGTCCCCCGCACGCACTCCTTCTGGATTTTGGGATTGGACCTAAGCCCCTCACCCTTCTGGATTAGCGAATTTTCGAAATCTAAAGCAGTATAGCCCAGATGCTCTTGCGCCATAAAAAATCCAAACAAACAAAGAATTTTGGACAGTATCAGGTAAAGACGCAGTTACGCCCACGGTCGAAGGCCTATAGGCCTATTTTCATGCTCCCAAGCTACCTGTAAGTCGGAAACATTGTGTGAAAAATTCATCATGACAGCATTTGAGGAAAACTTAGTAAAAAGGCATAAAAAAAACAAAAAAAAAAAAACTGCAGATACAACAATGTATTAAAAAGAAAAAAAAAATCCCAATCAGTGAAAAGGCAACCTAGTACTGCCAAGTGTCCCAACATCAGTAACAACACTACCCAAAGTTGCCAAATACACCAAAAGGCCAAGCATTTGGCAAGTTACCATAATCTGGAATAGCGCCTAGGTGGTGTTCTTTTGCGATGGGTACGGTAGAGTCGCGTTTATCTGAACCACGCTTATCCAAAAATCTGGTTAATCCGAACTTTTTCAATTTTAATTAATCCGGACTTTTTCTATTGTAATTAATCCGAACTTTTTCAATTTTAATTAATCCGAACTTTTTCAGCAGGCTGGATGTTTTTTTGTTTTTTTTTCAATGAAAGCAGACTGGCCGGGTGTAAATAAAGAGCGTAGTGTGTGTTGACAACTAATTGAAATTTCCCATAAAGTAAGGTTAAATTTTCTGTCGTCTGTTGTTGGTTATGCGCGCACGTAAAACCGCGCACACACACATCAAACAATTAGAGCTTACAATAAATTCTACAGTAAAGATTTCGATTAATCCGAACAGGTCTCGGTCCCAATTAGTTCGTATTAGCGAGACTCTATTGTACATAAAATCACCTTTGTTTGTTTTCGCCATCAGTTATCCTTTGGATGATTTTAACGTTAAAGTTCGTCAAGTCTTAATTGATGATACTTCATCAGGCAACATTTAATTCGACGATTATCGTATTTAATCAAAATAATGGTCTCGTTTCTAAATTAGCCTTTTATTTCCATTTGCTTCAAGTTTCGCATTGGCAGACATGTGTTTTCAATGGATTTTGAATTGAAATTACCCATGGACTGTTCTGGACAGACCTTGAATCACAAGTTCATTTCTTTGCTAACCTTGAATCACACGGATAAAAAGACCCGACCACTGATAAAGTTCATTCGATTATAAATCCATTTCTGCAACTTTTGAATATTTTTCCGAAGTTTCCCAGTTCACTGGGAACACTTCGTTGTGGAATATTTCTTTCTGGCAGCTAATTCAAAGTCTAACTTCATCACTTCGCCAACCACTGCTTTTTACTCCGGATAGCAGTTCTGTTTTAGTGAAGAAAATTGTTTCTTTGCTTTTTTTTAATTTTTTTAATTTGTTACTTTGATCGTAGTTGGGTATGGTAAACCGTCGAAGGCGGCTTTGTTTTCAATGAGAAGCTGCAGCGGGCACAGTGGTTTGGTGTCTCCAGAGAGAAGAGTCCTTGAGGAAAGTTCCCATCTCAAGGTGGAGATCAAAGCTCTATAGGAACTCAAAGAGGAGACCAAAGGACATCGAAGACAACTATTGTGAGTGTGATGAGGGCATACCGCAGTTGCTTCTCTGCAAATTTCCTCTTCCTCTTATGAATTCATGCTTGGCCGTTATTGGCTACTATTCAAAATACAATAAATCGACTTAATCCATCGATTTGCCTTTGTATTCTTCCAGTACGAAAGAAGGTAATATCATTTCCTATGATTTGATCAAAAGTACACTCTATAACAAAAAAATCGACGCACCAAGAAAGAGTTGTCCGATTGTAATGAAATTTCGTATGCAAAGACATTTTGACCGAACATGCAAATGATTAAAATTTGGTGTCCAATGAATGAATAGCGGGAACTCCAGCGCATCGGAACTGCGCATTCAGCAGGTGTATATAAGGAGCGATTCTCAATATGTGGTCAAAATTTCTGTTGCATTTTGACTGCGGATATCTTACGTCGACTGTAACAATGCCTCGCCGAAAGATTCGTGCTCATTACGAGCATATGTCAGAGTTTGAAAGAGGTCGTGCTATCGGATTGAAAGAGGCTGGTTGGACGAATCGAAGAATCGCTGGACATGTGGGTCGAAGCGATGCGGCGATTGGACGGTGCTGGCAAGAGTGGGTCAACAACGGCAGATGTCAGCGTCGGGACGGCAGCGGTCGACCTAGGGCCACAACAGAACGGGAAGACAGAGCGATTGTCAGAGCAGCTGTCACAGCACCGGATTCGTCGTTATCAACTATCCAACGTGTGGCCCGCACACATGTGTCCAACATGACCCTCTGCAGACGACTGAGAGAGCGGAATTTACGCTCGCGCCGACCGTTACGCCGCTTACCTCTCACGCCTTTACACCGTCAAGTCCGATTACAGTGGTGCCGGGCTCGATCAACTTGGAACTGCGCTGACTGGGGACGTATAGTCTTTAGTGACGAGTCCCGTTTCCAACTGTGTCCTGACGACAACCGCAGACGTGTCTGGAGACGTCCAGGGCAGCGTGGGGATCCTGCCCTTACTATCGCACGCCACACATGCCCACAACAGGGCGTTATGGTCTGGGGTGCCATCTCCTTTGATAGCCGGACCCCTTTGGTGGTCATTTCTGGCACACTTACAGCACAGCGGTACGTAGACGACATTCTACGACCGGTTGTGTTACCGTTCCTTTTGCGACACCCTGGACTTACGTTTCAACAAGACAATGCCCGGCCGCACACGGCACGTGTTGCTATGAATTGTCTTCAAGCTTGCCCAACACTTCCTTGGCAATCTAGGTCTCCTGATCTCTCTCCCATAGAGCACATTTGGGACGCTATGGGAAGGCGATTGCAACCATCCCGGAATGTTGACGATTTAGCCCGACAGTTGGAGACAATTTGGCAAGAAATTCCGCAGGACACCATCCGGGATCTTTATCAGTCTATGCCACGCCGGGTGACAGCTTGCATCCAGGCCAGAGGTGGACCAACGCCTTATTGACTTCCTCCCTTTGTAACGGTCAAACTCTGCAATAAATCATTCAATTGTTCTGAAATTTTAATCGTTTCTTTTTCTATGTATGTTCTTTACATCCACCAATTTTTATCGCAATCGGACAACTACTTCTTGGTGCGTCGATTTTTTTTTTTTTTGTGAACTGTCATTTCTCAAATTTAAAGTAAGGACAATTGCATTTCAACTAGGTTTATGGTTGAGAATCCAGAACTAAACCATATGTTTTCCTCATTTATGAGGCAAAACGCAGACGGAAATTACGAAATCCTACGTACTCCATTGGAAAGATAGACATGCCATGATTATTCTCCAGATTATCGAGGTTGTAGTTCGATATATAGACGATGAAGAAATTCTAGATAACATTTTTAAAGACGTTGGAAAAAATCATGCTCATCTTGGCGTAAAGAACCACATGTTCCAGGTAAAAAAAAAAATCAATATTAAAGTAAGTCGCCAAGCTCTAATGTGAGTTTTCCTAGTTCGAATTTGCAGTGGCCATTCCCTTGAAAAGGATAATGTGGTTATCTCATGCAAAACTGTGTTGCCCCACATTCTCAATTTAGCATTATTGAGTATTATAAATATAGCTATAACTTATGCCCGGATTTTTTTAAAACCATATTACATTTCGTTACGTTGTTATGATACTTATTTATACGATTAAAATATATATCCTATTTTTGCCTGTTTGACCCTTGTCATTTGGTTATTCTGCACTATATCAATAAGGGAACAGAGGAGCTTTGAAAAAAAAGCTCTAAATTAAGCACAAAATTAGTAAAATTATTTACTTTTTATTTTCTCAGCAAATATAAAGCCAATTAAAAAACTTTTGATCAACAATAACAAAGCAGATATTCTGTATATATATATAATGCCGATATTAAATAGTCTAAATAGTCTTTTTTTTTTATTTCACAAATTATTAAATAACGTTTTCGCATTCAATATTAAGCTGCAGCAGACTGCGCGCAGAATCTCAACTTAAATGTTAATAATAGACTCAAGTTGCTCAAAAATATTGTATACTCAGGTGTAATACGCCTAAAGTAAGGATAACGTAAAATAATATATGTGTAATACGAATATATATCTACAGTAATAATACGAGTATATGCACAAAGTACATATAAGTATGTATAAGTACATATAAGTATGATAAGTACATATAAGTATGTATAAGTACATATAAGTTAGTATAAGTACATATAAGTATGTATAAGTACATATAAGTACGTATAAGTAAATATAAGTATGTATAAGTACATATAAGTATATGTATGTGTACATATAAGTATATGTATGTGTACATATAAGTATGTATAAGTACATATAAGTATATGTATGTGTACATATAAGTATATGTATGTGTACATATAAGTATGTATAAGTACATATAAGTATGTATAAGTACATATAAGTATATGTATGTGTACATATAAGTATATACACAAAGTAATATTACGAGAAGGTATATACCTTAGGTAATAATACAATAGAGTGAATTCGAGTTAAGTCGAAGTCCGATAAGTCGAATATTCGTGTATGTCGAAGTTTTTACGCAGTCCCGGTCAATTAACCAATTATTTAACGGATTAACCAATCAGAACTTTTGCTTGCATTTCCAAACCCCACTTTTCGGATAATGAAGTGTTTGTGGTTGTTTGTTAGAGCGGTTAGTGAATGCTACGAGGTGTTTTGTTGTTTAAGCATAGTGTTTTAAGATGTGTAAACGAAACTATTCTTAATTTGAAACCAAAGGTGGATTTAACAAGAGATTTTGAGAAGAACTCAAACTTAGAGGAGCTAATAGAGGCTGGCTAAAAATAGTTCCCAGCTGAGATTAGGCCCCAGCTGGCCCCGGCTTGGCCACAGGCCTGTGACACAGCTATCCGAAAACTTTAATTAAATTATATTAAACGGTTTGCAAGCTATAATGGTCAGAAGTTTATTTTTTTAAGCGTGTGCCATTATAATTTGTTTTTTTTATTTTATTATGTATTAATTATAGTGCGCATTTAAACACGTTATACGAAAATCCACTTTTGAGCTCTTCGGGCACTTAAAATTACCTCTTAAAGATGTCTTACCTTTTACAACTATGAACTTTACTATGGATAAATTTTGCTCAGGTTTGTTTTAAATTACGTCTAAAAGTATGCACATTTTTTAGATCGTAAAGAAAAAACATTGATTTCTTTACGCTTTAGCGGTCTTTTGTTTCCTTAAATTTCAATAAAATAATAATGCAACAATTTTCCATTTTTCAGAAAATGTGGAAAGCTTTTGAATGTGCCTTGAAGAACACGTTGGGAGATGCGATGACACCAGAAGTGCGAAAGTCATGGTTTTACATATTTCAGTTTATTGCTTATAACTCTATGATAAAAACTAAAGAAATAGAAAATGAAGAAAATAAAATAATCTGACTCCAGATTCGTTGTTGTCCTCGAATATGATGTATAATAGTATTTATATTTTCATAGTATACAGCTTTTCTTTTAAAACATTGGGGCATACTAAATGTTCAAAGTGGCAATACTATAGAAAAGAGAATCCTGTTTATTGTGTTGAGGGAAGAGAGTCATACTATCAAGCTGAAGTCTTTGTAACTGAATCTAATAAACCCATGAAGATATTCAGAGGATTGGAACTAAATTTATCAGAACATATTTTAATCCATTTGAATAATTTTTGTTTATTTGAATCTGGAACTTGTAATCATCGACGCCGACGGCGTAAAATTATTGGAGGAGGGGACAATATACCATTAAAAGGCATTTTGTTTGAAATTGAAGGGTGATATGGAACCCTAATGCCAGTATTGGGCCCTGTCCCCCTCACCGCTAACGGCGCCCGTTCTTGTAACTCAAATTTTGGTTTCTATAAGGTGTCAAAGCGATTATATATATATATATATATACATTTATCGCATTAAATAGCTCCACCTCTAAAGCGCGTGTAAAGAACAATTTATTTATTGTGGCCATACCGTTCTTGTTCTTGCAAAACTTATGCACTGGATGTTACAGGATGAATGCCTAACAGATGTAGTTTATATATGAGATATGACCAGATACATATCTGGAATTGAATAGACGATGACATGACTGTCTATATATCCAATAAGACTTGATCAGATGTGACATGGATATATACTTAACATAATGATACATTTAAATAAATCGAACACTACGCAGATTAAATTAAACAACAATATAAATCAACGTTTATTGGCGTAGTGATACCAGCGCCGATGTTATGGCGTGATTAGATGGTGAAACGTTCGAAAGAAAATAAATATTTCTGCGTTCGGTGGGACCTGAACCCACGACCTTCCACTTGCCGGGCGGAGGCTCTACCTACTGAGCTACGAACGACAATATCTAATCTCTTTACGAACGTATATAAAGACTATTTACTGATGCCGGTTATTTCGCAGAATGGTGTAGTACATGGACTACTTAAACCAAATTACGAAAGCGGTATTAAATTGATCGAAATGCCCGTTGCAGCACATGTATAGCTTATACGTTTCACCATCTAATCACGCTATAACATTGACGCTGGTATCACTACGTTAGTAAACGTTGGTTTATCGTGTTGTTTAATTTAATCTGCGTGGTGTTCGATTTGTTTAAATACATATGCTGCAACGGGCATTATGCTGCGCCGGGACCTACTGTTTTCCGAGGAATCCGAACCTCTTAAGGCCTAGGGAACCAAACCCCGGACTACAGTGAGCAGTGCGATCTTTATGAGATCTCTGAGTAAGCGTTCTTTTTGCACTGCTGGGAGTCGAACCCGGATTAGCCGCGCAATAGGAGAACGCGTTACCACACTGCGCCACCGCAGGGCCGGACGTTTTGTAGATAAATAATTTTTCAATTCTTCATATCTGATGATCGTAAACTATTTCAGTAGTTCTGGAAGAATGGGTTTGATAATTCAGGAGGTAGAGCTATGTTTTTTGAAGTTTGTTAAGTCTAATAAGATTAGATGTGGAAGTGTTTCCATAGATTAGAAGACAATAGTAAAAAAAAAATCATATTGTAACAAAGTTCAAGAAGAACTGAAGTGGGTAAGTAGTAGCTGGCACTGAAATCCAAAACTGGTCATTCAGTACAACATTGATCAAGATGGATAATATGGTTGACACACGGTTTTAAAATAAGGAGTTTTTTAGCAAAGAAACTAGGGACTTCGCTCTGGGTCTGAGAGTAATCAGGGACCCTCATTGTGAACCAGGGTGCTCGGCCACTAAGGTACAAGAAGGGTGCTCTTTCTCTCTTTGTATATACGGTTTGTGAGATATTATTACCCTTCTTAGGGTTAACACAATTTCCACATGATAAACACGCGAAATCACCGAAGTATGGTTTTTGTAATTTTTTCATGGGTAATACTTTTGACGACCACGTTTTTTGGCTCAAACTAGAGCTTTTACTTGTCATCCAGGCCAGAAAGATGTTTCCTTTTCTGATATAAAAAAAAAAGGCTCTAGTTTGAGCTAAAACTCAGGTATCAAAAATGTTATCCATCTCAGTTCTCCACGAAAAAATTACAGAAAATATATCACAGTGATTTCATGTGTTTACCTTTCGGTAATTGTATTAATACTGAGGAGAGTATTAATATCTCACGAACACTGATTAAAGCAAAAAAAAAAATCGATAAAATCCAAACTAAAAGTAGGAGTAAGAGTAACCTGTAAAAAAATAATAATTAACAATACGTGTGGTTGCAGGATGATTGTTAAACAAAAAGTAGAAAAACGCTACACCAAAATAGCTAACATAACCACCCACAGACGCATTTAAAAAAATCTATTTGAAACTTTTGTATGTGTGTGTGTGCAGATTGATTGATTTCGGAAATGTTGGAAACGAATGGCACTGTGTTTCCGTAAGGGGATTAGATGGAGTCCAATATAAGTAAGTGTCCCAACGTCCCCAAAAGGGGGGGAGAATGGGACTCTTAAGTGTTTAAGGATTGTTCCCCTCCCAAAAAAAGGGACTAGGATTTCGTACGTGATTCTAAAATACACAAGTGATAGAATATAACAACAAAATTTAAACAGGTCATTTGAACAGGTCAGTTTTCACGCAGAACTAGAAACACTATCTGGAGCTGAATACCGGCAGAACCATAACTTTCAAACCATAGTGGAAGAACAAAATGTCAAAACGTTACGATTTCTGAATTCAGCGCAAAAATTATCAGACACGTAACGCACCCAATATCACAGAAATAAAACTGGACTAGACTGGCTACTAGATATCGCAGTATCAGAAGATAAATAAGTAAACGAGAAATTGTTGAAAAAAAAGAAATCTAGTATCGTTGTGGAAAATTTTAGAGGAAGAAAATTTCTGTAGTTTTAATTGATGTTCATTTTATTTATTCTTATTTTTATGGTACGAGGAGGACAAGAATCATGATGCGCTGGAATTTACAATTTTCCGAGGAATCTGAACCTTCGCTCCTTCGCTGTTAAGAAAATCATAGCCGGACCATAGTGGGTCATTGTAGAGTACGGTTAGTAGAATAGGGCAACGAATCTACATTTTCCAGACGAATCCGAATTTCTTAAGGCCTAGGGAACCAACACCCTGTGTTACCTACAGGTGTCAACCTATAGTGAGCAATTAGTTGGCACGTACTCTTCTTTCCTCCTCCTCCTCCTTATTGCTCTTGTTCTTCTTCTACTTCTTCTTTTGGTTCTTTTACTTTTTTGGTGGCGTCGTTGGGAGTCGAAACCGGATTAACGGCACACTAGATGAAAGCGCTACAATTGCATCACCGCATGGTAATGTTGTTGATGTATTGGGTCAGGAATTTGTATGGTCAGGTATGTATTGGGCCAGCCGTTCTGCCGAAATACGACGTCAACCAAAACTTGGCTAGAAAAAAACTGCTAAGAAATTCTCCGGAAAGCTATAAACAAGATTGGAAAGGTGATAATGGCGAGATCACCCGGGTGCATGAAACCGCATTGTCAGGGAGAATGGTCACCATGCCGTCCTCCACCTCAGTGACGAAACGTACGCTTACTGGGAATACCGAGATGCCATTGCATGGAGTTGACTGTTTCTGACCAGAATTTATTAACTTGAAAAGAACTTTCATGATTCGGTTATAACTTTTCTGATTTGGCTAGAACTTTTAGGTGCAAGTTAGCTGAAAAGCTACCAAAATCTATATGGCAGTTTATTTCCTGTATTGGGTGCAATTTCCAAGAGCCTGCTGTACCAGTTAAATGTACGGAGAATAAGCCACTTTTTCCCCAACTCCTGTCTTGCCTGAATCTCTCTCTCTCTCTTCCCCTCGTAAAAGATAGCCAAAATGAACCGTGAACTTGCAATATAATAATTATAGAAACCTGCACAAGGTATCTCATATCATCCAGGTAGATGTCATCAGGCGAGAAATGTTCTTCAGCATAGATTTTTTATCCAAACCACATTTTACATAACAACCTCATGCCGTTAAGCTTCTTGTACAGTTTCGGTTATAAAACTCGAGAAAGAATACACGTGAAATTTTTCATTTTATTTTTCTATATTTTTAAACAACGTGGTGAAAATAAGCAAATGACAGCTAAAGTTAAATGCAAATAATTTTATATTTTTCTCCCTCTGAGGTTGTTCTTCCCATATAATTTCCGTCTATGAATCGCTGAGTATTTGACGGGCCATGTGCTTTATGCTTTATCTTTGCCCTGTCAAAGAGGAACCAATGAAATTGGATTTAAATAACCCACCAGATCACTTGACCGAAGAACAAATATATCTAGTTAGAAAAACTTGGGAAACTGTATCATTAAATAGGAGAAATTTTGGAGTAGAACTGTTCAAAAAGTGAGTTTTAAAGCAATATGTGATGCACCTAATCAAAGCAGCCAAATATTAGAACACGGTACCACCGCCAATAAAGTGATTTGGCGAGTTTTCGTCGTTTTTGGCAAATCTCGTTAATATTACCATAATTTTAATCACCTTATTTATTCATAGAAGCCCATTTATTCATAAAATAGAATAAAAAACCCATGAAAATGTTGATATCGGTATCATGCCAAATTAAGTAGCCTAAAGGGTACAGGGCACCGTTACACGGTCCATCAATATGAGGTGGAGGCCTCGCCAACGCTCGGCAGGTCTGTGGTTATTGTTTTTAATCAAAAACAATAAAAAACTCATTAATGTCTCGGAATTGTGTCCAATTAAGTAATAGAAAGGTTTAAGATAAATAGGTAGTCATCGGTATAATATGAATAGGAAGTTCATTTGTAAACAATCATGGCGGCTGGAAATAAGACGAAAGCGTAAAAGAAACTCCCGGCTAATCCATCATGACGTCACAGAACGGAAATTGTTGGCGAGAAATCGGTACCGTGTTCTAAAATTTAATCATCAAAGCTTAAACTAAAATAATCAGCATATAAAAATAGTTAGTCGAGATGGATTAAATGTGATTAGGATTAATTTTCGCCAACAATTATTCCTCTGACTATTTTGAAAGTTGAAATTTTGATTCACTTCTAAGTGATAGAACGTCACATTTGAATCAGCGATCATTGTATTTTATCAGGCAAAAACGTGAAATATTGTTTGGTAAATTGTAAGTGAAATTTTCTTTTTATTAGGTTCATTCGCGATAACCCGAGAATTTGTGAATTGTTCCCAGAATTCGCGAAATTGAACGAAGAAGGCAAATATGAAATCCTGCTGAACCCATTGGAAAAGCACGCCATGGCCCTTCTTTATGTTATCAGTGTTCTATTGGAATACGTTGATGACAAAGAATTGATGGATAACATTTTTGACGATCTTGCAAAAACCCATGCTCCTCATAACGTAAAGGACTATATGTTTCAGGTAAGTCTTTCTATTACAGTAAGAAAACTTATTAATGACTTCCAGGGGACTGTGAATACATCGGCGTTAGTGCAAAACACGCCACCACGCTTTCTCTTCTCTTGAAACCGCTTCAAATTTGCAGACGTCAGGCTTGTGACGTCATGCATCAGCGTCTATACGATATTTTCACCGATTGCAAGCATTTCTGAATCTGGGATTATCTTACGTTTTTCGCGTAAGAGAGAAGAAGTACCGCCCCCACAAGGCAATCACTAAATCAGGAAAAATACTGTGTCAAAAAAAACCTCCGGAAACAATTTATTCAACATGGTGGAAGGTTGCCATGCTGTTACCATCCGCTTTTGGCGATGTTAAAAAATTTTGGCGACAGTGGCATGTTATGTACTTTCACCTAAACATCATTAAACTGAAAAACACGCTTATTGGAAGGTGCCCAATTCTATGGAACATTTTTTGGGACCACAAAATACTGTCGTTAAACAAAAAACGTAGTTATTGAGAGCGTTTATTGTAATTTTTTTCTATTACTATCCATTACAACCCTATTTATATTCTGTTCATATAATTTCTATTTTCAGTTGAACAGGTTTTAGTCACGCTTAAATCAACTCCTTTGTTTTGTTAAATGATAGTTTACGCTGTTGACGATGAAACAATTAATTAATTTAGTTATTATTAGCTTAAAATATTTTTATCGTATGAGCGAGATTATTTTTAAATTAGTATTTTTAATCATTATTAGTAGCACTTAATGCTGGTTTTAAAAAAAAAAACATTCGTTTTTATCACCTGGCGATAATTATAGAAGAACTTTGATCTTCTTAATAATTCTCAGCCCTCTTTTGACATCGGTAAAATGTGGCACTGAAATTCCGATTTTCTGGGATTTTTACTATATTTATATAAATCGAACACTACGCAGATTAAATCAAACAACAATGTCAATCAATCAACGTTTATTGGCGTAGTGATACCAACGCCGATGGTATGGCGTGATTAGATGGTGAAACGTTCGAAAGAAAATAAATATTTCTGCCTTCGGTGGGACCTGAACCCACGACCTTCCACTTAATTTAATACCAGTCTCTTTGCAATTTGGTTTAAATAGTAGTCCATGTACTACACCATTCTGCGAAATAACTGGCAACAATATATATACGTTCGTAAAGAGATTATATATTGTCCTTCGTAGCTCAGTGGGTAGAGCCTCCGCCCGGCAAGTGGAAGGTCGTGGGTTCAGGTCCCACCGAAGGCAGAAATATTTATTTTCTTTCGAACGTTTCACCATCTAATCACGCCATACCATAGATATTATCATGTTATTGAATTTATTTGTATTGTCTTTCCGCTTTTTTTCACTTCTATTATGATACCTTCATTGATTTTGCTGTTATCGTAACATATATAATTGCATTTATTTATACTTCGCTATCCCAAATGTCCTATTGGACTTCTTTTATATTTCTTTATTATGTTTATTTTAAATCGTAATTATATTATTATACTGGTACCTTGTTATCATATTTACATATTTAGTTGTTATATTTTTATATCTATTTACCACGCCTTATCAAGTTTCTTTATACGCTGTTATGATCGCCATGAACTACGGTTCCATAACATTATCATTTCTAGATTTTTCGATGGAAATATGTAGACAAAGACGAAGTACCATTTTGGCTTCCCACGAAGAGATTTGACCTCGGTGACACGCTAACGGCGGTATCGGCCATACGTAACCCGTGGGGAATACACATCCAAGATTTTGCCGCGGAACGGAACGATCATGACACAAAGAATGCTGAAAATCGATGTCCGGCCATAAGAAAGGAGAGAGGATTTCGCAGCTGAATACATAACGAGCGACCACCCAAAAAGGGCCATTAGATGGTTGTAGAAATGGTCGGGAAGACAAAGCTCTCTCCAGAACGTTCTTGAGGATAAAGAGAGAATCGGTACATTGCAAGAGCTGGGAGAGATGTTCACTCTGGTTGAGCTAGAGTTGGAGTTGGAACTTTGCCGTGAGTGCAAGCGGTCGACCTCTGAGTGTCTTGTGAGAAAGAAGCTAGCAGTTTTTTTCTCTGATGAGGATGATCCGATCGCAGATGTGGAACCGAAGCCTCCGCTGTCTTCTCATAATCCGTCGACATAAGTTTTAATGCTATAATTATTATTTTAATTAAAACTTTTATTCGTTGTAAGAGATCTGTATCTGACTACGAACGTCAGCCTTCTTCTACAATCATCCTCCCTACGCCGACAGTCTGGTGGTATGTTTCGGACTAGCCTGGACGACACACATTTCCGCAAGCCGTAAGTCCCTTTGATTGTCTTCCGTCATTTGTCATGCAAAACTAGATACTAATATACGATCAGCATGTAATGCCATGTTAAGGTAAGGTAATTTCTCGGAAGGAAGTAAGCTGGGGAGAAGGTTTAGCAGCGAGAGTCAAGGTTAAATTAGGAAATACTAGTAACTATGTGCTAGATCTAGAATAAATGTGTTTTAATTGTAAATCCGTTGTCATCTTATCTTATTGTTTTATATCTGTTTTTGTATTACTTTAACATGCAATGATCTTCGTTTTACGGGGGATCGCGTTCAGTTATATTTTATAATCTCTTCTGTTATACCCTTCTTCTACACTCCTTTGATACGTGTTAGTTGATCTGTTTGTACGATGCATTTGGTCTATTTGTATCGCGTTAATTTGTATTTTTATATCACACTATTTTGTATGTTTGTATCACGTTATTTTTTATTTTTATATTACATTACTTTGTATTTTTGTATCACATCATTTTGTACGTTTGTATCATGTTATTTTGCATGTTTGTATCATGTTATTTAATTTGTTTGTATCATGTTATTTGATTTATTTGCATCATGTCATTTGATCTATTTACGCCATATTATTTGATCTATTTGCATTATGTTATTTGGTCAGCTTGTATAATGTTATTGAGTTTTAATCAAATATTGATCTTCCAGCGTTTTGTATTTTTTAGAAAATGTGGGAAGCTTTCGAATATGCTTTAAAAGAATCGTTAGAGAACCAGATGACGCCAGAGATCCACAAGTCCTGGTTTTACGTTTATCAGTTTATTTGTTATCACGTTGTTGTGAGAATGAGAGAATTTAGAAAAGATGCAGAATAAAATAGTCTTCTTACTTCGCCGAGTACTTTTGTTTTTACTTTCACCTTTTCTACTTTTTTTTTTTTCAAAATATTTGAAGAGGACTGAACAGGAAATATAGATAGACTATAATTTCCTTTCATTTTCGTGTAAAAATTAAATATTGTATACTATCACGGTTCATACCTAACACTTTTCGGATATTTATGTAAGTAATAATGCCTGGGTAAGGCATTCAGCGCAGTAGCATAGAAATTTAAAAATTATAATAATAATTGAATCGGTCATTTTGAAAAGGAGTTACGTCTTATTGTTTTCTTATTGAGTTGACCTCTTTTCAAAATGACAGATTCAATTATAAAAAGTATTAAAGAATATAAATTAGAATTTTTAAAATAATAATTGCTTAATTTTTAATAATCAATGTTTTAATTATACAGGGTGTTCATAAAAGAAATATACAACTTCAAATTTTATTGGTATCGAAAGTGCAATAGCCGTGTGAAATTCTCCTGGAATTTATCATTTTAGTTTTCTTAGTATTTTTCATGAATAAATATTTTATAGTGGAAACATTTTACGAATAATATTCGCCAATGTGTCGAAAATCTCGGATACAGAACGCCTGAATAACATCTGTGCAGCAAATAACAGTGAATGAGTCGTGTATTTTTAACTATGCAAATTTTTATGAAAAATCACGAATTTTTAGACATTCAAATCTTTCAACATTTGAGAAAAGGTATATTTCTCATGACCAATCATAAAAAAATGTCTGCAAGCCGATTGCAATAACATGTGGTCCTCTGTTCTTAATACTGGATAAAAAAACATATGTTGCAAATGCCAGTGACTAACTAACACTGGAGGATCCAAAGGGGTGATGGGGTGATTGCCCCTCCCCTTAACTCGAATTATGTCGTGGAAAATAAAATGAAAAGTATCGGACATTTTGCCAAAAGTAGGAATCGGAAACAAATCGGCCCCTTCTTCTTGGAAGGTTTCTGAATCCGCGCTTGCCAAGCAGCAAGGGCATGTGTTTATAAGGCGCAAAGTGTATAGTATATTAATAGAAGGATTTTACTGATACTGTTTATGATTATCCTATAATTAGGTATTCATATGATAGTTTAATGCACGGGCGCCGTTCGTGGGGAAAAAGGGGGCCCGTCCCCCAATGTTGGTATTAGGGTTCCATGTCCCCCTCCATTCCATCCTCCAATTTCAAACAAAATGCCTTCTACTGGTATATTGTCCCCCCGCCCCCAATATTTTTATGTCGTCGGAGACCATGGTTTAATGTATAAATTTTTAAAATTGGAAAGGTAATTACGGGTAAATTTGTTGGGAGCGGGTCCCTATCTTATAAAATAAAAAATTGCTGGGCCACGGCCTCGTAAAGGTTGAAAAACACTAATCTAGGATACTACGAAGACGCTCCAGAGGTTCTGCAAGCAAACTATGAAACATCTTCAACGATTTCAAGAAAATTTGTAAATTCTGTAATTCCTCCCATGGTTATTGTTGTTAGTCAGTTAAATATGAGAAAGGTGGCCGCCATAGGCTGCTCTGTATTCCCAATTCCCGATGATAATCACTTAGAGTTAACTAACTAACTAACCATAACCAATATCTAGCAACAGAAAATATTACGTTTTATACTGATGTAGCATATTTATTGCCCATTTTTATGCTTGTGCCCAAGAAAGTAAACAATAATTAATAGCTGTTTTTAGGTTTTCTCTCAATATTTACGGAGCGATTTTGTAGCTTCATGTGGCAAGAAAGGATTCCGTGGGATTAAAATGTTTGAGAACCACTTGCTACAAGGGATTGTCTAATTCACTGGCGTACGCAGGAGGATGTTGATGGGGTTGTTATCCCCCATTCCGAGGAAATTTTGTACATATACATATAAATATATAGAGCTGTGATTCTGTGAACCCCCATTGTAAGCCTGTAACCCCTTTTATGAGCTTTCTGCTTACGCCCATGGTCCAATTATTTTAAGACCACCCTTCCCTCTCTCTGGACTGCAAAAAGAGAAGTAGTGACAAGAAGCAAAATGGATAATTTTCCATCTTCTGCCACAGCATAAAAATATATATATAATTCTCTGGAATAGGTCTGCGACAGTGGCGGACAGGTGGGGGGCTCGCAGATCCTTTTGTCAATATAAAAGGGGGGTCGCGGATTACATTACTTGGCTACTAGAAAATTGGTTCGCGGATTGAAAATTGTTCGGAACCACTGTTGTACACAATTATATATATGCGACGGTCCATCCTCCTTTTTTTTTCACTTCTCCCTGTTTTTTATGCGATAGGAAAGTTCTATTCAGCAAAAGCAGTTCCTCATACTAGCAGTAGCTATATTTCAGCTTTCGTTTTTGAATCACGAAGAGAAATATCATGCTTATTTATTTACTATTTCCTTTAAAACGTCGCGTGAAAATGTACACAAACAGCAAAGAAAAACCTGCATGCGTAAAAAAATGCTTTTGTATTATTTATCAATATTTTTCGCCCTTCTTATTACTATACAATAATATTTAAAACTCAAAACTGCTCATTCTTCAAGAATTCCTGGAGATTCAGATGAGCAATGGGCTGTAAACTAAGCGCCAATGGTTTCAAAACTGATGAAAAATTAGAACTAGACATACCGCCAGAGGACCTAACAGAAAAACAAATTCTTTTAGTCAAACAAACTTGGAAAATTTTAGTGGAAAATAAGGAACAATTCGGATTACTAGTGTTTCAAAAGTGAGTCCTTCAAATGTTTTAATAACCCATTATGCAGTAAATATACAAAATCAATTATATTTTAATTTCATAATTATGTATAATTAATTTCCTTACTAGATTTTAAACGATCCGTATGGCATAATGTGGTATTACTTCACCACAAGGTGACTTTGGCGACTTTGGCGACTTTGGGAAGTTTCCAATATGACGGACCATCGTGAACGTTGTTACGCATCGTCCATTTTGAAAAATCGTTAAAAGTACTTTTCCTGAATTAATAGATGACTCCCATTGTAGTGCCCCCTCCCCTATACATACATCCTTCTGGATTCTGACATTGAACCCAGGCCACGTGCCCTCATGAATCACTAAATCTTGCAGAAGTATGGGATAAAAACGTAAATATACCCGAAGTTGCATAAAACATGCTTAATATGTCTAACTCTATGCTCCCAAGCTATTGCGAAGTCGAGCATTATTTGGAAAATTCAACCTGGTGACAGCTAGAAAGATGGCTAATTTAATTGCTCTTAAAAATCAAATGGAGACTGTGAAAAGTGCGACACACATCGAAAAAAGCATTACATCTGAGCGCAGAATATTTATTACTAATTTACTTACACAAATAAATGCATGTGGGTGAGTGTGTGCGTGTGTTCGGGACAATTATAGAAGTAGACCTTACCTACAGCGCCTAGAATTATAGGCCGACACATCAGCGGCCATTTTCTTGTATACTTCCGGTTTCGGTGATAATACTAATTTCGTTATCCAGTTTTGATTGTATCCTCTTGAAATCGCTGGTAAAAGCACTAGACGTGGGTTGTCATATGACATAGCGTGACTTCACGTGCATGAGTATATTCGCGAAAGCGTAAGTACAACAGAGGGAGGTGAGTGAAAGGGAGTGGGTTTTTGGAGGAGTGGAGAGGAATTCGAATAAATGTTTTTTGTTGTGGTGGAAAAGAGAAGTGCAGATGTTTTAATGAGAGAGACTGCTGCGCATGTTTTGCCGGGGACCACAATAGTGTCAGACTTCTGGATGTCGTA
>QLNU02015270.1:71635573-71650452 GCA_006491805.2 Dysdera silvatica
CCAAGTAGCGATAAAAGCTTCTTCCTGGTAACCTGGATTATATATATTTTTTTTTTTCGGACGGAGTTCATGTGGGAATTCGGCTGCTAATTTTTACGTAATGGAGTTATTAGTGTATATAATTTTGACTGTATTGTTTTCGTTAAAATCGACGTCTGTCTGTCAAAAGACTTTGCTGGTGAGTAGGTAGTCCACAATGGATTTTATTTACCATTGGGAGTCATACCCGGGTTTACGACCTGCTAGATGAACGCGTTACAACTGAGCTACTATAAGACCCTAAACATTCCTACTCTTCCAACAATCAGGTTATCCACACCTTATTCATTTGAAAAGTAAGTTGATTCAATATGGAATAAGACTGGGTTTGCTTTAAACTATTCTGACCAACCATGTGGTATCAATCTAAAATTACTGAGCTTACACATTGGACGGACACTCTCTCTGTCTCTCTCTCTCTGTGTGTGTGTGTGTGTGTGTGTGTGTGTGTGTGTGTGTGTGTGGTGTGTTTTGAACTCATAGGAGAAATTACTGTTATGGTAAATTTTCCTCCATGTCATTTCATTACTATAAGTGTCACTGCAAATTGCATGAAAATGATGTGGGCGGTAAATAATAATCAAAAAAACTTTATAGGGGTTATCTTTTTAAAGAAAGGGAAAATCTTTTCGGCTGCAATAACATTTCTTATACAATAATTTTTGCCACCCACGTATTAATTACAGCTCAAACTAGAGCTTATGTAATTTTGGAGAAAAAGAGACGCTTTCCCCATCCTGGATTCGAACCAGGGTCCCTCCGTTTAGCCCGGAGTGTCTTGGACCGCTAGACGAATGAGGACAGGAAACAACGCTCTCTTTCTCCGTATGTAAAGATGTTAAGGTATTATTACCCTCCGCAGGGATAACACAATTGCCAAATATGGTCAACACAAGAAAGCCTCCGGGGCGAGAATTTTGTGAGTTTTCGTGGGGGAAATTTATTATACTATAATTTTTGCCACCCACGTTTTAATTACAGCTCAAACTAGAGCTTGTGTAATTTTGGAGAAAAAGAGACGCTTTCCCCATCCTGGATTCGAACCAGGGTCCCTCCGTTTAGCCCGGAGTGTCTTGGACCGCTAGACGAATGAGGACAGGTAATAACGCTCTCTTTCTCCGTATGTAAAGGTGTTAAGGTATTATTACCCTCCGCAGGGATAACACAATTGCCAAATATGGTCAACACAAGAAAGCCTCCGGGGCGAGATTTTTGTGAGTTTTCGTGGGGGAATTTATTATACAATAATTTTTGCCACCCACGTATTAATTACAGCTCAAACTAGAGCTTATGTAATTTTGGAGAAAAAGAGACGCTTTCCCCATCCTGGATTCGAACCAGGGTCCCTCCGTTTAGCCCGGAGTGTCTTAGACCGCTAGACAAATGAGGACAGGAAACAACACAGGAGGCTTTTTTGTGTTGACCATTATTTGGCAATTGTGTTATCCCTGCGGAGGGTAATAATACCTTACATCTTTACATACGGAGAAAGAGAGCGTTGTTTCCTGTCCTCATTCGTCTAGCGGTCCAAGACACTCCGGGCTAAACGGAGGGACCCTGGTTCGAATCCAGGATGGGGAAAGCGTCTCTTTTTCTCCAAAACGAATAAAGCTCTAGTTTGAGCTATAATCTATACGTGGGTGGCAAAAATTATTGTATAATAAATCCCCCCACGAAAAAACTCACAAAAATCTCGCCCCGGAGGCTTTTCTGTGTTGACCATAATTTTGCAATTGTGTTATCCCTGTGAAGGGTAATAGTACCTTAACAATAACATTTCTATTATTTCCAATATTAATTATACTGTAATTAGCGATTATGCCACCGGCCAATCCTTATAACAATTAAAAGCAAAATATTTGCATTTCAATTAGGTTCATTTGCGACAATCCAGAACTCTGCCGTTTATTCCCGAAATTCGCCAAGGTCAACGCTGAAGGAAATTATGATGTCCTGCAATTGCCATTACAGCAGCACTCTATAAAAATACTCGGGGCCATAGGTATAGCTATAGACAACCTCAACGACACAGAATTCTTGGACAACATTCTTGACAACATCGGACAAACTCATGCCCGTCTTGGTATAAAGAATTACATGTTTCAGGTAAAAAAATATCATTTAAAAGGAAGTGAAGCTTTTAAATGACATATACATTTTATTTTTTAATCCATCATTTTTAATTCAGAGTCCCAAAGGCTTTATCTTTTGCTTACTAGCCCTAATAGCCCTTACAACTTAATTAACAAACTGCAAATCATTATCAATCACCCCTATGTCTTTTTAGTTTTCATATCTTATGTTGTTTTTACATGCGTTTGTACCCAATTGCTACGTTTGCTTTCACGTTGTTTTCCACTTTTTATTCCGTACATCACATTTAAATTCAGTATTAATGTTAATTTATTTTATTTTCCTTAGAGGCTCTGGGAATCTTTCGAACATGCTTTAATACTGACGTTGGATAACTCAATGACGCCAAAAATTCTTGACGCATGGTTTCACATTTTTCAGTTTATTTCTTATAAAATTGCTCTAAGCACTAGAAAATATAGCACGTAATACAGGCTGACCAACTCATAAAATCGAAGGCCTGTTTTCTAAAGATGCTAAATTCTATCCCATGAGGAGGACGGATACCTTCCTCACCATTGGATGCTGGTCGTTCTTGGTGTTTAGCTTTCCAATATATCACTTTACAACTGTGTCTCATCAATAATATAAAAATACGAATAAAAAATTGATTATATAACCAGTTGAAGTCAAAGTAAATTAATACATGACTGAATAAATAAGTAACTTAATTTAAAAAGAAAGCATCTGATGCTGCCAAAATAATGTTTTCTTGCGTATATCCATTAACACAATGCACAATACCTATACAGTCGAATTCTCACAAGTGCACAGCACATATACAAAACGCACATCACAGTGCACACACAGTGGAAATGTGTTTCAACTGCTGAATACAATTTGGCTTATTGCTGTATACAGTATGATGACTCCATAAGAAGTAACCAGTGGAGTAAAATCTGCAGATTATTTTTTTAGGGGGGGGGAGGAATCATAGACATGGGCTCCCATATGAGTACTTTTAGAGGGGCTGAGAAAAATTAAAGAGCATATTTAGGAGTGGCTGGGAAAAATTATTACCTCCTTCTCAAAGCTGTCGAGAATTTTAGTGAATGTACAAGATACCAAAACGCTACAAAAATAATTGATACTGCTTGACAATTAGTAATGAGCTAAAAAGTACCTTATTTTAAAATGTGACTCTAAAACTTTTGAAAGTAAATGCGTAGCAGGTTCGGGCGAATCAAATTTTTAAACGGCTAGAGGGGGATCGAGCTCACCCCCTCCCCCCCTCTGCCCCATACGGATGCCCATAGTCACAAAGCTTTAGAGATCCAATCACTGGAGAAACGACGATTCTTAGCCAAGTTGAGATTGGAAGTATGAGAAGTTCCACCAATTTGCTGGAGGAAGTCCTTCTGTAGTTCAATACCATCCAGGATTGGTCAACGAACTGAGTGAAGATGTGGATACGAATCTCAGAACGTACAGTACTTTGTGTTCAAATTTCAGTTAGAAATGTTCTGCCCCTTTCAAAATTATAGCACTTTCTTTAGGGTGCAAATCCCCTAGTGAATCACTCTGTAAAATATTGGCGCAACAAGTTTTGTTTATTGAATCAAAGTATAGGTGACCAAAATATAGCAAAACTTCCGATTACCTGACTGACCAAGGCTTAGAACCAGGTGTGATAAAATTGTACAGATTCCCCTACCCAACATGGTTGCAATTTTGGAATATTTGTTTGTGCATAATATTTCAAGAATTGTTCTATCTTTTTAATATTATTTGAACCCGTTTAACTGCATATCTTTAATTTCACAAATTGCTTAAGTGCACCTATTTTTTTTTTAAGCTGAGCTAGTGTTTCACTGTGAAATTTCAACCTGGTAAGTTCATGAAGAAATATCCAGTACGCGCTCGTTTTTCCATAAAAGTGTCGCATTGCAGTCATGCACCGGATAGTAAAGCCTGACCACTCATAGCGGAATTCCGCGCATTTCATGGGTATTGAGTCACGTGACTGTTTATTATCTCATAGTTTTCCACAATTTCATTCATTTGCAAGGAGCTGTTAACCAGGAAGCCTCCTTGCTTATTAAGCGCTTTTATGTCCATCACAGGCTTACATTAGTTATGGCTAATCTAATTTTAAATTTGACAAAAAAGTAAAAAGAAATTAGAATTAAAAAAAAAAAAAATGTGCGACCGCAAAATTTTTTTAGGTGAAGTGCCGCTTCACTCGCGTCACCCGACAAGCCGCCACTGCTAAACAAATTCAGAAGACGCATCAAAATTTTATAAATCACATTGTCATTGCTAGAGATTCAAATATGTGTTATTCGTTTAACGGATAACGTCGTTCTGCCGTTTAAGAATGATATATTTGTAATTATATAATTTTGGGTTTATATTTAAGGGAGAGAGAAATGTGCAATTAAGGGGAAAGTTGAGAAGAATGGCAGCCGAAGGCGTTACCGTAATTCCAGAGAGGGCGCTCAGACAGCGTAACCAACCGCCAGAGGCAGGTTAGTGGTGGGGGGGAAAGTAGATCATGTACGTCCCACAGAGATGCAAACTCGCATGGATAACTTCATTCAACGTAAACAACCAAAGCTGTGTTCATTTAAGCCTGATATGGGCATGACAGGTAGGCAAACGGATGATTGAACGGTACACAGAAAACGTGACAGCATAAATGTGTTACAAACGGTCATCTAAACGGGTATATTTAAAAGACTAGGTGTAAAGTATTTTCCGCTAAATTTTTATAATGCTTTGTTAATGTTATTCAAATGCGCATCCCTATTTGCAAATTATATACAGTATTTATTTTATTAATTATATAGTATGGTGTTATTTTATTCATGAAGATAGGAAGTATAATAGGGCTTAGTTTAACTATAATGAATTTAAAACCTCCAAATTCGTATCAAATGCTTTTAATAATTAAGTTTTCTCTTTCTATCTGCTATAACAAGTGCCCCTAGAATTATAGGCCAAGGTATCAGCCGCCATTTTGTCGTACACTTCCGGTTTCATTTACCTTGGCGATAAAGGTTTTCAACTTTGGTGTAATGATAACTACCTTGGCATAAAAATAATCAACAATCCGCTATTATCCGAAGAATGTAAACATTGGTGCCACGTAGAAGTTCAGAAATCATCAGGGGGTATCAAGTAGCTTCATGACAAAGCATGTGATATAACGTTAAACAAGACACTGTTTCTTCAATGGGGGGGGGGGGATTGAGTCCCCTGGGTCCCCCTTTCCTACGTCACTGTATAGTACGGATAGACATAGAAAAATGTGTATGAAACATAATATTGTCACATGTACTAGTGCGGTAGTGGTAATTATACGGGAGGTTGTTATTGTATGATATAGAGCGGAATTACAATGGAACGAGCTTTGATAATAATAAGAACAATTGTAAAACTGCACAGTCCGTCACCTACTGAATCTTTTTTGAAGTATTGCTAGAAGCGGCTAGTAATGGGCAAGTAACCTGCCGCCATGATGGAAATATTGTTTATAGTTTTTTTTTTAAGAATTATAATTTTCCTGAGTCAGGGTTTGAATGACGCCTCGTGGACACCCCATCCTCAACACCCCATCCAAATAAAAACTGAATTACTCTTACCTGTATCGGAAAAGGGTTAGGGGGAGACCCCTCGCTTCGGGTAAATCTCTTGCTGTCCGTTTAGATAGACTTCGTGTCAGTGGTGTAATCCTAAAACAAAAAGTAGCCTAGCGCTCTTCTAAATCAGGGGTGTATCCACGGGGTCAGGGAACCCCTAACCAGTCAATAGCCCATTAATCTAATAGGGACAGAAATTATTATTATGTATATGATGTTGAGATGACATTGCAAGACCCCCCATGCCCCTCTGGATCCCACACTGCCTACAATATATAGCTTCTGTGCATATAAGCGTAAGATAATAATAATAATGTGACACAAGCGCATGAGCCCAAGCCGAACTAAACCAGGAATGACCTCTGAAGTGAGCTAATAAAATAAAGAAAACAATTGAACAAGATAGCCAAAAGTCCTCCTTTTCGCCCTTGTCGCCTCCGTTATGTTAACCAACACATTGTGGCTTTTATTATTCGGAACGCAGTTTATGACACGTGTTCCAAGCTGTAATTTCGTTTAAATTCCCACGATTCTTAGTTGATTTATTCAAAATTTTAGGGTCATTGCTCTAAAACACAATTTTCTTAATAAAATTGTAGAATCCACATATAGTTTATTTACAACTTGAACAGAATTTTGTTTGTAAAATGTATGATTTCCTAAAATTTTGTCCTAGTGCCGCTAGGTCTCCAAAAGAAGTACCCTAGCGCCGATAGGCTGCGCTAGACCTCGACTACACCCTGCTTCGTGTTATGCTTGAATAGTTGATATGTTGAATCAATATATAGGGGGGACCGCGTCTAGTTGATACAGGGTTAAGTTGATATAGCAGTAATATTTCCTTAACGCGCAGACGCAAAGAAGCAGGGTAAAGGGGGAAAAAGTGGGGGCTCAACGCTCAGTTAGCACGCTTGTGGGGGAGGAAGTGGCAGTGATGGTTTTAGCTTTGTGAGTAAAAACTAATTTTAAACCATCGAAAGTAAATTTGTACTTTCTTTTTTGAAGTGTTACAGGGGAACCCATAGCTGCACTGTTTTTCAAATAAAGTTATCATGGTGTTACTTAGTTAACAGGTAAGAACTTTTGTTGAAAGAAATAATTATAACTGTTACCAGTTGGTTATAGTTGTGAGGTTAGTATAATGACGTCGTTTGGGTTGATAGAGTTCACTTGGGTCAGGTTGATATGGTATATCAACTTAACCCACAAGAGTTGTAATACGTATTTTGTTTTGTTTTTTCTCCAGAAATGCTGAGAAACTACAAAAAAAACGAAAGGCGAAAAATACCCATTGAAATGTTCGACAGACCTTATGCCGAAATTGAAAACGACAGGATGTCTCTTAAGGGAGACACCTTCTCTATAGATAAAATGACTCTTCTAAGGTATCAAAATAAAAAAGAGAAGAATCAATAACTATGTTATTAATTCCAGTAAAGAAAAGAATTGAAGACGAAACAAGAGAAAGAGAAATGAAGAAAGCTATTGAAAAGAAAAAATTAAATTATTTAAATTACTCGGCTGTGAAAAGGAAAATGGCAGTAATAAACCCAGTAGGCAAGGAAAAGGTTGAAATCTAAAAAAAAAAAACCAAGGAATATGGATCGGATTCTGATGAAAATGGAGATTCATTTTGTTTGGTGTGTTTAAAAACTTATTCTACATCCAAACCGGGACAAGACTGGATTCAATGCATTTTCTGTAAAATGTGGGCATACATAGATTGCGGAGAAGACAGCCCTCCTTACACGTGTATAAATTGCCAATCACATTTATGTTTGCCTTCAAAGTCTGGCTTGATTAGTCAGACCAAAAACATGTTGGGATGATGCTGTGCAGAAATGAATATTATCATAATTCTTGTATATCAATTTGACCCAAGCCATACTTTGATATACTTTGATGTACTTTGAATTTTTTCTAAGACTTTTTTTGGTCTTACAGTGTTACTTCAATAATTGAAATAAAGCCATTAATTTATAAAGGAATAGTCATAGAATAGTAAGAAATATCATTTGGGCCTGGGATTTTAAAAACAAAATATTTTAAAATCAAAATACGAAAAGTGTATCAATTAGACCCGGTCTCCCCTACCTGTAAATCTTAACATCACGCTAGACCACACCCTCATAGATCAGGCTGAAAATAACCAATCAGAGCATGGAATATTTCTCTCCCCAAACGCAATCAGTAAAACGTGCATCTATTTCACTCATCAAAACCTCCGCACTTATATTCAGAACCAAATCATAAAAACATATATTAGAACCCACTTTCAACCTATTCAAACACAATTAAAAAAATACAAGGTCAAACGTTCCGACATGCTTCAATTCGCTGCAACGAAAACAACACAGACTACAGAAACGCGAATAGAGCAGGAAATGACTTTGAACGACGCCTGAGAAAGTATGACGTAAGAAGCCCAACTACTGAAATTTTAGAGCAATTTCAGGAGAAGATAAAAGCGGGTGGCAAACTGTGTAGTTAAGCTAGAATAATATCGTTTCTAAGGGCGGTAAAAGATTAACGATTGATTTGATAGAAGATCATTGAATCGATTGACGGTATCGCATATGTATTCTGTTGGATTCAAAACTTTCAAAAAACTTGATCGACACATGTTGCCAAACTCTTTATATTTCATAACTCATGAAAACAAATACACGTGTATTTGTTTTTTGTTGTTGTTGTTTATTTACCTTTTCGAACCTCGTGAAAAAGCAAATCGTATTTGAAATCATACATAAAACAGTTCTATATTTTTTCCCCTCTAAAACTGTTACCACATTATTTCAATCAGTGGGTTTCTGAATATTTAAATGAGGATGTGCTGCATCTGTAGCATTAAAGACGAACCTCTGAAATTAAATTTAGATAATTTACCAGAGGAACCGACCGAAGAACAAATACGTCTGGTTAGAGTAACTTGGAGAATTATATTATGTAATAGGGAAACATTCGGACTAAAAATGTTTAAAAAGTGAGTTTGAAAGCAACATCTATATTCTTCATTAAGATTTTAATTAGAAACAATTAGTATAGTAAGCGTTGCAGAATATTTATGAAATACAGTGCGATCGAAAACTTGAAACGCAACCTGCAATCGAAAACTTGCACAAGCCACGTGTTATAATGTCTGACGAAACTATAAAATTTCTTCGAGAATTCTTCGGTGGCTTGTATGTAGCGGAGAGTATAATTTCAATCGGATTATACTCTCCGCCACCCTCCATAATCACTGGATCTTAAGCACACCGCATTTTTCCAATGGGGTTATCTTAAATGAGGAGCAGACCACAGAAAACCCCATACGGATGATGAACTTGGTTAGTACTGCCACAGCAATTCAAAATGCGCCAGTGTCCCCTGAAGGAGTTGCTAATCTCATGAAAACAATATGAACGTGAGTCCAGGAAGATGATGAGCATTTTAAATACAGGCTGTAACTATCACCTTTAGCACTGAATGTTTTGTTTGAATATTACGACAGTCTGTGTAAACAATAACATGATACGATGTAGTAACTACTAATGTGATTTTTGTATACTCCGTATTAGGTATTGTTTTACATGGTGAGCTGACTTCTCGATCGCACTGTAACTATATATAATTTTCCCTGATACTTCTAATTGTTTTATATCGCAAATTGATGTCTTAATTATCATCGCACAATATCCAGTAATTTTGACGAGATATTGGATGGAAAACATCTATTCTGAAATCGGTTTTTGTATCGTTTATTTTTCCTCATGCTCCAAGATTTTCAATTGAGTGCGTGTTTTTAATGTGGTTAACGTAGCTGGAACTGGTTTCAGTCCCTTCAATTGAAATAACTTTTTAATTGGGCTTAAAAACGCGTACATATGATGTCTTCAGTAGAACTGATACCTTTTGGTTAACATTACTTTGCACTTTGGCCTGCAAGCAAGTACATTTAGTATCTTTAATGAACCTTCAGTGAAACTGAGACAGCTGAGTTAAAGTTACACGAAGTTATGAAATTTTTTGGAAATATGACAAGTATACGCAATTTTAGCCAAAAATTTGCATTTTGCTATACATTGCGCAACCCCCCCCCCCCAAAAAAAAATAAAAAGGCGGTTCAATATTGTGGGAAAGACGCTAAGCATTCTCTAAGATAACTAGTGTCGCTTTTTATCCGTTTGGACGTTGGCAAAAATTTTGGCGATGTAACGTGTATATGTAATTTCAGAACTACAAAGCACAACTATTGAATATCAACCTCATCCAAATCCGCTTTTTTTTAGCATCTAATCTGGAAGAATGAGATAAATGGAAATAACTGGTTTCCAAACCATATAACTTACAACCACATAACTTACATTAGCATAACACATAACAACCACATAACTTACATTAATACATAACTTACATCATAGAGCTTTGCGGGTTATTCCGCAACGTCTGTTTATTAAAAACACTTAACGTTTCACTCAGTGCTATGCGGAGCATCCTCAGAAATAATACCGACCAAGTTTCCCTCTGTAAAATGCAAGACTTTCGCTTGGTTGCTCGGCAGAAAAATGTTTTTCTGCCAAGGTGGAAAGCTTGAAAAAGTCTCTGCAAATTCCGAACTTTCAGTGATAATGGTGATTACGTGTGGCTGACAGATTACTTTTATCTATTTAAAGAGGAGTAATCTTCCAGCCACTCATAATTATCACTCTCACTTCGTATGGCTTGAAGATGATATCATTACGAAAGCCAGTACTCCAACAAGCCCTTCTCTTGCTTCAACTTCGTACATCTTTCTTCAGGAACTGATCATTATGTTTTCCATAAACCACTCAAAATCCTCTTTGTTTTCATTTCCCCATTTCTCTTTAGCGAGTTCAATTGATCGTTATGGAATGCTGTGTCTTTCTCTTCTTACACCTTAATTAGCCTGACTTTAAATCAACATACTTTTCAACAGATTCAGCAAGATATGTAATAAACAGTATGCTTCCAGAAAAGCTTCCGATCGGCCATCATCATCATACTCCCAACAGTGATGATATCTTAGATTATACACGGCTTCAGTGCATATCTCTTCACCCCCTTTCTTTCAAGCGGATATCATTCAGATACCTGTCCATTTTTGTATCTTCACACACCCCTTTCTGAGGATACTGGGTCGTCAATTGTCACATTCGTTATTGTCGTCACTGAAGATCTCAATATTTCTATGACGAGTAAAGTTATCATCGGTGGGAATGCGAAACAAAACAGGAAAGGAAAGGAAATAGAAAGAACAATAAGGTAGAAAAGTAAATTAAAAATAAAAATACTAAGAGTAAAGGAAAGTAGGAAAATAAGTTAGAAAACCTTTAAAGAAAATAAAGTAAAAGGTTAAAAAGAAAATTAAGTAGAAAGGAATGGAGAAAAAAGCAAGAATAAGTAAAACTTGGCAAGAAAAAAATCGTGACTTTTCGAGAACTACTGTTCCCTTCATCAAGCGACGTGTCGAGAGAGCGAGAATGTGCTGTATTTATACCCTCAGTTTTTGATTTACCCTGAGCAGTTCCGCACCCAGGTTTTCCCTAAACCTTTTACTCCGGTTTACCCCATCTTCTTCTTGAACAAATCTTGTATGATTCAGGCACAAGTTTTGAGATGTTAATGGCCCGATTCCTCAGTTGAAAAATCTACAATAGCGAGAAGTTACATTTTTATGAAGAACTTTTGTACTTTTCCAATCAGGAACATGACCTTTCTCCCAGGCATGTTCTGCCAGAAGATTATACATTATTTTTTCTTCCATTTTCTTTGTTTTCCTTTCCTTTTTTTCTTTCGCATTCCGAACAGTGATAAATTTTACTTACTTTGGCAAACCCTAGTCAGTCGCTGCATTATTTTGTCCCAGTATTTCTGTTGCGTAAGCAACAATCAACAGAAATGAAGATAATAACAGCATCAACTGTGATCAGGAAAAAAGTAAATATTAGTTAGTAAACCAAAAGTTAATGCTTCTTTCATTTCAATTAGGTTCTTCAATGATAATCCAGGACTTTGCGAAATGTTCCCCAAATTCGCAAAACTGAACAATAAAGGTAAATACGAAATCCTTCATATCCCGTTAGTGAAGCATTCAGTAATCGTTGTTAATTCTATTGGTGTTGTAGTGGAATATATAGATGACAAAGAAGTGTTGGATCACATTTTTGAAGGACTTGCACAAGCTCATGCTCCTTTCAGAATAAAGAACTATATGTTTCAGGTAAATTTTCAGCCTTTTTTTTTTCATTTCTGTACTCTTTTTTTTTTCTTACTTTTTGCTCTTACATATTCTATTTTTACTCAGTTTCTGTTCGTAGTGCTTTTGTTTTAGTTGGGCCTAGATAAATGCTGAAATTTCATTTGCTGTTGGTTTGTACCGATGCCAACTTGACCTATGAATCCTGGGATTACAGCGCCGCCTCCGACGGCCACCCTCTTCAATTCCCTCCCCCCTACTCAATTCCTATCCTGAGCTATGGATTATATTTGCAGCCACCTTTCTCATTTCTAACTGCTCAACAATAATAGACAGTGACGGATTTTTAAGTAGGCACACAAAGCACAGGCCTAGGGGCCGCATCAAAATGCTTGAACATAGAATTTTCCGAACTCAACAATGTTGAAAAAATAATGTTTCTTTTAATTATTGCCCTGTTTCCCCAATAGCGATGACATATAGGCGACTACTTTAACTTGCCTGCAAATACAAACTACAGAATCGAAAGACAAAGGGCCCTAAAAATTTTGCGCCCTGGGCATTTGCCCAGCCTGCCTATTTATAAATCGAGGCTTAACACGTTTGTTATATATACTAATAGTAGAAGAATGAATAATGAAAAACTTGAACTAATAAAAATTCATGCTAAGATACGTACGTGCATTTTTTTCCAAATATACGAAATACACGCAAAAATATCAGAGATTCCAGGAAACCATACTAAAATTATTGTGGATTCAAAAAGTGTCTCAAATCCACGAAGTCGGAGACTATGGTAGCAATAATTTTGAGTTGTATCTTATTAGTTTGAATAATTATATGAAAAATCTCCTTTACATATCAAATGTTAAGAGTATGATATGCGTTTTTTTTAAACAAATATTCCTTTCTTAGTAAAGGAGGGAGGGGGCGGCAGTACAGGCTGTGCCTAAGGGCGGCAATTTTATAAATCCGCCACTAATAATAAACCATATTTGCACAAAATTTTATACCTCAAGGAATCATTCACCTAATCATTCAAAATTTATATTTATACATGAAGGACACATGCGCATACGGGGCGCTCTATATCCGTAAAAGCATTGCTAAAAATGCAATACCACTTTCAGGGTTAAGTTTTTTGACTAGGGGGTGTCTGCTGTTCCACAAGGCTCATAAACGTCATGAACTGGAGCAGCCATCACTGCTATTCATTACTATTTCTCACGAAACCCTTAATAATAAATCTTTAACTAACGGAACCCTGGGGAACAGTGGTTAAGAACCGCTGCTGAATATGTTTTTTGTGAGTTTAGCATTTACAAGAAAAGCAACCCATGTGTTCCCCTCCTATTTTAATTAAATTTTGTGGACTTGTAGAAGGTGTAAAAACATTGGATACGTATTTTTTTTATCGGCTAAAAAATATTTTTAGGGGGTGAACCCGCCCCTCGAAAATCGGCCATATTTTTGTTCTCGGTTATAACTTCTGAACAAATCATGATAGCGTAATTTCGTAAATGTACAAAATTTCACAGCCTATCCACTGGTGTAAAAAAAATCGTTTAAGAAATATGATGAATTATAAAATTCAATTTTCATATTTTTCCACAGGGGAAGTAGCGCGTAGGGGCGACGCTTTTCTTGTATGCACAGGTGCTATGCAGGATAAGTAGAACGTAAGAGGCGACACTTCTCCTACATGTATAGCTGTATGCAGGGGAAGAAGCGTTTAGGGGCGACTTCAGGTCTATTTTCAGGAGAAAGTGGAGAAATCCCTTTCACAGTCGAAAAACAAATAATATGGATTATGTATAGAAAAAAAATCACATCAATGACTCTAGTTATCTCTTAAATATGAGATTATCAAGCTAACTTCTTATGGAAATATAATTATTTACTTTCAGCAGGGTCGAATTTAGAGTACAAGGCGCCCTGGGCACAACAATTTTTGTCGCCCCTTTCATTGCCGTAACTAGGGGCTAACCCCCTAAAAATCTCTTCTAAGCACTGAGGTATACTGTTTAGCCCCCCTTAGAAAAAAAGTTAGCCCCTTAGACTTCGAAGCTGGCTACGCCTAGCCCCCCCCCCCCCGTATTAGAAGAAATAAATAAAAATCTGTCATCCTCAAATGCGATGTAAAATCACAGAGGATAGGTAAGGGGCGATATTTATAATTATCCAACCCTATGTGCATTATTATAAGATATAATAATGATATTTTTATAAATAAATTTAGTTTATTTGACGACGATTTTTTTTTTGGGGGGGGGGAAAGGACGTATGCGAAACAATATTTCCGGGAGGGCGCAAAGCTTGAAAATTTAATTTGCAAGTTTAATTTTAAGTTTTGTTTACTTGAAAATAATCATTTTTAATGTAAACATTATTCTATTCTCAGGGAAGCGTATGCCCCCTGCCTGCATCCGGCCTTGGGACGCAGGTTGTTTTGCACAGATTTTCAGAATTTCAGATTTAGAAAAAATGGTGGAGGGCGCCTTCTCGGGGAGAGCTGATCGACAGAATTCTACGGAAAATAATTTGCAATATGCTCATATCCAGAAGTAGTTAACTTAATAACTCATATTTAGGGGAAAACTAGAGTTACTGACGGGGTTTTTTTTTCTACATATAATCACATCATTTGTTTTCGTCTGTGAAATGGATTTACCCACTTTGAGAGCCGTGCTTAGGAGGGTGCGAGCTGGGCGGTCGCCCAGGGTCGCCAAAAATTGTAGTGCAAATACCAAAAATCAGTTTTGTTTTGTCAAAACATTTTTGAGGACCGCTAAAATCTGCTTTACCCAGGGCCGCTAACACCGTAAGCCCAGCCCTGCCCACTTTCTCCTGAAAATATACCTGAAGTCGCCAATACAAGCCTGCGTACAATCCCCTGCGTACAGATATGCATGCAGGAGAAATCGCCC
>QLNU02015270.1:71657219-71668780 GCA_006491805.2 Dysdera silvatica
AGGGTTGACATCTATTTCTCATGGGAAAAGCCAATTCTTAAAAATGAGGTTACCAACTACGCATTTACTGCTGGTGTAAACTTGTTCATAAAGTTTGTTTGCATATATCCCGTTTAAATTTTACAATAAAACATTCATTTGGCTTCAAAAATATTTGCATATATATACTGTTTTTGCACGTATAAAATCACAATTAAGCGGGTTTAGATAATATCAAAAAGATAGGAGAAATTGAGATAGGAAAAATATAGGAGGATTTGAGGCTCGATGTTTTTTGCATATATGCGAGTTGAATATATACGCGGTTTTGACTGTACTTAATTAAAATTATGTTATAAATAATCGGTACACCAATTGCTATGAGAGGTTTATAAACTATAACTAGATATAGTTTTCCTGAAATTGACTTTTGCTCTCTTCCATGCTTCAAGTTTTGCATCTATAGACTTATATCTTTGGTGTCTTTAGCGGACCTAGAATTGGTTTCGGTCTCTTGAGTCACTTCGCCAATTACTTTCTGCCAATTACTTTTTCCAGTTACTTGCTTGCCAATTACTTTACAGTTGAGATTAAAAATGAGAGTATATGATATTTTCAATGTATTTTCAGTCAAATTGACATCTTTTGGGTGTCATTACTTCGCACTTGAGCCTACAGACACATTCCTTTAATATCTTTAATAAACCACGATTTAAAATAAGCCTCTTAGTATGAAATTAATATCTCAAATTGCTAAAACTGAGTATATACGTCCCAAAATTTTCGCCAAATTGTAATATTTTCGCCTACATTATTTCCCGATTCATATTTCTTGTTACGAAATGCCTAAAGAGTGTTGCCAGATTTCTGAGGCATTTTCTGCGTTATTACTGGGGCCTTTTCATAAATAAGATTATTTATTGTTTGTATTTTTATTAATATTTAATTTTATACATATAATTATCTTCATAATTATTGGTGGCACTAATTAAAATACTAATGACGACGGACCAGAATATATAATAAAATTATCTATGTTTATTTCTAATTTTCTCCACGTTAATGGGAGAATGGTGTTGGCTGATGAAATCAATGCTTTAAAGAATTGCAATGCGGCCGACGCAGTCGGTGCCTGAATTACAACTGGTTAATACAACAATTTTCCGCATGGTGGCAGTACAAAGCATGAGAATGGTAGAACTGTTTTATAAGACTTAACCTACTCCGCGCGTTAAAATTTACATAAATTTCAAATCAAAATCAGATTTCTACACTACAAGCAAAAAATTATACAAAATATTTGCAATACTTAACAAAACAATTATGTACAAATATGACAAGTAATTAAAAAAAATTCAACAAGTATTAATTGGTAATAAATATATCTTTGCAAGGCCTCGTTTTACAATTCCATGAGCAGTTTTTACAATAACTACTCTAACCTTTTTATCCGCACCAAGCACAACTTCTTGAATTCTGCATAGACACCATTTGTATGGTGGCAAATTGTCTTCCTTTATTAATACCATTGAATATGGAGTAACATTTTCCTTTTCAAATTGCCATTTATGTCGAAGTTGTGAATGATTTAAATAATCGTTACTCCATTTTTTCCAAGCAATTTGCATTAATTTTGTTGTTCTTTGCCAACGAGATAAGTAATTATCATTTTTTTCAATTAAGTTTGGTTCAGGAACAGAATTAAGTGGACGACCAATTAAATGTCCAGGTGTGAGTGTCTCAAAATCATTTGGGTCAGAAGACATGGGTAATAAAAGTCTGCTGTTTAGTATGCCTTCGATTTGAGTAGTAACAGTAAGAAATTCTTCCAAGGTTAATTTAACTGCACCAATTGTTCTTTGTAAATGGTGTTTAAATGATTTTATTCCACTTTCCCAAATTCCCCCGAATGTTGGAGATCTTGGTGGAATGAAATTCCAATTGATATTTTCTGAGGTTAAGTAGTGAGCTAAATTTTCGGAGGGCTTACTCATCAAATTATGTAGCCTTTTTAGTTCAGAGTTAGCACCTACGAAATTGTTAGCATTATCTGTTAATATAGACGAGCATTTTCCACGTCTTGCAAAAACACGTTAAGTGTTGCTATCAGAGCATTTGAAGTCAGATCAGTGACTACTTCTAAATGAATGGCCGTGGTAGCTAAGCATATAAATATGGCAACATACACTTTTTGAAATATTCCCTTTCGTTGGCCCTTGAACGGTGCTGATAAGAGACGATTTTGAATTCTGCTGTCTAGACAGTGAAGAAACGAAACTATAAACCCCGCTTGGAAGTTCAGAGTCCACTTGTTGGTTAACTATTTCTGTCTGCTGGACTTCCTGCTCGCGGTGGATTAGTGTGTTATGCTTTTTATTACATATCCTACATGAGAAGTATGAAGTGCAAGGCAAACTGTGCGCCTTTAAACAATTTCTGCACAGTTTGAATGTTTTTATGGTATCCAGCCTTTGAGGCATAGACATATTTAAAAATTTTGAACACTTGTATAAATTGTGAAATTCTTTACATAAGATGCATGCCTTAATGGAATTTTTACAAATGTTTTTATTTGAACTTACAAACAATTTTTTAGGTTTAGTCATAGTATTGTGAAACCACTTTGATGGTTTGGAAGGCGAACATTTTTTTAAATTTTCTAAAACCATTGACCTATTATCAAGAAATTCTATTAACTCGGTCAAAGAAGGAATTTTCTTGGAATTTAACGATAATTCGTACGTTCTCCTGCTTTCTTTATCAAGTTTTTGCAGGATAATATTAACAAGCATTGCTTCGGTAAGCTCGTTACACTCCAATTTCAAAACCTTTAAGGCTCTTAAACTCTTTTTTACGGTATCTGTGAGGTTTCTTAAACATTTTGATGATTCGTGTGAAATTGTCTCTAATTTTAATATTGCCTGTATATGTGTATCAACAACTGCCCGTTTATTTTCATATCTCTGCTCAAGGGCATGAAACAGCGACTCAAAATCGTCTTCGCTCGTTTCAACGTTTTTAGCATCACCGCGCAAAGCTGATTTTAAATAAAATAACTTCTGCGTGGTTGATAATTTATCATTTTCAGCAATTATTTTACAAATTGATTTTTAAAATTAGAGAATTATTAGATTTTATCGTAAAAAATCGGTAATGGAATATTCGGTAATTTAGATTATAAATTTAAACTAGCATTATCTTACTTAGTATTTTTTTAATAGTTAACTGCTTTAGAATTTAACGTTGATAGAATATATTTAAGTCTTACTTCAAGATTTTCCCGTTGGTCTTCCAATTCCGATAACTCGGCTTCCATATCCACGATGTCTTCGCCTTTTTCCAGAGTTGCCTCGTAGTCTGTAAACAGTCGATTTATTTCCTCCTTCGCATCTTGAAGGTTATCCAGTTTTTGTGTGAGGTGTATCACTGAATCTTCTTTTTCCACAAATTCTTCTAAGAAGCTTTTAGTTTTGGTTAGTTTCGCTTTGACGCGACCGCGTGCTCGATTTAAGGACTTGAACTTTGCATCCATGATGATTGCTACTCGGACTCGACACGGACCACTATATGGTGGCGCTAATTAAAATATTAACGACGACGGACCAGAATATAATAAAATTATATATGTTTATTTCTAATTTTCTCCGCTTTACTGGGAGAATGATGTTGGCTGATGGAATTAGCGCTTTAAAGAATTGCAATGCGGTCGACGCAGTCGGCGCCTGAATTACAACTGGTTTATACAACAATTTTCCGCAAGGTGGAGCATGAAAATGGCATGAAAAAAGCATGAAAATGGTAGAACTGTTCTATAAGACTTAACAATTATTTATCATATTTTCAGCGGTTTACAGTACTGTTATAATAGAATATCTCGGATTTTAACCGCAGAATAATCTTGAATATTTCTACCATTGCTGGGACCTTTTCTCAGTATTCTTAGGTAGTAGACGCAGGTCAGATTGCTCCTTGATCTTTGTGTACATGTCTTAACGGCTCAAAGCCGTCTAAGTAAGAAACGAAAAGAACGACAAAAGAAAAGGAGGAAGTTGAAGGGGTGCGCAGTGATAGTTTTGGTGAAATGGGGAAGGACACATACGCGATCACGAAATATGATTGATGGTGTGCGGGACTAGTGTGACCTGATGTCAATAAATTATTAGGTCTAGGTCTATTCCTTCCTTTACCTCATTTCGCGAGTGGGCTCTTGGACTTTTACGTAAGTGTCTCTTTCTATACCAAAACTCTATATCTTCATTTTAACCCACTTACCAGTATTCTTTTTCTCACGTACCCTCAACCAGTTCGCCGCGTACCCCAGGTTGGAAACTGCTACTCCAGTATAACTTCAAATCAAAACGCGCGTATCTTGCAATGGACTTAACAAAGTATATGTTTTCAGTAAGGCTTCTAAAAAATGGGGAGATGGAGCATCCGCCATTTTGATGCCTAAGTTATGCTTGCAAATTGTATTTATTGGCGACATTTTAAAAGTTACGCCGATATTTGTATTCGTCAGATTATCGCGGAATTCTTGGTTATTTTTGTGCCAAAATAGCGATCATTGTACCAAAGCGGAAAACCTTTATCGCTAAGATAAATAATACCGGAAGTGTGCAACAAAATGGCGGCTGGTGCATTGGCCTATAATTCTAGGGCATTCGTTTCCAGTAGTCAAGAAACCATATATTGTTTTGATGTGCATATTATCTACTAAGAGATCAGCTTTTTCAATCAAAAGGTGCAGTTACACTTGGACTCTCGGTCTCGCCAACGATTCAGGACCTCTTTGCTACCCACCGGTCTCCTGCTGAAAGTTTTTCATCTATTTACTGTTTCTTCATCAGCATAGACAGCAACATCTAGCTACTGTACCCCTTGCTTCTTATCTTTGGACCTTTCATCTCTACACAGCTGTTGGCTCTTCTTGACTCCTAGTCAAACCTTATCACTATACACCTGAACTTCAATCACTATTCACCAACCTCCTGCTCAAATTGACTGTCAAACCACGCCACAAACTAACTGTTCTAAGAAGATTCTCTAAAACTGAACCAAGACCGGGTTCTACAAGAAAGCGGATCTTCCTTAGAAAATCTGAACTTTACTCTCGATCACTGGACATCGATCCAACCGTACCTAGAAATATGATGGCGCTCGCTAGACCAAATTTTCCAACGTTCACATATGCACACAAACAACAACAACAAACCATATTTGCCACATGGTGATAATGCTTGGATTACATGGTGATATTTAGTAACACGTGGTGATACTTAGTAACACATGATTCCAAATAAAGATATTGCTTTCACATGGTATCTTTGTTTCCAGCTAAGCTGCGAACAGGCAGCTATCATTCCCAACGTCTTACAATAAACAATGGTCATGCTGCGAATTTTGAGCAGGACTCGTTACCATTTTTTCTTCCCCTTTCCTTTCAAGCGGACTCCATTCAAATGTATATTGACTTCATATTTTATACACTCCTTTCTGGGAATAACGTGCTGTTTGTGATCGATCACTCCAATGTTTTTTCCCTTGAGTAAACAACAACGATGTTAATGATGACAGCATTAACTGTGATCAAATAGAAAAATAAAATATTATTTGACAAATTGAAAGAAAGTAAATTTTCTTTTAATTAGATTTCTTCGTGATAACCCGGAACTTTGCGAAATGTTCCCGAAATTTACGAGATTGAGCACAGGACATAAATATGAAATCCTTCTCTCTCCGTTAGAGAAGCACGCCTTGACAGTTATTGATGCTATTGGTGTTGCAGTGGAGTATGCAGATGACAAGGCCGTGATGGATAAAGTTTTCGAAAATCTTGCAGAAGTCCATGCTCGTTTCGACATAAAGGACTATATGTTTCAGGTAAAATTTTGTGCTCAGGTTTTTCTATTTCAATTTTCTACATTTATTTTTTCTTTCTTTTATTTTCCTACCTGATTTAATCTTACAATTTATATTCGTGATAGTTTTTAATTAGCAATGATTCGTTTTAGTTGGGCATAAGTAAATGCCGAAATTTTGTGTTGCTGTTAGTTAGCGACGTTTTCAATTTGGCATACTATTCCGTTAACCACATTCGAAAGGCGCTGGAGGGGAAAGCTAACAGAGTCCAAAAATTCGAAACAAGTATTGTGCATTACATGCTCCTAAATCGCCTGTTCATCATGTGAAATCATTACAGAAACATTCAAGGCTGCTCAGATTATAAAAGGTTCAGAGCCACATACACGGGAAAAACCTGTTCGAAAGTATAATTTTGCATGAGATATATATATATTTTATATTAATATATATTATTATATTATTAATATATATTTTATATATATTAATTTTTTTTTTTTTGTGATATATATATTATCACAAAATTATACTTTCGAACAGGTTTTTCCACGTGTACGTGGTCTCTGAACCTTTTATAATCTGAACAGCGTTGAATTGTTTCCTGTAATGATTTCACATGATGAAACAGGCGATTTAGGAGCATATAATGGTACTAATATCTTGTTTTCGGAATTTTTGGACTCTGTTAGCTTTCCCTTCCAGCGCCCTTTGAATGTGGTTAACGGAATAGAATGCCAAATTGAAAACGTCGCTAACTAACAGCAACACAAAATTTCGGCATTTACTTATGCCTAACTAAAACGATAATATATATATATATATATATAGCTTGCAAAAGAGTTACTGGTATCGACTGGAAGGAAACCCACACGCTGAACATATGTGACGATGTGTGTAACCGGACGGGCCAGTAACCTAGTGTCTTACACCGCCTTCAAGTGGTGCGGGCTGAGCTTTCTATTTATGTGGCAAATTAATATTTGCTGCACGGATGGAAAGGCGGAAGGGGAGGGCTAATTCACCAACCCGTCTAGCCAGCGTGGTGAAATGATGGCTAATTCCTCCAATATGCTAATACACCAAAAACCATGGCCCCTAGTCTCCAGGTGCTGGAGTGCTCCTGATCAAGGCAGCGGTCAGCGTGGCATGAAAGCAGGGGGTGCTAAGAATCACTGGAATGGCCCAGGCTGCCGTTTGTTATTGACCTTGGCTACGTATAATGGACGATCCCTTGCTTCTGAAGCAAAACTTCAAGAATTGGAAGAAGAACTTGACAAGATCAAATGGGACATTGTAGGACTCAGTGAAGTTAGAAGAAAAGGTGAAGAGTTGGTGGAACTTAAAAGTGGACATTTGTAGAAATACATAGATTATACATAGATACATACATAGATACATAGATTATACATAGATGGAGAAATACAATAGATTATAGAGGAACGGAAACTGGAAGAACAAGTGGTGTTGGCTTCTTAATCAACAAAAGAATTAAAGACTACCTTCTTGAAGTCGAAAGCACGTCAGATCGAGCAGCGAGGCTCGTTGTTCAACTAACCCAGCGATACCAACTTCAGATAGTACAGGCATATGCACCAACATCAAGCCATACCGACGAGGAGGTTGAAGAATTCTATGAAGAAATCAAACAGCTACATACCAAGGGGAAACAACACATCAAGCTCATCATGGGAGATTTTAATGCAAGAATTGGACAACAGGAACAAGGAGAGACATCGGTTGGTAAATACGGATACGGGGAAAGGAATGAACGTGGCGATCAACTCATAGAATTTGCCGAAGCTGAAAATCTTAGCATCATGAATTCATTTTTTAAGAAGAAACCGCAAAGAAAATGGACATGGAAACACCCCAATGGAGGAACCAGCGAAATTGACTATATACTGGCAAACAAGAAATCAATTATTGAAGATTGCAGCGTACTGAACAGATTTAATACTGGAAGTGATCATCGAATGGTGAGATGTAAAATGCACTTAAATACTAAACTAGAAAGGCAGAAGCTCATTAGGAAACAAGTATGTAAGAGGGTGGATTTAAAGAAATTAAAAGAAAATACCGAGGCATTCAAGTTGGAATTAAAAAATCGCTTTTCTGCACTGGAAGGACTTATTGAAGAAGTTGACATCTCAGAAGCAAATGAAAACATTGTTAAGACAATAGTTGAAACTGCTGGGGAAATTGGTGGTGTAACCTGTAAAAAGCACAATAGCAAATTATCTGAGAAGACGAAACAGCTCATGAAAAGGCGAAGAGATATGAAGGTGGACAATCAAAATACCAGTTCCAGGATTGAGTACATAGAACTTTGTAAAACTCTGCGCAAAAGCATGAAAGAAGACATAAGAAAATTCAACTGTGAGCTAGTAAGGAAAGCCATTGAAAATAACAAGAGCCTTAGGGTTGTTAAAGGAAGTTTATCTGTTGGGAAGAAACACATCATTGCATTAAAAGGAGAGGATGGCACCGTAACAAGAAATAGGGAAGAAATACTTAGAAGAGTTGAAGAATTCTACAAAAATCTATACGAAAGTAACAGTGGATTAAACGAAGACATTGAAATAGTCGAAGGAACAGCTCCTAAAATCTTAAAAGAAGAAGTTTCATTTGCAATAAAAAGTATGAAGAAAGGAAGAGCCCCTGGTGATGATGGTATTACATTAGATATCCTAAAAGAAGCTGGAGAATATGTAGAAGACATACTTGCAAAATTCTTTACCAAATGTCTTAACAGCGGTAACATACCAAACCAATGGGATTCTGCAACAGTAATTCTTTTGCATAAAAAAGGTGATAAAGAGGATTTAAAAAATTACCGACCAATTAGCTTGTTACCTGCTATTTATAAAATCTTCACAAAAGTGCTAACACATCGCCTGCAGAAAAAATTAGATGCAGCTCAACCAAGAGAACAAGCTGGATTTCGAAGTGGATTCAGTACAGTGGACCATATTCAAGTATTAAGAGAATTAATTGAAAGAACACATGAATATGAACTTCCATTGTGTGTGGCATTTATTGCATTTATTGACTATGCCTTTCTAATAGGAAAAGGACCTAAACCTTTCTAATAGGAAGGAAATATATATATCTGCAAAATTCCAGTTTTTGGACGGTGTTGGTTTCCCCCCACCCTCTCTGTGCTGTTCACTTAGAAGAAATTTTGTGCCTCGAGGAGTCATAGTTCACTTAACCATTAATTTAGAAACACTGTTTTTGTGTATTACTTTCTTGTAAAGCCTTATTGTTAAAATTCCCCGTAATTACTTCCTAATCACACTGCCTACACAAATATACTAATGTAATATCACCTGCCTACTCGTATTCTTATTTCTTCCCAATAATATATAAATAATTATTATCAGATAAAATGTAATCGAAGTTTTTTGTCGTTTTCCATTCAGTTGTGTTCGATCCTTGGAGACTTCATATGCCAACTTCCTTCTTACGTTTCTGTCTAATACTTTTTTCCTCAATTGCACCATGGTCAATTTTGCGTCGGTTTAAATGGTATCAAGTCAGTAGGTTCTTTGCCGGCCTCTCCTTCTGATTCCAAAGACTATTCCCAGCATCATAGATTCTTTGAGTCAGTTTGCGCGCATGACATGGCCAATAGAGGTTAGTAGAAACCGGCTGACTTTACCGCCCAGTGATGTCTCGGGATTGATGCGTTTCAGGACCTTCCTATTTATGACCCTAGCTATCCATGGTATCCAAAGGAATTTTTTCTAGCACCGTAGTTCAAAAGCATGTAGTTTGCATCTGTCAACCTTTTTCATTGTCCATCATTTACAACCATATGTAGTGATTGAGAAGATGATGGCCTGAACAAGTCCGCACTCGATGGTGAAGGTCATTTCGCTTCAAGATTTTACCTATACTGACCCTAGCACTGAGCCCAAGTATGATTCGCCGCTTGATTTCTTGTGTTGATTCACCAGTGGAATGCACTTAGGACCTGAGAAAGAAAGTCCTAAACTAATCGAATTTCTTCCTCATCACTTTTAATACTCACATTAGCATTTTTGGCTGTTACCATTATTTATTTTATGTTTAACTGAAAGCAGAGTTTTTCACTTTCATCTTTGATGTTCATAATCAACTGTCCTAAGTTCTTTTCACTTTCTGGAAATAAGGTTGTATCATCTGCGTGTTATTAAGTTTTTGATTTGCTTACCTCCAGTTTCAATCCGATGGCAGATGTGTCTAGGTTAAGCTTCCGAATGATCACTTCAGCGTAGAGATTGAATAGGAATGGTGAAAAGATATATGCCTGCCTCACGACTTTTCCAAGAACTCACAACTTTTCCTTGAACCAATCTATGTCATCATATATTGTTCTCACAATCGTCTCCTGGTCAGGATACAGTGATTTGACAAGTTTGATATGATGCTCCGGGGCTCCAAGTTCTTGCAGAACTTTCCAGATTTTATCATGTTCGACGCAGTCGAAGGCGCTTTGCTATAGTCAATGAAGCACATGTACAAGTCCTTTTAGTACTCGCTTGCTTTTTCCATGATTCAGCGGATATTAGCTTCATTACTTCGAGGTTAATACCTTGAGATGTCTAAACCTCATGTTTTATTCAGCTTCTTTAATAATTTCTGTCCCTAGGCGCTCACATACAGAGCAACTTTCTTTATGACCACCCTGTATATGTGTGTATATTATTAACTTCTCATCCTCTAATCTGTTCTCAACAAAGTTGTTAAAACTGAAATTTCTCTGTTCAAAAGTTTGAAAAGGAGTAAATAGCAACAGCTCGAGACATTCTAAAAACCCAATCTACTAAAATTACCTGAACATTTTTGATTTTCGAAAAAAAATATATAAATATCTAATTACGTCTAAAAAGCATATGTCGTCCATTTTCTCTCTCTCTCTCTCTCTCTCTCTTACCCGCAACAAAACGTACTTCTTAAGTTTAGATTTTCTAGACCCTTTAATTTATTATCACTTTTTTTTCGCAATTATCTTTCGATTGCATGTATTCGTGTCTGCTTATTACATTTATTTAAGTTTTTATTACAGTTTTCTTTTTGATGTTATACCTTACATTAATTTATGTAACTCGCTGTCCTAAATGTGCCGTGCTGTACACTTTTTATACTTTTTTATACTTATTGTATTTGCCTATACATTGATATCATACTTTGAAATCTCATTTTTTTTTATCCTTATTTTTGAATTTGTTTGATGTTTATTATTTGGCTCGTTTATATTGTGTTGGTAAATTTCAATCAGATATTGATGTCGATGAGTTTTGATATTTTAGAAATTTTGGGAATCTTTCGAATATGCTTTAGAGGAAACGTTGAAGAGCAAGATGACGCCAAAAGTTTATAAATCATGGTTTTATGTGTATCAATTTTTATCTTATAATATTTTCACAAAAATGATGAATTATGAAAAAAGTACATAATAAAAAGGTATATATCTGATCTAATAGTTCCTTTGTTTGTTTTTTTCTTTTGCAGCATAGATTTTTCAATATGAAGAGTTTCTAAAACAGCGATACTCAAACAACAGGGGTTTCAAGCCGCAACACACTTTCATAATATCCAAGTAATCTGCTGCCCCTTTTATAGTAACCAAAAGACATGAGACCCCCCGCTGTCCGCCGCGGCCACATTTGCATAATAAAAGCATTTATTAGCAGAGTAAAGAAAACGCATTAAATATAAAATTAGATTTTATTAATCAT
>QLNU02015270.1:71676857-71690744 GCA_006491805.2 Dysdera silvatica
ATGTGTGTGGTTGTGGTTTTTGTGGCGTTTAAAAATGCAGAAAACAAAGGACGATGCCAGAAATCTATGGGATTTTGCCTACGGTGTTCCACAACAAATCAGACGCCATTCGACGCGTCTCACTGAGTAGATAAAAAATGTCAATGGGCGCAAAGCTGTCAGATCATGCGGTCACGAATTAGAGGTCATACGTCGATCATACAAGTTATTACGCTGACAGACAAAATCCTAATAACATTGGTCCTCTTCCTTAGTGACCTGTAACTAGTGACTGCATGATCTGACAGCTTTGCGCCCATTGACATATTTTATTTACTCTGTGGGACGTGTCGAATGGCATTTGATTTGTTGTGGAACGCCCATGGGCCATTTTTGGCATCCTCCTTTCTGCTCTATTTTTGTGCCGGCGACGCCATATTAAAGTGCGTATACATCTGCAAGCCGAACCCTTCGCGAGTTGCTGGTTCGCAAGCTGGGACGGGATTTGAAGCGCCGAACGAACCACTTTTGAACCGTTCGTTGTTTTTCTTTCTGCTCGCGAACCTCCAGGCTCCATCGTGTATTATTTTATGTCGATTGATTTTGCTCCATCATTTTTTATTTAATTATGGAGTGGTCAGAAGGAAATGTACTGAAACTGAATGATATTCATAGAACCAAATCTTTACCCTGGGATTCTAAATGTACAGACTATTTCTCTCTCTCTCTCTCGGAAAAAAAATATTAAAGGAAGGTGCCTGGAGGGAAATAGGTGCTGAGGTGAATATATCTGCATTGAAATGCGGAAATGTGTTTCCTGTTTGTGGAAATGTGGGGTCTAGTCTTCTGCAGCAGATTCTCAAAATCGTAAGGCAACATTCACGTGAAATTCTTGTTTTGGAAGCTTATTTCTTGTGAATTTAGCTCCGTACCAGTCCGTTTTTAACACAGATCAGTGTGCCACCACTGTTTCTTCTTCATCATTCACCATCATTGTTTCCTCTTCATTTTGTACAAATTAGCAAAAGCCGCACCGCTCAGCACCAAAATCACGCAATTTTCCTCACGCGAAGACATGATTGCATGTAAATGAGAAATAGCTGCTGGTGGTTCGCGGTTATTTTTTTCTTTCCTATGGATCCCTGAAAGTTCGCTATGAAAATAATTTCAACGAATGGTTCACGAACGGTTCCGCTCGCGAAAGGTTCGCAGGTATATACGCACCTTTAGGAGTCGAACGGTTTCTCATTCGCGACTATGGTTTTCCCTTCCTTCTCTCCCATTTCTCCTCCTCCCCATCCCCTCCTTTCTCCTTGCTTTCTTCCCATCTCTGCCTTTCCATCCCTTCCTTCCTTTTCTCTTTTCTTCCTTCCTCGTCCCTTTCCTTTCCCCTCCTCTTCCCTCCCATTCTCTTTTCCTGTCCTCCTCCTCCTCCCTTGTCATGGACATTCTCACTTTCCAGTAACGGCACGAGGCCTAGCCCACGATCTCATCACATACTCATATCCGGACGAAATTAATCCCACTCCAACACACTTCTTTTCCCTTTCAACCGTAATTCCATAGAAAAGCCAACGTCAAACGTTCGGACATAATATAATACAATTTACTGCAACGAACAAAACACACCCAAAAGAATGACGAAGCACGTCAAAATGCTCGTAGGAGTACCAGCTCGTAGGATAAAGTACGTGTGACGTCACAAGCCCACCTACTGCTACTTTTTTACTCTTTTCAAGAGGGAAAAAAAGCACGGGGGACGGATTCTGTACTATCACCGAAATTAAAAATAAAATTGCTTTACGATGTAAATGAAATTAAAAATAAAATTACTTTTCAATTTAAATGAAACGTGTTTTAAGTAGGTTTATTTATGAAAATCCAGAATTTGCCCGGTTGTTTCCTAATATCAGAAAAGTTAAGGAAGACGATGACTATGACATCTGGTGCGAACCATTACGAAAGTATGCCATGGTTATTCTCCAAACCATTTACCTACTTATTACAAATATGGAAAATAAAGAATTATTGCAGGACATTTTCGAAAGACTTGGAAAAACTCATGCGCAACTTGGTATCAAAAACTACATGTTTCAGGTAAAGAAATATAATACAGTAAAACCTCTCTACAACAATATTATACGGACCGAGAAAAATTATCGTTGTAGAGGGAGTTATTGTTATAGGGAGGGTTCATTATACAGTAAAACCTCTCTACAACACTATTATACGGACCGAGAAAAATTATCGTTGTAGAGGGATTTATCGTTATATCGGACATCGTTGTAGGGAGGTTTTACTGTATTACCATAAGTTCAAGTTCACACCGTTAAAAATCTATGTACGTTGCATGATTTCTGATAACTGTTTATAAAATCAAGCAATTCTATTCTCTTTAGGTGTTCTTTGTTTTAAAATTTTAAACTCTAGCTTTTTATAATAATTTATTCTTTTCCTAAGTTGCACGAATATACATACACAGCAGTTTGATCGGAACACACTAACACAACAGGCACAGATGTAATCAAATAATTTAATTTAGCTTTAAAACGTTTCTTAGTGGCTTTAATTCATCTTCGATGAAGCTTTTTAACAGCAATGAGACCTCATTGGCTTATTGTTAAAAAAGCTTCATCGAATGTGGCTCATTGTTAAAAAAGCTTCATCGAATGTGGCTCATTCTTAAAAAAGCTTCCTCGAATGTGGCTCATTCTTAAAAAAGCTTCATCGAATATGGCTCATTCTTAAAAAAGCTTCATCGAATGTGGCTCATTGTTAAAAAGGCTTCGTCGAAGATGGCTCAAAGCTATCGAGAAACGTTTTAAAGCGAAATTAAATTAATGCATTGCAACTGTGCTTATTATATTATTGTATTTTTATCATATATATCACATAGTGGTTTGATCTCCAATTCTACACTTCAGTTTTTTCTAATAACTCTTTTATTTCCTACAGTCCAGACCTTTCCTAACATTCTTACAGTTATCAAATTTCTGGCATGTTTTGAAATTTTTACTATCTGGAAATTCATAATTTAATCGTTTATTTTGTATTTAAATTAACTGCGGACAGATCAGCAAGTGCGCTGGGTTCTGAATTTCTCCACAGTTGCACTTCATGTCTCTATCAATTGACAGCCTCCACTTCTTCAGGTTCGTCTTACATTTCAGTACCCCAGCCCTCATCCTATTCAATGTCCTCCAGACTGTATAAGGGAATTCATGTCCGGTATCTATCTCCTCTCTCGGTTCCATTTCTCTTCTGGTAAGTTCCTCCCTCCATTTAGCCAGTCGACTTACTCTCATAGAGTCCTGAAGGGCTTTAGTTCTTGGCATAAAACTCCTCCTCCTAGACTTGAGCCGACAAGATTGTGGCATGTATCCATTTAATGCGTAACTTCTTCGACCATTTAATTGTTCGAAAAGCGTGTTCTCAATTAGCTAAGGTCTCTCCAGTTTGAATATTGTCATTTGTTTCATCTCCCACAACAATTAATGGTCTCTAGAGAATAGCCAACTAGATTGTTCTTCGACATTTTTTTTTTTTTGTTTGTACTTTACTTCTGCATTTAAATATGGTTATTACGTATCATTAGATCCAGTAATTCGTTTCGAGCAAACCGTTCTTAAAAATTTTTGAAGACAAGGATTGGTTGTTTGAGTTTTTGACCCTGCCGATGATGACGCATTTGGACATCAATAATCCGAGTTCCATGCCAGTGTGTAAGCCGATTTTTTCCCGCTTGAAAAAAAAGCTGAAATTTCCATTTTTTTCTGCGAATCTGCAGTTAAGTGTAAAAAATTCGGATTTATTAGAAAAATCGTAAGACCTGGTAAGTCGTTGTATGATCTTAGCATGATCACATCATAGTAAGCCTATATAGTATGATGATGTAGCGGATTTCATCACTGGATGACGCCACCTGCTCATCTAACTCAGTTGTTGATGAAGCTTGAGATCTCAACAGTTTGATGTTAAATTAATAAAGCACTTTTTTTTAGTTCTAGAATATATTTTTAATAGTAAAATAATAGCAATTAATTATCCTACAATATTCTTTCCAGTTCTTTTTTCTATTGACGGGAGAATAAAAATTTGCTACTAATCTGTGCATCCATACTCAAATAACGTAGACCTATCCACAATCTAACTGTCTACATTGACCCGAAATCATCTACCTTAATCTGGACGTGATCTACAATGATATACTATAGTACGGCACACATGATCATACTATAGTACAGCACACATGATCATACTATAATACAGCACACATGATCATACTATAGTACAACACACATGATCATACTATAGTACAGCACACATGATCATACTATAGTACAGCACACGTGATAATACTATAGTACAGCACACATGATAATATTGTAGCACAGCACTCATGATAATACTATAGTACAGTATGATACTACAGTCTAGTACGATCATACATAGTCATAGTGTGATGGTCACGGCTGTCCTTTTGCCATAAAGCACGGACAAACAAAGTGCAAAGATTTTACTGAAGACTGAAGAGAGTACTCAAACTTTCAACTGATCCCTAAATTTTTTAGGCTTCAGCGAATTGATTGCTAAAATGTTTGCAGCTTATCATTGCTATGTTTCGTTATTGCATTTCTTTTTACATACATTTTTACTTGGTTATTGTGTTCGTTTATACCTCTTTATTACCCTCGTTTATATCTAGTTATTATATCCATATATACCTTGTCATTATATTCGTTTATACCTCGTTATTACATTCGAGATTGCACTCGTTATTACATTCGCTATTGTTCTCTTGTTTACATTCTTTTTTACCTCATTAGTATGTTTATCTATGTCTCGTTATTACATTCGTTTGCATCTTATCATTATATTAGTGTATATCTCATTACTACATTCGTTTATACCTCGCTATTACACTCGTTCATACCTCATAATTATGTTTATCTATGTCTCGTTATTACATTCATTTACGTCTTGTCATTATATTCGTTTATACCTCGTTATTACATTCGAGATTGCACTCGTTATTACATTCGCTATCTTGTTTACATTCGTTTATACTTCATCATTATGTTTGTCCACGTCTCGCTATTATATTCGTTTACATCTACCATTATATCAGTGTATACCTCATTATTACATTCGTTTATACCTCGCTATTACACTCCTTTATACATTGAAATGCCAGAAAAACTGGTACAGGCGTGCGTATGCAAATAACGGAGCTTTGCAACCAATCAGCGTAACGCGATGCGGTCGGCAGCGCCTATATAAGACAAGAGATGTCTGGCAAAGCTGTTAGATCGGTTCTTGCCGCTACAATGGCAGGTTATCAAGATTTAAGTGATTTTGAACGTGGCGTTATAGTCGGCACAAGAGAGATGGGACATAGCATCTCCGAGATAGCGACAAAATTTGGATTTTCGCGTACGACCATTTCACGGGTATACCGTGAATATCAGGAATCCGGTAAAACATCAAATCTCCGACAGCGGTGCGGCCGGAAAAAGACCTTGAAAGAACGGGACATTCGACGACTGACGAGAATCGTTAAACGAGATAGACGTGCAACACTTCCTCAAATTGCCGCGGATTTCAATGCTGGGGCATCAACAAGTGTCAGCGTGCGAACTGTTCAACGAACCATCATTGATATGGGCTTTCGGAGCCGAAGGCCCACTCGTGTACCATTGTTGACTGCACGGCACAAAGCTTTACGCCTCGTCTGGGTCCGCCAACACCGCCATTGGACTGTTGATGACTGGAAACACGTTGCCTGGTCTGACGAGTCTCGTTTCCAATTGCATCAGGCGGATGGACGTGTACGGGTATGGAGACAACCTCATGAATCCATGGACCCTACATGTCAACAGGGGACTGTTCAAGCTGGTGGAGCTTCTGTGATGGTATGGGGCGTGTGCAGTTGGCGTGATATGGGACCCCTGATACGTCTAGAGACAACTCTGACAGGTGACAGGTACGTAAGCATCATGTCCGATCACCTACACCCATTCATGTCCATTGTGCATTCCGACGGACTTGGACAATTTCAGCATGATAATGCGACACCCCACACATCGAGAGTTGCTACCGAGTGGCTCCAGGAACACTCTTCTGACTTTAGACACTTCCATTGGCCACCTAAATCGCCAGACATGAACATTATCGAGCATATCTGGGATGCCTTGCAACGTGCTGTTCAGAAGAGATCTCCACCACCTCGCACTCCTATGGATTTGTGGACTGCCCTGCAGGATTCCTGGTGTGAATTGTCTCCAGGATACCTTCAGACGTTAGAGTCCGTGCTACGTCATGTTGCGGCACTTCTGCACGATATTAGGTAGGTGTACCAATTTTTCTGGCACTTCAGTGCACCTTCATCATATTCGCCTACATTTCGTCACTATATTCGCTTATACCTCATTATTATAACCACTTGTACATCATTATAAAAATTCACTTGTTTTTCATTATAAAAATTCACCCGTTAGTCATTACAAAAATTCACTTGTTTCTCATTATACAAATTCTCTTGTTTCTCATTATACAAATTCACTTGTCCCTCCTTATTTTATTTATTGTACCTTGTTACATTTAAAGTAAGCACTAATGTTTACCTGCTTTACTTTTTTAGAAACTGTGGGGAGCTGTTGAATATGCTTTATGTTTCACGATGGAAGACCGTATGACGTCAGAAATACATAGAGCATGGTTTTGTGTTTTTCAGTATATTTCTTACCGAATGGTTGTAAATATAAGAAAATACAGAAGAAATAGTTGAAAATGTGAACCAATAAACTCACAAGAAAAGAAAAAACACTTTGTTCTGAATAGCACTTCACGAAAAGAACGGATATTGCTTTAAACGTCCTTGCTTTTACATTACAACCCATCTTATCGGTACACTATGGATGATATGACTGTACAAGTAAGTAAATATGTAAGTGATTTAGAAAATCAACGATTAAAATCCATGTAAATAAATGTGTAAGAAATGAAATATGCAGGTAATTGCATTTAATAAGCAGATGAATATCTTACCACAGTGGCGTGATTTGTGTGCAGCAGTATCGTTATAACGGAGTTATCACGATCTGGATTACTATAGTGGAATTACCACCCAGTCAAGATTAGTTAATAGAGTTACATAGAGTTAATAAAGTTAATAGAGATACATCTAAGAGCTAGAAAAGGTAGAAACTTATTTTCGAAAGGGGGTAACTTTCATTTTAGCTAAAGATGGTTTAATTTGTATGCGCAGTGACAGCAAAATCTATATTGCGCAAAGAAAAGGCAAGTTGCATTTTTGAGATAATTCGGAAATGCAAGGCGTGTAGCTTATGGAAAGTAAATATAACATATACCATTCAATGTTTTAAAGTTTTGGACCTATACTTGCGAAAATGTTTAATTAGAAACATGAATTATCAATTATAATTCATGAAATATTGATAATTATTATAATTATGAGTTATATACTTATAATAACCAAGGATAATACGTTTAATATAGATAATGATTATAACAACAATTCTTTACTTATAATTATCGAAGATGATTAATTGAATATGATAATTATTTTGATTACCAATTACTTACTTACAATTATCAAGGAAAACTCATTAAATATTGATAACTATTACAATTACAAATTATATAAAATTATCAAAGATAATTAATGAATTGTTGATAATAAGTGAATGTACGGATTTCCATCGTTTACTTATGGGGCTTTCTTTATCTTGCAATTTAGAATAGCATCTTTTCGCGCTTGTAATCAGAGGCAGGTTTATGATTTTGCCACCTGCAGACTGATATGTTTTGCCGCCTACTCTTACCAAACGTAACAAAGCATAACAGAGATTTTGGTGCTTTTGTCCAAGTTTTAATCTGACACCTCTGGCTATTATTTCAAATTAGTCTTTTTGCAATTATTCGCTAATTTGGGGATTATGGGCGGCGCCCATGGTAGCTCTCCCTTTGTCAATGCCTAGCTACCCCTCTGAACGCAGCAATTCAAAATTACTAATTCAATTGGCCACCAAAAAAATCAGCCCCACTTTTGCAAACTTCTCGGAGACAAACTTAAAAAATTTGCCGCTGTAGGTTGCAGCCTACTTAGCCTATTTGTAAATCTGCAACTGATTATAATATATGTCATAATGGAACTCTTCCTTCGTTCCTTCCTTCCTTCCTTCTCCCTCCCTTCCTTCGCCCTCCCTTCCTTTTTCATTCCTTCATCCCTTCCTTCCTCCCTCTCTCTCTCTCTCTTTCCTCCTTCCCTCCCTCAATCCCTTCCTCCCTTTCTCTCTTCTTTCTCTCTCTCACTCTCTCTCTCTTGTACTCAATTTACAGGGCAAGAGAGCCTGGCCCCTAAATATTTTGGGGTGGTAAAGAGACCTGAGCCCCTTAGAATGAGTGCTCACGGTTATTGAGTAGTTAATAGGGGCTTAGTAGGCTACTCAGTAGTTATTAGGGGGTTAAATAGTTAGTAGGATAAGTAGAGCACTATTTATTAAAGAAAATGGAAACTAGAAATAGCGTTAGAAAATAAACAGGGTTTATTGCTTCTTTCAATAAATCAGAATAAATATAAAATGTCAGAATTCACCAATAGGACAACAACTTTTTTAAAAGTACGCAACGATAATTCTGACATTTATAATTACTTGAATAGTGTGGAGGCTATTACAGAAAATTTGGAAGAACGTATGAAAGATGTGAAATTAATAAAACAGACTGATAAAACAAATATGCTTGGTACACCATAACAGAACGACATTTGGATTATTCTTAGATCTTTGAGTGATATTCGAACTGTACCACCGTTTACATTCAAAGATATAAATGACAATTTTTGTGCTATTTTATTGTTTCTGTACTATGAATTTTACCAAGGGATATGTATAATAATAAAAGACATGACACAGTAGACTCGCTTATTCACTGGAATATCTGCAGAAATTATAAGCTCCCAGTAACCAAAAACTACTGGAATATGAAGCAATTACAAAATATCGTAATTTACTATTTGAACTCGGCAGGCTTTAGCAAAAGCTGGCGTACTCGCAAATCGGGGGAGAAAAGACTTTGAAGGCAGGAAATTATGACAATTATCTCAACTGAAAAATCAAAAATGAAGGCAATTATCCCAACTGTATGATACATTGATGCAGCTCTCAGATGTCTGGAACCCCATTTAACATATTGAAAATAAACAACAAGTACAGTCACCAAAAAGTTACATGCCCGAAGACAATTCGCCTAATATACGTAGATGCCTTTAATTACCTGAGGACCTGGGAAAGAACATGTGATGATTAAATTGGAGAACCCCACAGCACACAAAAAAAATCGAATTTTCACTATAAAAACAAACAATAATGGAAAATAATGTGCAATAGGATAAAACTATTTGAAAATAATATGTTTGGGGTAAAATATTAGAACAAGGTACCACCGCCAATAGAGTGATTTGGCGAATCTTTAGCAACTTTCGTAAATATTACTATTATTTTAATATTACCATTGTTTTAATCACCTTATTTATTCATAAAAACCAATTTATTACTGGATATTTATTATTGTACAAAATACAATGAAAAACTCATGAAAGCCTCGCTATGAGTATCATATCTAATTAAGTAACCGAAAGGGTACAGGGCACAGTTACACGGTCCAGCAATGTGGGGGTGGAGGCCTCGCCAGCACTCGGCAACACTGTGGTTATTGTTTTTAATCAAAAGCAATAAAAAAAACTCATTGATATCTTGGTATCGAAATTATGTCAAAGTAATCGAAAGGTATAATATAAATAAGTAATCATCAGTATAATGCAAATAGGAAGTTCATTTGTAAACAATCATGGCGGTCAGAAATAAAGCGAAAGCGCAATCATGACGTCCATCATGACGTCACAGAGCGCAGAACCGGTACCATATTATAAAATTTAACCAGTTTGGGTAATAGCACAATAATGAGGTGTTTAAAGGAAAAAATGCGCCAATATTGTGCTAATGGAATATACAGTATTCTTTCTCTCAATAACGTCCTTATAATTTTAGCTATTTCTATTTAATGACAGTATTTTGCCTGCAAAATGTTTCATAGATTTACACACACATTTCGATTAATATATTTTTCTGTTAAAGCTGTTTTTTCGCCTTCCCTTTTAAATTGTTAATGGAGATTTACTGTAGTTGCTGTGATGTGTCGTGATTCAGAGATGTCGCCAACTTAGTTTATAATAACTCCAATGTTATCACAAGAATTTTTAGTTCTAGCCACATAAAATTAATAATGACATTAATAATTTATTCACTCTGATTTTGATTTTATTTACAAAATAAAATTATTTAATGGTTGAATTAATTATATTACCGATATAAATGCCACCATGCGCTTTATTGCAAATTCGTGCGAATTCGGCGAATTTTAAAACTAGAACGAAATAAAAACTGTTTAAATGTGAGCTTAGTTGCTCGAACTGAAACAGTTGCAGGAAAACTGAAATAAATTCCTGAAAAGTTAGAGCAGTTATTTTAAATCCTGGACAGTTGCTTTAAATTAAAACAATGTTCGAGTCATAATTTACTCCGTTTTAAATCTTCTTCACTTCTGTTTCTAATTTGCTTTATTTTTCTTTCTCCTGCTTATTTTCTTATTTCTCCCTGCTTTTCTGCTGCTATTAAACCTGTCGTTTTTCTCTTCTTATGTATAACAGTTTAATTTACTTCTTCGTTACTGCCTAATTCACCTTTTTTCCTCTCTTTCTGCTTCTGTTTAATTCTGCTTCTTTTTTCCTATTTAGTTGATGCTTCTTCGTTTGGCTTAGTTCTTAGTTTATTCTTCCATTTGATGTTGATCCTACAGTTCTGTTTATTCTTTCTGTTGTTGCTCAGTTTCTTCCGGTTGTGCTTGTTCCTTTGGTTTTGGACTTACTGGCGGTGTTTGCTGTAAGGAAATGGGGATAATTCTTTCATTTCGGGTGAGGACCTCCTGCTTTTTCCGTGGAACTTGAATGGTAAGGACTCCGTTTTGGGTAAGAAAACACTGGATCTTGTCTGCTTCAACTCCATCGGGAATGCTACAACGTCTGGTAAATTCTCGTTTGACAAATCCATGCTCGTCTGCATGTTCCTCGTGTTTACCATGAACTACGATGAAATTATCGACAGTTTTGACAGATAGCTCGCTGGGTTTGAAATTTCGAACGTTGAGCATCACTTGAAAGTTCTTTGGGTCGTCACTGTCAAGAAAAGGGTCAGAACCATCTAGATGTGTATTAAGAATGTAGAAAGCGAGAGACTTCGCAGTATCTTCTGTTTCGTAAAACTTACACGGACAAGTAAATTGGAAAAATGCCATTATGGCGATTGGAGCTTCTGAAACAACTGAAATAAAAAAATAGGACTTTAAAGTAACAGATTTTAAATTTTGATTTCAATCACTTCAACGAAGCTCCGACTGTATTTTTACCATGAATAAAACGTTTCCACAGCGTGCAAGAAATGTTGCCTATTTGAAGAAAAGAAAAACTTGCAGAATATTGTTTTATAAAGCATATTTTAATCTAATAAATTACAGAAATTTGAAAAATATTTAAAACATGATTTGCGAATATGTACATTCAGGGAGTCAATTATGATGTGGGTGGATTTATCGTTAAGGAAATGCCTCTGAAAATAATTTACCAAAGCAAAATTTACAATCGATTCTCGATTTTACACGGATCCCAAAGAAATGCAAAAAAATTTATGAAATAAAACTTCGTAAATGGAAATTAACACATTTCTTCCGTAAAATACTTTCCAAGATCGATGTTTTTCAAGATTGATCATGGTCGTAAGGACATGTAGTTTATAAATTGGTTAGTAAGAATTCAAGTCCACTATAATATTTTCGTTCATGTAACCTTGTCCGGGTCCTTGTTTAGATTCTTCTGCAAAGAATTTTCGCTGACTTCCTACATTTCGCACAGGGGAGCTATGGACCCCCCCTCCCCCCCGGAGTGCAAGGGGTGCACTTTCACCCCCTTGGCTTATGAAAAAAGGGGGCAAAAAGAACTGAATCCACAAGGAATTGTAGTCCAACAACATTATTCAATTGGAATTTTTCCTTGATACATCCCTTTGCATATAATTCTGGGGGCTCTCATGAGGGGAGCTGAATAAAAAAAAAATTGTATTTAGTTTACAAATAGCACGACGCTCTGCATTGCACCTTCCACATACATTTATTAAATTAAGTAATCGAAATATCATAATATAGGAAGAATATCTTTAATATAAATATTAATTCTAGAAATCAAATAGAGCTAAAAAAAATTCTGATAAATAACTGATCAATTAATTACTTCTTCGTGGTGCATAATGATGTTGGAAAAGTTGAGAGCATCAAGACAGTGCTGTTTTCCAGGTGGTTTTTCGGTTTGTTTGGATTTTTTATGGCGCAAGAGCATCTGGGCTATACTGCGCCAAACATGGTAAAATCAAAGACTGTTTTCCCAGTGAGATTTGAAATGAAGGTTACCAAGATAACGAAGTAGAAGAATAAACTGTATTCATAAGATAAAGTACAAAGATGGAAAGAGGTGAGCACAAAGGCTTGCCTGAACCCAGGAAAAACTGGAACGATACCCAAAAAAGATGATAAAATTATTTTTGATAATTAACTAATCAATTGATTTGGCACCTTCTGCATGGTGCGTAATAATGTTGGAAAGTTGGGAGCATTAAAACGGTGCTGTTTTCCCAGCGAGATTTGGAATAGAGGTCACCAAGATAACGAAGTAAATGAATAAACTGCACTCATGAGATAAAGTGCAAAATTGGAAAGCGGTGAGAAAAGGCTTACCTGAACCCAAAAATGGCTGGAACGATATCCAGAAAGAAGGTTATTTGATGAAATAAAGATAAATACATTCTTCAGTTAATGGACGTTGCAGAAGGATGGAAGCCTTCAACCGTACTATGGCACCTGCATTCTACAAATCAAATACTGATTTCTCTGAGAATAAAGAGAAAGTGCGAAAGAATGCAAAAGAGAGAGAGAGAGAGAGAAAAGTAAAGTACCTGTGGGCTAAAAAACATAAAAGGGACAAAGACAAAAAAGACGAAAAATGAAACATAGGACAAGCGAAGCAAATACGTGTTCGATTCGTTTGAAGTTCAGAGATCGAAGGCTCATCCTTCAGATCATATATCACGATCGAATATCACGATTAAAACTGTATAATTTTTGTTTCTGTAAGCTTGTAGTTATTGATATTTGAGATTTTAATTGCTACAAAGACGTGTGCGATTCTTAATAGGAGATGGAGAATTTAAATGAAATATTTAGGAGGATTGATAATAATATAATACTAGAATTATCTCCCTACTACTTAGATTTATTATATGTGCAATGTGTTTACTATAATAATCTAATGGTGAATTCAAGCAATGTTCTTATATCAAATTTAATCCTAACATTTATTATTTTTGTTCAGTTTTTAATTGACGTTTCGAGTAAAAATACACCACAGGTAATTAATATAACATTTATTTATTTTTCACTATTCGGAACATGAAATCATTATTTGAGATAATGCCAGTCGTTTAATATGGCGCACCGATGAATAATCGATAATTTTGTATTAGCCAACAGTTTGACTATCGCAGTGGTTCCCAAACTTTTTCAAGCCGCGACCCACTTTTATAGTAGCCAAGTAATCCGCGACCCCCTTTTATAGTAACCAAAAGATCCGCGACCCCCCTCTGTCCGCCGCTGCCACATTTGCATAATAAAAGCATTTTTAACAAAGTAAAGAAAACGCAATAAATGTAAAATTATGTTGTATTTATTATACATGTTACATAATGTATATTATATTACATATATATTAATTATATATATATATAT
>QLNU02015270.1:71690844-71700985 GCA_006491805.2 Dysdera silvatica
TGTTTGATTTCCTTTCATCACTGCAGGCATGAACATAGAATTATGAGGTCTGAGGGGGCCCCCCCCCTATAATTGGAAATAAATTGCGATTTTACATATTCTAATCTCTGGTTGGGGCCCGCAATAATTTTTAAAACACTACGTTGATGACTGCGGCTTTAGAACTGTCAATACACGTGATAAATGCATCGACGTATTTACAAATCGTTATTGTTATTTCAATTACATTTTACAATTTAAAAAAGTTGGGCCCTGCTGTGGTAACGCGTTTGACTGGTGTACAATTATCCAGTGTTCAACTCCCAACCATGGAAGCGGACCACTTATTAAATGTTTTCAAAATACGTTCCCATGTGGTTTTGGGTGTTGTCCAGTTTGGCAGTTGTGCTAATTCTGTGCACTAAAGATAATATTCTACTAATAATAATATAGTACATCATAGTAGTGAAGTAGTAACTTGCAGATAAATTCTCTTGTGTGTGTGTATATATATATAAAATCGAAGGAGTCTGTTTTTATTTCGGCCATGTTTCTAGAATATCTACTATTTTTTCTAGAAGTTAAAACAAATTTATTTCTATGTTAGGTGAGATAATATATCTGCAAAAGTGAGCATCATTGTTGTCTTTGAAACCTATAGTTGGTGGAGTAGTTCATCGCCTGTTTTATAACCTGATGTTTCTTCATCTGAATCAACCAGTTTTCCTTTTACTGCTTCGTAAATTTGATACAAACTTCTTAATTTTATCTCTGAAACATCTTGGCGAGAAAAGGAGTACAATGCTAAACGTCGGTAAAAAATTAGTGTCGTTAATATAAGATACATTAACACTATAAAATGTTTGCCTTGAGTCCCGGTTCGGGACTACGACATACGGCCGTTGAACGGAAAAGTTTCGCTCATTGAAAGGTCTTTATTGAGAGTAATAATTGTATTAAATATACAGTAATGTCTCCTATTTACGGCCTTCAACGACCGGCGAAAAAGCGCAGTTAAAAAAAAACAACGCCAATCGGAGTTTGCTTCATTCTGTGAAGTATTTGCTGGGACCACAAAATCCCGTTTTTAAACAGTTTTTAAAAGTTGGCGAAAATTTGAACGACATTTTTGAGAGAGTTCACTGTTTATTTAGCGGGCATAGTTGAAAACATGTTGGAACGATAAGCACAAAACCATCCATCCAAAAAGTGAAAATCACGCCCATCTACTTGTTATAAAATATACAAAAATACGGGTCCGGTACGTTTTGCTCGACACCGATTTCCAGATAAGCCACTTATCCGACAACTGTTCATAATTTTTAAAAATTATGAACAGTAATTTTAAAATTTTATGCATAATTTTGTTTTAATTCTTTTCGTACTTTTATTTCTTAAAATTTATATTACATTTCATGTTACATTTGTACATTAGTTTACAAGTTTTGCCAAAAGGAAAAGCGTGAAAATAGGAAAGTTAAAGTCATGGGCGTAACTTGGGGGTTAAATATAGCGTCAATTGGGGAGGGGAAAAAAAATTGCATGGGGAAAATACGATTTTGCCTCTTTTCTAAAAACAAAGGGCGGGGGGGGGGATTTGCCCCCGCCAGATTACGTCTATGATTAAAGCCCAGTGTTATTAGCCATTCCTCTCAAAAGATCCGTTGTAGTGCGTTCTCTTTTGTCTTTGTATATAGTTTGGATCCTGTTTTCTTACGATCAATACAAGTTTTCTTCCCTGGCGTTGTTGGTAGTTCACGAATTATATCTTCTAAAATTAAATTAAAAAAAGTATACAAATTTTAGAAATTATTGCCGTTTATAATTTTCAAAAATTACGAACGATTGTCGTACAAACGACCTGCTCCCAAAAATACCGGGCCCTTTCCTAGTAGGCCTGTAGAAGGTGCTCTGCATTTTTGCGGCCAAACCCTATAGTTGGCCGCAGGTTATTCAGTATGTGGGGTCGGAAGATCCACAGGGCACATAGGGCTGGGGCCCATGGAAAGAAGGAGCCCACCATGGCAACTAGTGCATTAAAAAATACTTCTGGTTTTAGATAATTTCGTTTCCGAATTTGATTTTTACTTCCGAAGTCTGAAAGCGTTTGAAAAACAGTTAAGGAGTTTGGTATCAAAGGCGGAAAACTTTATTTTCCATTTTTTCCAATAGAGCTGAATTTAGATTGTACATGATTTCAATGGGAAGGATGGCTGCTGAAAGACAGTTGTGTAATCCCAGACAGGTTTTAAAGTCAAGAGATCTTGACTGCCAATGGGCGAAGGGGAGATTGTCGATCCGTACCGAAAACGAATCCAAGATTAGTCCACCCCGGAGAGCAGATGAAATAGATGGATGGCACAGAACACCCCGGGCTGGGGCCGATGTTCCTACGGGAGCCCGCCGGACACCGTTGAACGGGTGCAAAACGCCGCAAAGCGGCAGAGAGCTGGCATGTGCCGGCCCTGTAACCAGAGTGCACGGAACGCCATTCATCCCATCCAAGCGTCTAGCCATCTATTCATCCCATACAAGCGTTTAGCTGGTGTCCCTCCCTCGGGCAAACGGAAGCTTCTCCAAGACTATCGACGCCGCTCACGGGCGGAGGCTTTGGTCAAACAGCCCGGAGCAGAACAAAGGACGTCCGCACGACCCCGGTCCCAGAATAGCGGGAACACAAACATTAGTTCACCGCAATTCAGCGGCCTGGCCAATATCCCATACACTCCAACAAAGTCAAGCCCCACCACAAGCGACATAGTCGTACGAGCAGGAACCAAGGCCCGCCAGACCCGGACCGAAGCAAAAAAAAAAAAAGTCTGCGCCTCCACTAGAGCTGAAACTGAACTTCTCAACAGAGACGAAAAACTGTAACTTATTTTTACCTGCACCAATAGCTTAGGCCCATTTTTGAATGCGATGTTCTTCATGTTTTGGGCGTTTTTGAAACTAAAGGACTTCAGATTTGAATTCAGTATGAAAAATCCCAATAATGCATAACTCAATTTCGAAAAGAAGTGGAATTTTCCGTCTTCGGTACGAAACTCCTTAATTATAGGCTACTTGTATTCTAAAAATTCATACAAAGAGAGAGAGAGAATAACAGTGCGTGAAACCAAAACTTTCCAACATTTTGTGCAAAGTTTTTATTTCATTGTTATCCACTAAATCGGATCTTATTGCAAAAATAAAAGCTAATTCAGCAGACATTATTAAAAACAATTGGTGCAACAGAAGCGAGCAAAGTGTGTGTTTACAAGTAGGCTGCTTATTTACTCACTACAATTTAGAACAAATAAAAATTTAAAATGTTCAGTACCTTGTTCGAATCTGGTGGAATGAACTTTGTCTATGCAATACGAGGTAGGAGTAGGACCCGTCTTTTTCCGTGTTCCCTATGATCTTAATCCAGCCCTGTGGGTATGTTTCATTTGATCTTTGAATTAAAAAAGTAAGTTTTCTTACGTTCTTGGTATGAACGGGCTGCCGTTGTACGTAATGCTTGTTTGTTTGGCTTTTTTATGGCGCAAGAGCATCTGGGCTATACTGCGCCAAGTAATGCATTCCAGGCGAAGCGAATTGTTCTTTAATAATTCGCGCCCTTGCGACGTAAGTGTTACAATTCAAAATTCGGTGGAATTGACTTAATGTTACAACCAGATGTAGAAAACAGTGCTGCATTTTGCCATGCAAAATGTTAGGTCATAAGTTATTTGGGTTTCTGCTAGTTGGCACATGTCATTAGATGAACACAACATCCCTCAATTCAGCCAGAAACAGTTTTTTTACGTTTCCTGAAAATTGGGATTTTTTTTTTTTTAGCTGTAACACTTTCGTCACAAGGGTGCAATTGGAATAAATGTTATATTATTAATTACAGGTGGTCGTGCTTTTACCTGCGTCTTTAAAATGTTACCATCCACCTATGACGTTACAATGTTTACATTTGTGTAAAAAAAACCTTCTAATGACGTCGGGTAGAATAAATTTCGATAAAGATTTATTAGAAGTCTTAATGTATTAAGCCTGTGAAACATAAATTGTCATTTCAGGGGGAGGGGGGGGGGGTCGAAATTCCAGCTTTTCTTAAAATAAATTCAATGTATGTAGAGTTTTTTATTATAGAAACAAATTTTCTATCTAATGGTTACCATGATTCACCAAAACTCCAATACAGTAGAACCTGTCTAAAGCGACCACCTTTGAGACCGGACTGCAATGTCCACCATAGACGGGTAGTCACTATACGCGACAGGCTTTGGTATAGGTATGACAAAGCCCTACCAATTCCCTCCCTATAAAAAGTGATCATTTTATTCAAGTGGTCAATTTACTAAGGTGGTTACTTTACCAAGTTCCACTGTGTATATAAAAAATGTCGATAATAGAAGTTCGATATATGGAAGTCTGAATGTATATAAAGTTTTTATTTTGATAATGGTTCTATTTCACTTTTTGTAAAAATGGAGTCGCAGAAATTTCGGTGTCGCGAGCATTTGTGTTCTTTTTTACAGTAGAACCCGACGATCTAAAGTTCTGATAATCCGACTAACTGAAGTTCTAAAGTCCGACGAGCTGAAAGTTCGATTAACCGAACTTCGTTTAACCGAAATAGCCTGATGCCCTTACCATAGTCGTAGCCAGGAGGAGATTTTGTGGGGGGGGTTATAACTCCCTCCCCATCGCAATGAAATTTTGTATATTTAACATAGGAATATATGAGTTGTAGCTCTGTAACCCCTCCCATTAAGCCTATAACCCCACCCATTAAGCCTATAACCCCTCCCTTATGAACTTTCTGCTTACACCTATGGCGCTTACTTTTTTTTTTGCATTCTTTAAACGTTTTCGGCGAAAACGTTTGCATTTGTTTTCTAGTGTGTATTTCTTGGGCAGCCATTACCACCCCCATCCCCGACCCTCAAAGAAGATTGATGCCGTTGTAAATTCTACTGTAACACGTATTGTAATTAAACTGTACACGTACTGTAATTAAACTGTAACACGTAACTGCTCCTACTTTCAATATATTTAGCACTGAACCAAACATCAGCCTGTTAATTTTAAGCAGAGAGTTGGGAAAACTGACTCCGAACATTTAAGACTGCAAAATTATGGATCAGTTGCGAAACAGATCTATTCGAGAGGACATTAAAACTACCTTTGATCCTGAAATTTTTGCAGAATTCGGGTAAAGGGTCAGACCAAATCCTCACTACATGTGAAAGGATGAAAAATAAAAAAGCAGTCTAGGGTAGTTGTATGCGAACTTTCTCTTACGTGTTTGATTTATTTTTGTTTGCTCTTTCTTAAAAGAAGGGAGTTCTTAAAAATGACTCGTTTTTTTACTACTAATATGGTATCACTACGCCAATAAACGTTGATTGATTGACATTGTTGTTTGATTTAATCTGCGTAGTGTTCGATTTATATAAAATAGACTAATATAGTAGTTTAGTATAGTCAAACGTGTTTTTTTTATATAATTTGTTCCCCCACTGTTACTTAAGGTTCTGTGATCTTAAGGTTTAAATTAAAATTTGTTCGTGTGCAACACTAGGGGAAAAAAATGTGCATGGACATTTTTTCCCCTCAGAAAATTGGCGTAAAAAAAAAAAGTTCTATTTTGAATTCTAACACGTGGAGTGCGAAACTTAACTTTAGTAATTAATTTTGTCTCTTTATATGGTTTTTAATTATTACTCTTTCTATGGTGATCAATTCTTCCTCCTTGTATGGTAATCAATTCTTCCTTCTTATATAGCGATTATTCCCCCTCCTTATGTATTGATTAATTCTTTCTCAATCTCCTCATTCATTTATGCAGATAATCCTATGGTTGAATTTTTTTTTTATGTTTATTTATGTCCTGGAAATATTTTTGTTAATTATTATACAAAAATGTTTTGGTGGCACTGCACAATCCGTCCCCTACTAATTTTTTTAAGTGTTTCCAAAATGTCTGGCAACTTGGCAACTGACCTGCCGCCATGTTGTTTACAGTGTTTTGAGGTCATGTTAATTTTCCTAAATCAGTGGAGGGGTTGTGGGTGAAACCCCCGTCTCGGGCTGCATCCTGGCTGCCAATTTCGATCATATTCAAGTTACGTCCGAATCTTTAAAATGTTGTATGCTAGCAAAAAAGCATCAGAACAGCCTGATATTCGTAATTGTCTCAATTCAACGAAGTTAAAAACACGAAGTACTAACCTTTATTGGTTTTGGTCGAACGTGTGAAGGAATATTTTTGACGTAGCAGGAATATCGAGAATATTTTTTTAATTCACGCCGCCTCCTTTCCATACACTGCTTTGGAAAGGCGTTATCCACGTTAGGCCTAGCCCGCAATCTCGTCTGTTTACTACATACCAGACACTTATACACCGACGCAATTAAATCCTCTTTTACAGCCCACTCCACTCACAGCAATAATAAAAAAAAAAAAAGCAACCATTCAGACATGATATAATTCACTGCTACAAATATAAACTGCAACGAAAGAACGACGAAGCTCAGAAGACAGGAGTATGACGTTACAAGATACAAGCCGATGTACTGAAAATATCGACCAATTTAAGGAGGAGAGAAAACTAGGGGACGGGTTGTGCAGTAGCGCTAATGTTGTTTTATATCACTGAATAAATTTTTAAAGGGAAGTAAAAAGTGCAAATGATTAAATTTTGATATTTAAAATACACATTTTCCACAAGGCCTTTTAATATTATCTAGCTGAAGTAAACTTGAGAAAGAAAAAAATGTTTCTCACTATTTGGTGATAAAGCCGTAATTTGCAATTTAACCTGTATTATTGCTATTGAATTTTTATAATCAAAATTATTTAATACAATAACTCAAACTTTAGATATTTATTTTAGTGGATCGACATAGGATAAAGCATGAGCTTATACCTGACATTACATGATAAATTGTGAGCTTAAAGCATATCTCACGTGATTAATAATGAGGTCATTATCTGTAGCAAATTATGTCCAAAAATCTTGCTTCATTAATTCATTATTTTTCCGCCTTACAGATGGTTTCAAATAACCATTCGAAATGTTCTGTTTGGCTAATTGTTCCATCAGAGTGAAGAACAAATATTTGAATAAAATTAAAGAAAAAATACACCAGCGGATGGCATAAAAGATTTACTATTCTTTGAGTTAAACTTTGGTTAGTGATTTATAATCATATTAATCAATGAACATTTACAATAATAACAATAATACAAATTTCGAATAGATTGCATACTGGTAAAGTTTTGGAGATGCATTATGATAGTATTAGTGAGATTCTCTTTACAGCGTTCGGTATTTTTGGAGGGGAATACAGGTTTAATTTAATCCGTTCGGAGATCTAAATATTCAGCTAAGTTGACTGGCATGTCCAGCATCCAAACACCATTAGGTAAGGCCCAGTTATTGTGTAGGACTTTTCGTATAACCAACTTGCATGAATCTTTGAGAGACATCAATGTTAAGCATCGAGAGGGTAAAGCCGGTATTAGACGCCCTAATTTTAAGGCGCACTCTTTCATGCATTGAGGCCGCGGTCTGAGTTTTCGGCCCCATTGTCTGAAAAGGCGATCAAGCTTGAAGGGAGGAATCACCCGCATCAGAAGAATTGCAAAAATCACCGCTATTTTTAAACGTTGATGATCTTCTCGGGGAAGTGACACCTGCGACATATGAAGCAGTGAAGGGTTTAGTGACAATATCGTCTTCACGCAAGTCCTCAAGATCTTCAGGAAGGCCTCGGATTTGTCAAAGACGTTCTGGCGAGTGACTGGTCCTAATCCTGGTGTGGATTGTAGCAAAGCGCCGTACCTCAGGAGGGTCCAGAACATCATTGGTGAAGCTTTTTCCAAAGCTAATTCGCAAGGAGTCATCCACGACGAGGAGAACAATTCAACGCTTGCCATCCTCTTTCCATTAAAAAGCATTTTGTTTTCATAAGCGTAGTGCAAGAAGAAATCCAGAGGCTTAAATTCTTGACTGGCTACGGAGTCATCATTGAATCCTCCGACTTGAAAATCTCCCGCAGAGAATATCACTCCAAGGTGACCATCAATGTGGAAAACGTTCTTTATCACGAGTGCTATTAGCTTTCTGTCGGTACATGCAGAACAGTAAAGACGCTGAAGCAAGTAGTGTAAAATGCCACGCTCAACTAATCGCTGTGGTTTTCTGACCAACGCCCTCCAAACATCATACCGCTGAAAGAGCCGCGAAATCTCATCATGCTTAATTTGTAAACTATTGTTCTGTTGCATGAAGTCGTTTATTTCTTGAAGGAGCATGTTGCAGTAGGAAATGTCACTAAATTTCCATTTCGACTTATCGCCACGTCTGGTTTTCACAGAAAGGCTTCGTTTATTGGGTAAAACTTTCGTCTGACGTCTTGTCATCTTCGCTTTTGCTCAGTCAAGATTTTTGAAGTGCCTATGAAGTTTCTGAACAAGCTTAAAAATTAGTAAAAAGGATGGCTTTTCCCAAGCTGTATAAACGCTTTTGGAAAAAGGTGAACTAATTCCTTATTATATGAATAAGCAAAATGTGAGATGAATATCGCGTGATATATTTTATTATATAACTATGCAAGTTAGACATCTTGCCTAAATAAAAACTAAGCTGGCAACACTTGCAAAAGAAAAAAAAATTTCCGACATTCATCTTGTGTCTCTTCAGCCTTTCGGTATAGTCCAGTGGTTCCCAACTCGGGGGTCGCGAACAGGTTTCTGTGGGTCGCCACAACTATTTTTAGTTGCAATTATTTTTATAAGGAATTTCATACCAAATGTTTCCAACGCTTTTATATTTCAACATGGCTACAAATATTGCCATATTATACTAATAGTTGTAGAATTTATATAATATATATATATATATATATATATGGCCTGCAAAAGGGTTGCTGGTATCTAACTGGAAGGAGACCCACACGCTGAACGTATGTGACGATGTGTGGAACCGGCCAGGCCAGTAACCTAGTGTCCTACCCCGCCTTCAAGTGGTGCAGGCTGAGCTTTCTATTTATGTGGCAAATTAATATTTGCTACACGGATAGAAAGGCGGAAGGGGAGGGCTAATTCACCAACCCGTCTAGCCAGCGTGGTGAAATTATGGCTAATTCCTCCATTATGTTGACACACCAGAAACCATGGCCCCTAGTCTCCAGGTGCTGGAGTGCTCCTGATCAAGGCAGCGGTCAGTGTGGCATGAAAGCAGGGGGTGCTAAGAATCACTGGAATGGCCCAGGCTGCCGTTTGTTATTGACCTTGGCTACGTTTAATGGACGATCCCTTGCTTCTGAAGCAAAACTTCAGGAATTGGAAGAGGAACTAGACAAGATCAAATGGGACATTGTAGGACTCAGTGAAGTTAGAAGAAAAGGTGAAGAGTTGGTGGAACTGAAAAGCGGACATTTGTTTTATTATAGAGGAACGGAAACTGGAAGAACAAGTGGTGTTGGCTTCTTAATCAACAAAAGAATTAAAGACTGTCTTCTGGAAGTTGAAAGTACATCAGATCGAGCAGCGAGGCTTGTTGTTCAACTAACCCAGCGATACCAACTTCAAATAGTACAGGTATATGCACCAACATCAAGCCATACCGACGAAGAGGTTGAAGAATTTTATGAAGAAATCAAAGAGTTACACACCAAAGGGAAACAACATATCAAGCTCATCATGGGGGATTTCAATGCAAGAATTGGACAACAGGAACAAGGAGAGACATCGGTTGGTAAATACGGATATGGGGAAAGGAATGAACGTGGCGATCAACTCATCGAATTTGCAGAAGCTGAAAACCTTAGCATCATGAATTCATTTTTTAAGAAGAAACCGCAAAGAAAATGGACATGGAAACACCCAAATGGGGGAACTAGTGAAATTGACTATATCCTGGCAAACAAGAAATCAATTATTGAAGATTGCAGTGTACTGAACAGATTTAATACTGGAAGTGATCATCGAATGGTGAGATGTAAAGTGCACTTAAATACTAAATTAGAACGACAGAAGCTCATTAGGAAACAAGTAAGTAAGAGGGTGGATCTAATGAAACTGAAAGTAAATACCGAGGCATTCAAGTTGGAATTAAAAAATCGCTTTTCTGCACTGGAAGGACTTATTGATGAAAGTGATATCTCAGAAGCAAAT
>QLNU02015270.1:71701085-71720014 GCA_006491805.2 Dysdera silvatica
TTAAACATACAAAATTTCATTGCAAGGAAGTTACAACCTTCATTAGGGGAGGTTATCCCTGCATACGCCAGTGCATAAACAGAAGGCATTTAGTTTTCGAGGTCTTTAATGTTAGGAAGTTTACCTTGAAATACCCCAAGAAATGTCTAATTTCATTGTCTACTGATTAAATTTAAATAATAAAATATAATAAATACATATAATATAAATAAAATGTATATATAAAACATGAAATAGTCATCCAAAAACACACTAGAAATAGCATTAAAACCGCTGCAAAAATTAGGCAGTACTAATTCAAGAAAGTACTGATTCAGGAGAGTACCATGCCAACAATATAAATGGGGGAAAGATGCTCCTCCCTTCCAACTGGACAACCAATGATTGACGAAAAGCACTGGTAGACAAAAAAATCCAAAAGATAAGGGTAGCCTGCTATGTTGGATTAACCATGTCATCTATTGACGCCGATTTCCTGCAAAACGCTATGAGTAGAAAAAAAAACAGGGTATTGCCAATGGAATAGACATTAATACATGACGATTAACATAAAAAAGTAATTACCTCCCCCCCAAAAAAAAGCCTTGGAAATCAGGCAACACCACTCAGACAGCCGGCAACATGAAGGAAGGTTTAGGAAAAGTTGATGGCTTAAACATACGCAACTTGGCGAAAAATTTGGCAAGGTGATACGGATATGCAATATTAATTCGTGTATGTTTCTTCTCTCTTTCACTTCTCTTTTAAATTTTAACATATAAACACTCTTCCACAGCAATTAATTACACAAACTCGGCTCAGAGATGGCACAGTAGCAAAACGTTTAGCAATCATGTGTCCAATCAGTTTGAAGCAAGCTGGTACGACACATTTGCCATTTCTTCTACATATCTGTGGTGTGATTCCCTAAACAAAAGAGGTTCAGATTCGTAAGAAAACTGCGGGTCTTTGGCTGAATTTTGTTTAAGCTTTACACTGCAAGGGTTATGCTGGGCAGGGACCTACGGTTTGCCAAGGAATACAAATCTTGCAAGTGCTAGGGAACCAATCCCTGGACTAGGGATGAACAGTTAGTTTTTTTATAATTTTTTTAAACAAAAAGATTTTGAGTCAAATCCGGGATAATCGTATGCTAGCACTACCACCGCGCCACTCAGTGGCTAATAGCATGGGGGGGCAACCAGGGCAAAAGCCCCGAGCATAAAATTTTAATGATGGGATGGTAGAAGGAAGTGCTAACGGGTTTCAGTGGGTGCACATGTAACTTACCCCTGGGTGCTAGCAACCCATGCTACGCAACTTTCCCCACCCATCCCACCCCAATTTATTTGAACTGTCCCTCTGAACATTTTAAAGTCATTCGTAGATAAATATTTAACAACATAAACAGCATCATATTCGTACTAGCAATAAGCAAATAAAACACATTGTAGTACTGAATTTAAATGCATGGCATGGTTTTTGCTCTCATAAAAATGAGATGTATCACAGTCAATATTTTGCTTTCACGGAAAGCATATACAGTTATACATATAAAAAATGAGATAGTACATATGTACATATTCACAAGTACTAAACTGATGTTTAAGTGGGAAAAATACATTCATGTTGAGATAGAATGTGAGAAGCAATGGTTAAACTCTTCACATTTTAACGTAACAACTGATAGGATACAAAATCCTGTTCATATCCTTTGAGATCCATGGGATATTCACAGTTGAGGAGTGAAAAAATGAAATTATGCATCACTTTCAGTAATTTACACAGAAAACACTAGTAAAATAGTGAATGAATTAGATCATTCAAGCTTTCAGATGAGTCAGCAACAGCCCACCATTAGGAATAATGGTAAGGCCATTACTCCTGATGGAGTGTTACCAGTGCTCGTGAAAGCTTGGGTGATCTATTCCATTTGCTATTTTAGCCTTCTATGTGTAAATTTCTTTCCCCGACACTTTAAATCTTGGAACAAGCTATGGCTTTACATTTACTTTCATTTCCAACCCAAAACCTAAAATTATTTAATATGGATTATAACTTTTATGCTGCTTAAGTTTTGTATCACTAAATGTTGTGTATGGGGTTGAATATTATTATCATTATTCGTATTTTATTCGAACTTTTAATAATTTTAATAGTCTTGCTCAAGAGCCATGAGACAGGTCTCTTTCTAACCATGCTGGAATTGGCTGCCTTAATTTTGTGAGCAATTTTAACAGAGCAACATTATGAGGAAGATAAAAGGCTTTCAGAAATTTTTCCGACTGAGCATCCATTGGTGAATACTGACGACCTTTACTACGACCAAGGCACTTTGTGCTATTCTTTTCTTGATTCACTTGACAGAAAAAGCCCTTTTTTGCATCATACCTGCAAATGAAATAAAAAAAAAAATCACCATATAAATTGAAATTCGTAATATGGCATAAAAATTAGTTGAAACCCTACAAAAAATAAATAAACTAAAATTTTATTCCCTGAAGATGCCAATGAACAATTTCAAACCCATTTTGTTCATTTGATATTTCATGGCGCAAGAAGAGCAAAGATCATTCAAACATTTTGAAAAATTTTGTTGAATCAGGAAAAAAAAAATGGGTAACCAGTTGGCAGTAGTAACGGGAATAAAAACGCCAAATTGTTTGAAAAAACTATTTTTCAACAAATAACGAACAAACTTTTTCAACAGGATAGAACTGTTGTTGGTTCCAGTGACAGCTTGCGTCTTTCGTGGGCCCTAGCAGTGGCGATTTTCGACAAATAAAATTTGAGGAGCACCAATCCCTTCCTATAACGGAGCCATGCACATAGGTGGGATCATAAAATCTGGTTATATTTAGTTGTATATGGCTTAGAACAGCCAATGAGCTGGGAAAATAGAATGGACCTTGCTTTATGAAATACTTGTTTGACCATTTCAAGATATAAAAACCTTGTACATAAGAGACAATAAAAACATTTTTACTAGCAGGCTTACCTTAACTTATTTGTATAATTCAGTATGGGCTTAATTTTTAGAAACTGTTGCAATTTTGTCATCACATTAACTGGGTCCATCTTTAATTCTTCGCCATCAATAATGAGCAACTAAACAACAACAAAATAATCATCATATTCATGATAAGATAATAATCAAAAAAAAAATCATGAATACTTCACTTTAATGTTGAAAATGCTTTTACTGAGTCTGATACTATAAAAATCAAGTTTTTTTGTAGCATTTTTATGTCATATTTCTTGCCAATTTTGAAATAATGCTTTCAATGTTAATTCGCTTTCAATGTTAATTCGCTTTTAATTTTAACTAAATGTTCGATTTTTTTTTTTATGATTTTGCTATTATTTCAAAAATCATTGACTCAAGACATGTAGTTTTCCACATGAAACATAAATTAAAACACATAATCTACTTAATGAACCCAAACAAAGAACATTTGGACAAACCTGTGAAGGTGGATAAAACGTTAACCACCTGTCAAGATGTTGAGCATACATGCCGGGCAACAAACATCTATTCCTTAAATCTCTTAAAAGACGGTTCCCTTTGTCAGCAGTCGTTACAATTTCACGGAAACTATGGTTAAGTGCAGCTGCATCTTTATGAGTTTGCATATGCTACATGAAAAAAAAAAGTGTGCATATGTAAAAGGTTTGTCATAAAATAGAAGATAAATGAAACAATAATTAAAGGGAGAAGAGAATGACCCATACAACAACTACACATGCTGAGAAAGTCTGTACAGATAACCTCTGTGTTTTTACAGTGCAAGAACAAAGGTTAAGCTGAACTCGGGATTCCGCATTCACACTGGAGGAAAAAATTCCCTAACTTCTCAAGAAAAATTCCCTAACCAGTGAAAAGCAACTTCCAAGTAAACTTCAGTTGCAGAGAAAATAGTTTTACGTTCCTGGGAGATTTCGCTATTCCGAACAGAAGTTGAAATGATTTTTATAGACTTTTCCAGGTTTGACCCAAAAATCTCATTTTTTGCTGGCTTTTCCCTGATAATTCCAGGAAGCGTGGGAACCCCAGCTGTACTGGATTTTGGGGGGGGGGGGCTTGGTATAATGATTAAGCGCAATACAATTTAACTGCTTTTAGCGAACAAGCTTTTTGGACTTCGGATTTAACGAGCAATTAAAAAATATATCTATTTTCATGTTATATCCTACTGTAAAATTTTACATCTGCTCCCAAAAACCCCCTCTGGATCCACCTCTGTTAAATCAAAGTTAAACTGTATTTTGTCTGTTCGATATTTTGTCAACGCAGGATTTTGACCGTGAGATTTTGTACGCCGATATTTCGGTCGCGAGATTTTGACCCCAAACCAATCTACGGCAATGGTTCCCAATCCGGGGGTCATGACCTTTAAGGGGGTCGCAAACTGATTTTTGGGGGTCACTAATTATTTTTAGATAGAAAGTTGTGCTTACTATTATAAAGAATTTCATACTAAATGTTTTTCCAACGCTTTTATATTTCAACATGGATACACACATTGCATTATTCTACTAATGGTTGTTAATTTTATATCAGTAATATAAATCAATATACAGTAGGGGCTCTTTAATCCGGCACGTTCGGGACAACGACCGTTCCAGATTAGCGATTTTGCAGGATTATCGAACGTTAATATAATTTTAACGGGAATACCAACGGAAAATTCATATAATACAATGATATTTAAAACAAGTTGTAATAAGCTGCTCTATGGCAAGTAAAAATAGACATGAGCGTTACTATTTAAAAAAGTCCCCGGTATCACGTTGCCTCTGTGATTCAGATCTTTTCTTCAATTCAGATCTTCAAATCAGATTATACACAAATTTGAGTTGTGCATAGTAATGGCTTTTGTTGGATTCGGCAAATTTTATAAATGTATTTAATGCATCAGAAGCCTGTTTCCACGAGACTAGCTTCATCTGCCATGTCTCTTTCACCCGACCTGGAGGCCAAAGTCAACAAATGCCCAAATCCACCCGGAAAATAACGAACACGAGCAGCTTGATCAGTGCCGGATTATAAAATGTACCGAGCCAAAGAATGCCAGATTAAAGAGAGTCTACTGTAATATACATTATATATCATCATCATATTCAACCATTATCTATCCACTGCTGGATGAAGGTCTCTCCAAATGCTTTCATAATTAACATAATACATATAATATAATTTTATATTTAATGTGTTTTCTTTACTCTGTTAAAAATGCTTTTATTATGCAAATGGCACAGCGATAGCCAGAAGGGGGGGTTGCAGATCTTTTGGTTACTGTAAAAGTGGGTCGCAGCTTGAAAAAAAAGTTGGGAACCACTGGTCTAGGGGAAGCAAGACCTCAAACTACATTGAGCAGTTTGTCAGCAAGCATCCTATTTTGAGACCACTAAGAGTCGAACCCGGGTTAACAGAACGCTAGGACAATATGTTACTACTGTATTACTACGAGGCCAGAAATAAGCATAGATTACTGCTGTGACAATTGAGCAAAATTTGGCGAGCTGATAACTTTTTAACATTTCCATATACAAAGGCTGCACAAACATATTTTCTAACTTTTGATCCCTGTGTGCAAATGAAAGAATAGCCTTCGTACCTACTAGATACATAAACAAATGCTTGCTGATAGACCACGTCTTAGATACTATGCTTTGGACAGACAGACAGACCAGCCGAAACGTTGCTGTCAATATCAAACTGGGATGGGGAGGTAATGCATGGCATCGATTCTGCAATCATATTTATTAAATTGTAGTGTACGGTTTTAATGAAATTTGAATTACCTGATACCAACTGTAAGCTCGCTTGATAGGACTAATAAGGATGGTGACTAATTTAGCAGATGGTAACAAGGCATGTGCTCTCATTGGAACGAACTCACCATCAAAGTACGTAGCACTCTTTTCAAAAAGGTATTTGTCGGTTGAATTTTTGGGTACAGGGAAGAAATTCATATACCTAAAACAGAAATATAAGTATACTCAAAGCAGGTACATCATAGTAGTTTATTGGAATCATTTCAGGCAGTAATTTTGTACAACAGGAGAAACAGTTTCTACAAGTATAACTTTGAGAAAAAATTCTGAACGAATTATGGATTTGTTGACTTACGTAGCACGTACACAAGAGTCATTCGTTCCTCATAATTTTATTAATGGCATATATACCCAATGGAAATAGTCATGTACAAAGAAATTTGTACATTCATTTTAACGTCTGTAATTTTGATTTCAATTCATCAAGCAGTAGTTGACATTTTTTGTTTTAAATAAAGCTTTAATGTTCTATGCCAGGGGTCTTGAACGTTTTTCAGTCCAAGGGTCAATTTTGCTTATTCTTGTAGGCCCATGGGCCGCACTACTGTATATGTAGTATAAGGACTGAACGAAGGCGGTAAGAGGGATGCCCCCCCCCCCTCACTGGATTAGCCTTTATTGACATTTGTTCCTTATGTCTATCTTAGTTTTGTGTGCCCACCCAAAAATATTTCCTAGATCCATCTCTGGAACAAAATGTATATAGCCTATTAGTGTAAAATACGCGTGGAAGCAAAATATCTTTTTAATACGTTTAGTTAATATGTAAAGCGAAATCAAACCTTTTAGTGAGATTTTTGGCACTGCTTATTATTAACAAACCTGTCAATATCAGGTCTTATTTTTGATATTGCAACACAAGAAGTGTTTCTGAGGTAGGTGTCAATAATTCTGGTCTTAACTTTTCATTTTATCAACTTCATTTTTGGAAACAGCTATTTACATATTCATTGCCGTACTCAGGGGGAGGGGGGGGTTGATGGAAGTTAGAATTCCCACTGCAACAAAATTTTGTGTACATACATATGAACATAGAGTTGTAGCTTTGTAACCCTCCCATTGTTAAGCTTGTAACCCCCATTTATAAACTTTCAACATCAGCCTATGTGCAGATGTAAGTGCTCAAGAACAGTAACATTTTCAGAGCATGCAGTCAGATAGTGGGGAAGATGTTCATATCAGCATATTTAGAATAGAATTTGATGAGTCCTAAGATGAATTTTTTTTAAATCACTGTTGCACTACAAATCAATAAAACTATGCCTAATACCCTTACATGCTAGAAAACTAAAATAAAACACGATTGAGGGGAAAGAAAAGAAAGGTTAAAAGAAAGGTTTTAAGATATTACGAAATATGAAAATGCCAACAGAGTAAAATACATATATTTCAGATGCAAGGGGAGCAGGATGTTATTTTTGTGCAAAGCAATTTGTATTTTTTCATGAGCTGGCGGGTCGCATGTGGCCTGCATGTAAAAATGTAAAAAACATGTACTATATCATAAATATAAATAAATATAACAAAAACATGTAATATAAAATAACCGCATAAAACATGTCAACAAGTCGCACATGGCCAGCAGATTGAAGACCCCTGTTCTATGCCAATCCACATCTGCATTGCATAGGATAGCTTGTATATGTAGAGAAATGGAGAATGCCCTCTTCTGCAGCAGTCCCAACTGCTGGTCCGCGAGAAAATTTTGGTGGTCTGCAGAAAAAGCTGGACATTATTTGCATTTTTAATGTTTTATTAATAATAAAACAAAAATAATATTCTAAGAAATTCTCATATTCTGAATGACAATTTCCACCTTTATATTGCACTAAATTCACGAAATGTGGTCCGCGGGATTTAAAATTATGAATTTAGTGGTCCGTGAGGTCCGAAAGGTTGGCGACCGCTGCTCTGGTGCATAATTGGTGCACTTGCGACCATACTTTCTATGATGAAAAGTATTTGTTTCAGTGTGTTCTATCACCCTTGGAAGTTTGTTGCATTAGTCCTGAAACACCCTGTATATAATTAACTCTAAGTAGTTCTTATAGGGAGAAAATTACAGAATTTCTCGAAATCGTTAGCGATGTTTCACAAAGTGCTTACAGAACCTTCTGGGGGAAAGTTGTGGAACCTAAGGGTTCAGTGGAACATACTAAGAAACACTGTTCTATAAAAGTAATACGTATTAGTTACACAAAATACGTAAATTGATACGTTTAATACTGCAGATTTTCTACTTTCATTTGTAACAAAAGTAAGAGCTAACGATTCCCTATTAATATACTCACCAGTCAAGTCCTTTATAATAGTTTCGACCATTGAAGAATTGAACTTCTTCGAATGTTTCCGGACTGGGATAATTACTTACTATAGCCGGATGCATGGAAAGGAAGGTATAAAGTGCTGTTGTACCTGAAACAAATTGAAATTGCAATTCAAGTTGATGAAAATATTTTATCTTTTATCCATACTTGCCAAAGATAAAACATACTTTGCTTATCAATATGGTAAATACGAACACTGAAAAGGTTCCTAGTAAGGTTAACTCGAAAAAAATTGTCATTTAACACCCGGCCCCATTTTTTGTAACAAACATGTATGTTGTTCTATCACAAAATTGTATAATATTTCCTCTGATTAGAGAGATTTGGCAACTAACAAGATATTTGATGCCAATTTAACTTCAACTTTTTTTTTAATTGTACATGCTAATAATGTTTTCAATCTTAATTTTCAATTTAGTACATATATTTTTAATCAAGTTTACAGATACATCATAAAAATGTGTATGTGAAACTGATGAGCTATTTATTTTAACACAAATGCAAAATTTGATGAAAGACGACAACAGGGTTACCATTCAAATCCCAATTTTAATTTTCCTGACTAATGTGACTTTTCCTAACTGTTATCATGACTTTTCCTGACACATCCTTTCGCAACCATTGCAATACGAGGTGTGATCAAAAAGTATCGGGACTGGGGTTAAACAAAAAACTACAGTACTTGCAGATTTGGCATTTAATCTCCTTCAAAGTAGTCCCCGTCTAAAGTCCCACACTTCATCCCATGTTTTTTCCATTGTTGGAAGTACAACTGGAATTCATTTTCTGGGATAACGAGCAGCTCCCTAGTTGCATTCTGTTAGATTTCCTCGACACCCTGATATCATCTTCCTTTCAAGTGGGATTTAATTTTTGGAAAGAGCAAAAAGTCGCAAAGGACGATATCTGGAGAATATGGTGGATGCGGGACCTGGGGAATTTAATGCTTGGCCATTCAAGGAGATCAAATTCAGCTGAAAGCCGGTCTGTTTGGTCTGCAGAGAGCAGTTTTGGCACAAACTTGGCAAACACACGTCTCATACTCAAATCTTGAGTCAGAATAGATTGAACTGAATTGTAGCTAATGTTGTACTCTTCAGATAATTCATTAATAGTGATTCGACGATTTTTCCACACAGTGGAACACATATCTTGGACGTTTTGAATGCTTACTGGTTGAGAGCCTTCCTAGACGTTCATCAGTTTCAACAATTTCACGGCCATCTTGGAAATGTTTGAATCACTCAAACTCTTATGCGACTCAAACTCTCTTCCCCATAAACTTGTTTTAACTTTGCATAAGTCACAGCACAGACATCCCCAAGCTTTTGGCAAAATTTGATGCAGATTCTCTGTTCAACTTTCTCTGTCATAATAAATGCCCCACAACACAGTACGACATTTGTTCAAAACGCTGCTGTAAAGAAGTGGTGGGAGCTATGACTTTGTGACTTTTGGTGCATGTGTGGGAGGGTTCAAGGTCAATATCTGCCGAGCGTCTTCACTCAGCATGTATTTTCCTTAAGCGTAGGGCACCAGCCCAGATGCTTTTTGATCACACATCGTATGCAGGAACATTTTAAACTGAAACAGTAACTTTTGCGGAAATTTTAATTTTCCATCACGCTAATTGAAATTTTGCTTACATGTCACACTTCATTCTTGGAAAGCCTTGGTCAACAAATTTAACACACTTTAACAACAAATTTTACACATTTTTTACCAAATGCAATGAAGATTATCTTAAATTATATAATAATTTTACAATTGCCTGAAAAACATGTCCGATATGTGAAAAAAGAATTATTGCCGGTTACAATTTCCAAAGCCCAACCAATTGTGCAGAAATCATTTGTTAACCCCACAAGTTTTGCCGTGTGTTAATAGGAATTGAAATAAAAATTTGAAGTTTTTAAAAGCTATATTTTTATGAAATTTCTTAACATTAATTTTTCCTGATCTTGAAAATTTTTTTATTTTCCCTGGCAATTTTCACTACCTTGATTTTCAAGAATCTTCCAGATGAGCGGGAACTCTGGATAAGAAAAGCCAGTTAACTTTGAAATTTGATAAACCAATTTCAAAGCATTAGTAATAAAAATTTAACAATAAATTTTACAAAATAAATATCTACGTAGTACATAATATTTTTGTTCAAAAATTATATTTTTTCAAAAGGAAAATACAGAAATAATTCTAAATGCAAGAAGTTTCATTTTTTTTTCCAAACACAAATTTAGGTTTATCGTCAGTGAACAAAACACACAATCATCAACGTTATGAACAAGGAAAGATAAAATTCAATAAATAATAAATAAAAAAAAAACATTTTGATAACACTCTTACCAGTTTTCTGCGGTCCAATTACTAAAAATTTTGGAAGCTGATCACAAGATTTAGATGAAGCCCAAATTGCCCTATGACGTTTGTCATTACAAGGATTCTATTAAAAAATATAATTTAAAAACTAATTTTATATAAATGTTAAAACATGCAATTAAAAACAGGTCTTGTTTAGTTCAGAGTGCCCCTTGGCACTTTTTAAACTTGGCGTTCAAAAGCACGGCCAATTGCAGCCATCTATTGTAAAATTGCATGGTAATTATTGCAAACAGTTGCTCATTATTTAAAAAGCATCTCTGCAGAGATATTGTTCACAAACAATGTATTTTAGAATCTAAACAGTTTTCTTTCAGTTTTCAAAAAATCCATATGTTACTGGCCTGGTGGTTTAATTCTTTGAAATATTCATAACACCGACTCAAAATCTGGAAGCTATCATCAATCATTCTGGCAATCATAATTTCACGTTTTCCATATCATTTTTGCAACTTTTTGAGCATTTTTTTTAAATAACTAAAAATGAGATCTTGCTTATTACAGTATATATATTTTTTTTTTGGGGGGCAGTTCTTTAAATTAGATGACAGTTGACATTGTGTACATGTGGCCTTGGTCAATTTAGATTCTAGCACAAAACCTAGAAACAGTACCTTATTGAATCACCACACCTTGAATCAGCATCCTTTTGAATTAGTACAAAGAAGAAAAAATGAAGTAAACATTGCATGTACTGGTCACAGCCAAAATTTTCGACAAATTAGTGATGTTTATGCCATTAGTTTCCTAAGTCTTTTTCCCTGTTGCTAGCTTACAGAACAGTATTGCCGGTTCTCCCTCCCTCCCCTCGGGTTTTCTGAGCAGTGCTATCAGCTTTTTTGTCCAGTAGTAGTACCTTTTATAAATTGGTGACTGCCCAGCTTGTGGTATCCTAACCCTCCCATCCCTCACACACACTCCTGTATCATATATTAGTTTTATTTTACATATATGTGTACATTACTAGTGATATTAAGTGATATTTTTAGTGGTAGAATTTTCCTTGAACCTTCGGACGGTTCAAGAAAATTCTACTAGTAAAAGTATTCTGTGATTTTCTAATACTATGGTGATCATGACTAAAAACATACTTTTTCTTGAAAAATCCCATCAATTGTACACTAAAAATTGCATTTTATTACTTGCTGTAGAAAATAAAATGGTGTCCATTCTGTACAAACAACACTTATTATGATGGTCAAGGTTGCTCTTTGGCGCGCATTATTTGGCATTCAGTGAAAATTTTGACAATGTAGCCCGTGTATGCAATATTAGCCAAAACTGAAAACTTACGTTTTTACTGCAACACCAGAAAAGGTTGCCGCAAACGAAATTGGGAAAGCAGAATTGCCGATTCATTACCTTCCATTGGCCAAGAGGTACCCCAAACTGCACTATTGCCACCAAAATCCCCATTTTAAAAATACATAATATGATGTGATAGTCATGTTAGTGGCAATTTACTTACCATCCAGACAGGATCAGATTCTTCTGGATACATCTGGAAATATTTATCAGCCAACTGAAGCGGTGCAAGCGTAAGAAGTTGTAGATTCGTCCAACACTGGATAAACTTGATAACAGATTCAAAGGTATAAAGGGCAAGACGGTCATTGCCATAGTTCGATAGATGCGTCATGAAAATATTCACCTAAAAATAAATAAATGCACTCTAACTTTGATTTTGAACCTTAGATCTTATGCTTTTTATGTTTAACACATTCGACCCGAGGCCCTGAAACCTGCATTCTGACGAAACTGAAACCAGCATTACACTCATTTTCTGTAGCCGAACCAGCATGCGGATCTGTGTGGAGGGCGATTCATGCACGATGCACATCTGCATCACCTGGGTCAAATGCATTAAAGTGCAGGTTTGCGGGGGGAATTAGTTGATAAAGTTAAATTTCAGCACCCAGGTTGTGTATCAAATAAGGGCTCCTACCCCTTGAGATCCCCTACACTGAACCCTTTGTGGTCACACTCACACACGACCACTTTCGTGATAATTGTACCAACTCCGGAAAAGGTAATGGCATCTGAATTTGTAAGATATGGGCCAAGAAGTTATAGCTTAGTGATAATACATGGGTGCGAACATTTAATTTCAACTTTGATGATGTAAAAACAAGTAAAACAATCATTAAAAGTAAGAATGTCATTCTTTACCGGGTTATAGACGAATAACTGAAACAATTCCCCTCCTTTAATGCTAGATTCAAGTTTATCTGGACCACCAGGATACTTGTCTAAGAAAATGGTGTGTGTATACAGTCCACATGTCTGCCTTGGAAGAACCTAAATGCAGATGCAAAATAGCAGCTAAGTAACAATAAACTTTCAGGCATGTAGCATAAACAGAATTATAATTAATGGTGATGTATTTGTTTTAAAGTAAAAATTAATAACAGTGGAACCTGGTAAATGGACCACCTGAATGAAGTGATCACTTTTTATAAGAGAACTGATAGAGACTTACCAATCATGTATAATGACCACCTGTCTATATGACCACCGTAGTATAGTCACAACTGTGGTCACTTTAGGCAGGTTCTACTGTATATAATTTCGAAACATCCAAGTTTTTGTGCAACATACCATTATATTTCTATGTATGAAACCACGACGAAGTCGTGCAGGCCGTAAGTGTAGATATTCTTCAGTACTCGTCACCCTGACATTCCAAACACGTTTCCAGGCTTCATATAACGGCTCATGTACAGGATAAACCCCAGAATGATGTGGAGCAATAGAATAGCCAGAATCATGAGGGATGTTGTGCTTCTGAAGAAGTAATAAGATTAACAATCGGTAAACTATTTTTTTTATTAGGTTTATGGTTTGAGTTACAGGTAATCTTAAATATTTGAATATTAGCTAATCAAGAAACAAGGGCATAGCTCTTGTATAACGAAAAGTAAGGAAAACTTGGGGAGCTCTGGTAAGTAGTCAGGAATCCTACTTCACCACCCAGGCAGGGGCATACCTCTTGTATAACAGAAGTAGGGAAAATTTGGTGAGTCCTATTAAATAAGAATCCTACTTCACAACCCAAATATATAATTTAAAAAAAAAATGTAAGTAACGATTTTGCTTCTTACGTTACTATAGCAGTTTTTTAAGCTTCTTGACTATATTTTAATTAGAAACATATTATGATATTAATTTTTCTGCTTTAGGTGTTTCTAACATTATAAACTATATATTACTTATTACTTATATCTAACATCATAGCCATTAAAAACAACCAAATACACGGTTATATTATTGAAAAAATTCCAAGTTTTTATATGTAGTTAAAATCTATTTTAATAGAAATAAGAGGACACAAAATGATTCCTTGTTTATGTTCCAAAAAGAATTAGCTATGCCACGGCCAAGGAAGTTTGTACGGTTTTTATAGCCAACATATATGGAAGCAAGACAATATAGGAAAAACGAATTTAATCAGAAAAAAGGTTTTCCATTGTTTTCGAAATATTTTCCCAATAAGCGTGATTATGAGGTGTTTTTCCAATCAAAAGAATCACGATCTACATAAAATTACAATCGAGTCACCGAAAACTTAATTGATAAAAAAAAAAAAAAAAATCAATCGAGATGTTCGATTCGATTGAAAATCGTGAGTCAGTAGTCATACAGCCAGTGCTGTCACTCATTCACTCGGAGTAGTTACCTTTCATTCGGTGCTCAGGAGTTGTCTCGAACAGTTTGACTTGATATAGTTAATTGATAAAATAAGGTACGGAAGGAAACCTTTCTTCATCCAGTTTGCACAAAATCTGCCATTTCTATATATATAGTATGGCCTTACTAACTCCCTCACACATGCACAAAAAAAAAAAAGTTCTGATTGGCAGTTTCTGATTTTAAGACTGGATTTTATTGTGTGAGAGTACTGGTTCATTCACATCAGTGTGCTCAATCGACTAGTGATATGCAATTGCGAGATGTTTTTACAATCGAGAAAGAATCACAATCGATACATAATCAACTTCAATCAAACATATTCAATTCCTGACGCAATCACAAATTGAATAAAATCTGGGCATTTATGTTTTTATGTAAGAAATATTGCTTGCGTGGATAACTGTTATGGTGCTTTCATTTTTAAACAACTTTATTTAGGCAGCAACATGAACAACAAAAAAATATACATTGAGATTACAAATCAATGTTAGTTTAAGTTAATTATAAGAACAAAGACATATCTACATTAACATCATACGAAAATATAGATGCATAAAATTAATTACAAAAATATAAATACATCAAAATTAATTAAAAAAAAAATATCAATACATTAATTAATATACTGTGAAATAGAATTTTGTCCATGTCTGCCTGGGTAGCGCAGATAAAGACGTAGTCTGACAAAGCCTGCACCACCCAGGAGATACCAGATAGCCAAAGCACATTGTGGCCAAAACAGCCCCATGGGATGTCACTGCGCAAACATCAGCGAAAATTAAATTAAGTATGAGATTGATTAAATAGAATTAGTAAGGAGGATCCGGATTAAAGACTTAAACTTAGAATAGGAATTTATCTCTTTTATATTAGAAGGCAGCTGATTCCACAATTTAGGACCTGAAAGAAGACCCACCTGTAGCTAGCCAGCTCCAGACGAGAAAATTGAGGTCTGTAGTTATATGTCTACTTGTTGTTGGATAGTTATGTAGGTTGCTGTAAATCAATTGGAATAGATAGACTAGTATTTTTAATTTTTTTAAACATTAATAACAAAATTTTATAATTTAAAAGTTGATTAAAAGTTAATAAATTGAATCTTTGCGGAACCTCACGGATCGACATTGGTTGTGGTAATTTATGGTTAATAATATTGAAGAATTTATTTTGTAATGACTAAATTCTACTTTGGTTAGCCTGTGAAGTGTATCCCCAGACCGATAAACAATAAAAAAGATGAGAAAAAATAAAAGAATAATATAGATTGATCAAAAATTTATAGGTATATAAATATAATGTTGCCTTCCCAAAATCTTTAATTTTAAGCACAATGGGTTAATGTGTGTATCCCATTTCAGTGCTTGAATAGTAACTCCAAGGAATTTCGCCTCCTGCGATAACGGAACTATATCATTATCTATTTTTATGGTATTACATAAGTAGTTGCTTTTGTTATGTTTATTTGAAAACAGAATACATTTGGTTTTTTTTGTATTAAGTGAGAGATAATTATCTCTAAAGTATTTTATATATATATCAATATCATTATTTACAAGTGAAAACAGCACATCAAGATTCCTTTCCCTATAAAAGATGCTTGTGTCGTCGGCAAAGCATAGAACTCTAGATCGAGTTGGCAGAAAAAAAAGATCATTAATATAAAAAATAAAAAGCAAAGGTCCCAATGTCGACCCCTGAGGAACCCCACATAGAGGTGATCTGGCGATAGATTGATTTTCGTTTATTTGCACATATTGAGATCTTCCAAAATGGTAATTTCTGAAAAGAAGATTTTGCTTTCCGCATATACCTGCCAATTGTAATTTATATAAAAGTCTATCATAGTTAAGGGTATCAAATGCCCGTGACAAATCAAAAAAAATTCCAATTGATGAGTCACCACCGTCCAAAGCCGAATATATGAAGTCTGTTGCCGTTAACAATACTTGTTCAGTAGATTTATTTTTAGTAAAACCGAATTGATTTTCCTGTATGATGTGGTTATGTTCAAAGTATTTTAATAATCTATTATAAATGAGTTTTTCAAGTATTTTTGTAAACACCGATAATATTGATATCGGTCTATAATTAGCAACGTCAGTATATGAACCCTTTTTATGAATCGGAACAACCCTTGCCGTCTTAAATTCCGGCGGAATCTCACCAGTGGAAAAGATTAGATTAAAGATGTGGGTTAAAGGCCCTGAAATCTCATGAGCACAATATTTAATGGGAACTGGATGAAAGTTATCTGGGCCTGGTCCTTTATTAGCACTAAGATTATTAATTAGTCGAATTGTCTCAAGTTCAGTGACCCCATCCAAGAAAAAGGAATTAGCGATATTATAATCATGGCATCTTTGGAATACATTATTAAATTTACTAGATAAAGAATAAGGGAATTCTATGAAATATTGATTGAATGTATTAGAAATCTGTGATATGTTAGTAATCGTTTTATGAGGAGTTATTAGTATATCAATTTCTCTTGTTCTGGATTTTGATCTTCCCATAAGTTCATTTATTTCTGACCATGTTTTCCTATTATTCATATTACATAGTGCCGAAAAATATGCCTGTTTCGCACGTTTTATTTTAGTATTCAATTCATTCCGAAATGACTTAAAAACAGCAAGTTTTGTTGGTGATTTATCCTTTAAAAATTTGAAGTAAAGTTTATTTTTCTTCCTTATTTCTCTAAAAATTTCAGTTGTAATCCATGATTTACGTATACGTTTGGTTTTGCTTATTGTTTTTAATGGAAAGCAAACTTCATAATTATTTTTGAAGATATCAACGAAATATCCATAAGCATGTAGTGGATTATCCAAGAGATATAAATTATTCTAATTTACTCTTTGTAACTTTGCTTTAAATGTCTGTAAATTCATCTCAGAAAAATCTCTAATAAAAGATGGATTACCATGTCCTTTAGATATTCCCCGTGATACCAAACCGTGATACCAATACGTGAAATACCAAAAATTGAAAATATGGGAAGATGATCGCTAATCTGATAAAGAAGTATGCCACATTGTGGATTTAAAACGTTTGTAATACAGTGATCAATAACTGTACAAGAATGTGATGTAATTCTAGTTGGGTTATGAATATAGTTATTAAATCCAAATGAGAAGATCTGATCCAATAGTCTCTGTGCTTGCGTATGGTTTACAAATTTTTCATTGGAAGTATATAAATCAATATTTAAGTCTCCCATGATGATTAGCCTCTTTCTCGAGGAAGTAATAAAGGCAAGTAGGTCCTGAAGACGACATAAAAAATCTCCCAATTCACCAGAAGGTGGTCGATATATGGTAGTGACAAAAATACCATAAATCTGTAATGTCAGCATCTCAACACCCGGGAAGATTCCCGTCCATTGAGGTATCAAATTAAACTCGTGTTTTCTTTTAACATACATTACAACACCACCTCCTCTACCCAATTCATGTGCAATCGAGACCGATTCATAATCAAAAAGAGATGGAGCCTAATTTGGGCAGAGCCAGGTCTCAGTTATACATAATATGTCAGGGGATGGATTTATACCAAGGATGAAGTCTTCAATTAATTCCACTTTGTTAGTAATACTGCATGCATTAATATGAACGGTTAATAATGTGTTATTAACTTGATTATGAGAAGTAATCTGTGAGGGATAGTAATATTGGTTATTAATATCAAGAGTTAATTCATTATCCGGCTCAGTGAATGAATCCCCAAGGGCCGCAAAGCCACAATCGGTTATATGTCCGCTATTCAGGAATGACATTTATAAAATATAGTAAAAGAATATTAAAATAAAATTAAAATAAATAAATATATAAAAATAAAAATAAAAGAATAATAAAATAAAAATAAAAGAATAATAAAATAAATAAATAAATAAATGATGTAAAAATACAATAATTCAATGTAAATATTTCTGATATTACAAGCCAAGGATGGCAATTTTATAAATCCGCCACTGCTACTCTGCAAAATACATATTTAATGCATGTGCTGAAATTAAAATAATGCCAAATGTCCTAGTGTTGATTAACCTAAATTAAAAAAAAACATTTCTCATAACTGTCACATAAATGGCGGTTCAAAACTATTCAGTAATATTGTAACATTTAAAAATATTGATTTTTTGAATTTAAATATTTTTATATACCATTTTTATATATTTCCATATTGATTTTTATATATTTTCATTCTTTTTAAATCACTTCTTTAATTTGTTAAGAAGTTGGATTGTATAATAAAAAGCAAAACAATGCAGGATACTTTAATAGACAGCTTTTATTTCCAATTTCATGTGCACCAATCATATAATACGACATACTTTATAAACGAAATTATATGCGTTTCCATGAAAATTGTTTCCACGCCCACAGTTAGTTCTTATTCGCTCATAGGGCACCTTCATCCACATTGAATCGTAAGAACTCTATTTCTTATTACAGACTTATGTTCACTAAAATATCATTTCTTTACATTTATTTTTTGTTCCCAAAAATTTTTCTTCTTGCCATAACCGTCATAGAATTCAACCCCGTCTTTCATTTGTGCCTTCCTAGTTTCATCCATTTTCATTAATTTTTCCCTTACTCTTACTTCAAGTTTTATCTTTTTTTCAGGACATTTTTGTCCCAAAAGCTCCTTCGCCACCCCTTTCCCTCAGGAAGAATATGACAATTCGGTTCGTTGGTGCCCTGTATGCTATAA
>QLNU02015270.1:71720114-71756795 GCA_006491805.2 Dysdera silvatica
GATCACCCGGTATATATATATACATGCCGCCGTGTTGCACACTTTCTGTGACAGGATATCCCTTGTTCTACGATGTCTAACTGTGGTCCATTGTGTCAACATATACAATAAATAAAATCCGCAATTTAAAGTTAGGAAGTGCTGAAAAAATTTTAATCCAAGGGGAAAAAAAAATTTTTGTAAAAATTTTCAAATATTGAAAACAAAAACGAAATTTGGGTGTCCCTAAAAATCAGGGGCCTAGGGCCTGGGCCCCGCAGGCCTGTGCGGCAATCAGGGCCACGTGTTTTCAAAACACGAATAATATAAGCGGAATATTATTCATGGATTGCGAATCTTGGCGAATGAACAGCTTTAACCCTTAGAAGCCTTATTTTCCAAATTAAATTTAAAAATGTATTTATTGCAGTAGCCAGATAAAGGGAAAAATAAATATCACAATACTTATTTTATATATTTATTTAAAAAAAAAGCAGGTATAAATTTTGATACTTTAGACATTAAGGCCATAAAAATATAGAAACTTAGGGCATTTAAGGGTTAACCTAACCTATCCAAACGCCGCACTTTACGAATAAAGAATGGGGGGAAAAAGAAGTTATCCCTTTTCGGGCAGTCCGAAGGAAAAGGCACCTTTTCTCATTCAAATGCAACTTCAAGGAATTTAATGAAAAACGACGACAATTTCTAAAATCGCAACATTCTGTGAACATCTTATTTTGTTAATGTGTAACATAATCGTTTTATTTTTAACTTTGAAATATCGTTCATCACCTTATTTTAACTTTATGATAAGTTAAGTCGGCAGATTATGGCTACGAGTAACGTTTTAAGATTTACAACTAACCCTATTTTTCCTACGCGAGTCCTGATATTTTCTTATGTATATATAAATCTTAATTTAATTACTTTAATTAACTTCACTCTAATTTTATGGTTAGTTGGTTGCATTTTTATGGCACAAGGGTCGCTCTAATTTAATGATTTTATATTTTAATTGACCTCTTATTTTTTAATTCAATTATTTTATTATAACGCGAATAGTTTTAGTGATGCAATCATAACGTTATAGAAATAAATATTTTTTCCACAAGTCTTGTTGGTTTTAACGCGGACTTTTTCAGGAATACAAACAACAACCGCCCGCGTTATATCAGAACTCGCCATAGTTGCAATGATTAAAATACGCATTTTTATTTATGTAACTAAACATAAAGATCGCAATTTTAAAATTTAAAAGTTCATGAAGTTATAAACGTTGAAGATTTTTAGCACTATCTATCTTATGTAGAAGCAAAAGGCATGTAGCTGATAATAAAAAAAAAAAAAGAAGAGAAGAACAAGCAAGCAAGCAAGCCAGGTTCTGTGTTTTGATGGACAGACCAAAATAAGTTAAGTCTGCGGTGTCATGAGAATTTCTTGTTCCCATAACCTTCCCTCACTTTTATGAAAGACAAGTTAAGTGGTGTCAGTGAAAACCAATTATTAAATATACAATGGACTCTCGATTTTATTGGGTGAAAAAAAGATCGTAAATGGGAATTAACATTGTTTCTAGTGGATACTTTTTGGGATCAAGGCAATAATTCAAAAAACATGACTAATTTGTAAAAGCGCGAGTCCGGTGCATCTTCAACCGTTTGGTGAAAGAAACAAAGCGCAATCATTTCTTCTATAACCATAAAATAGCAAATATGTGTCCTTTAATCGATTCACTTTTGTCTCGGTTCATTCACATATAACATTCAGATTAAAATTATATCTAACTGTTGGAGCAGGTAATATTAATATACGGGGTATTGAGAATCACAGTGGTGTAAGAATCGGCTTTAAATGGGCGTAGCACTGCGTAAAATACGTTAAATATTAGTATCAACGTTATAGAGCGTAGTTTTTGACGTTGGGTAGAACGTATCAACGAAAGCACCACGCTTTATAACGTTGATATTGGTATTTAACGTAATTTTACGCAGTGCTATGCTGATTTCACTAACCCGACCGATTTAACTTAACCATCCATATGCCGAATTTATTCTACCCATGATTATAGAATAAAATGCGAATATTGTGATGGACCTTGCATGAGTTACTTATATATTGAAATGTAAATTTTGTTTTAAATTTCAATAAGCAACTCAGGCAAGGTCCACCACAATATTCACATTTTATTCTATAATCATGGGCAGAATAAATTCATTCAAAATCTCCATTAACCATCTAGGAGGAGATATGCACCCTGCCACGGGTTCAGATTTTACCGTAAAAACCAGGATTTTAACGAAGACCAATCGCGCCACCATAAAATCTTACAATATTTTGTCTCGTGTTTCCCCCTCGAGTTAAGTCCTCGGAAAAAAGGAGAGAAGGGGAAAGAAAGGAGGCGTAAAAAAGTGGCTGGGTCTGTAACCATGGCAACGAACGACGTCATAACCTGAGAACGGCGAGCTTAAAGATTTACTTTGTATACTTTTGTTTGTAAAGATAACGGTAGAAGGAAAGAGAAGAATGCATGCAATATTTTACTGCGGATTATATTACATCATTGGATGGAAAGAAGGATGTGCAGTTGCGGTTTGGCGAAACAATTTATTATTAGCCGCCATACGAGTGGTTTGATCAGAAATGGAAGAAAAAAAGTCGCGGAGAAACAAATCGTCTAATGCATAAATTCGCAAATCTGGCAACATGGGATTTTCATTGCATACTTTAAATTTCTGCTGTTGTGCTTTAAGCATTTCTTTTACTATTTTATTTTCTTAAACTCCAATACTTCTAACAGGATGTCTACTCAAATACTGCTTCAAACTTCCCTGATTTTTCCAGACTCAAGGTTGAATAAAATCCATTAAAAAAAAAAAAACTAGGCAGGGTTTTTTGGGTTTAAATGTTGTTGTTTTTTTTGGAAAAATTAGATTTTTTTGGGCAAAATAGTGTTTTATTAAAACAATTACTTGGGTGGTTTTCAAATCTATATGCAAATGAATAATAGTAATGTAGCATATCCTACACACCTCCAGTATATCTGTTATTAATATATAATAGAAAATGACAAAAAAAACCCACATAATTGTTATACAAAGTCATTTCATATCCATCATATACCTGGCAACTTCACACAGAAATAAAAAAGAAAAAAAAAGAAAAGGTTTTCAAAAACAGTTGTTTTTAATGTGTATGTATTCTATAAAATTTTGTTTTTAGCAACTTTATTTAGGCAGCAACATGAACAAAAATATAAATTGGGATTACAAAACAATGTTAGTTTGAGTTAATTATAAGAACAAAGACATATATAAATTAGCATCATACGAAAATATAGATGCATAAATTTAATTAAAAAAAAATATAAATACATCAAAATTAATTAGAAAAATATAAATACATTAATTTATATATTATGAAATAAAATTTTGTCCATGTCTGCCTGGGTAGCGCAGGTAAAGACGTAGTCTGACAAAGCCTGCACCACCCAGGAGATACCAGATAGCCAAAGCAGCCCCATGGGATATCACTGCGCAAACATCAGCGAAAATTAAATTAAGTATGCGATTGATTAAATAGAATTAGTAAGGAGGATCCGGATTAAAGACTTAAACTTAGAATAGGAATTTATCTCTTTTATATTAGAAGGCAGCTGATTCCACAATTTAGGACCTGAAGAACCCACTCTGTGGCAACCCAGCTCCAGACGAGAAAATTGAGGTCTGTAGTTATGTCTACTTGTTGTTGGATAGTTATGTGTAGGTTGCTGTAAATCAATTGGAATAGATTAGTATTTTTAATTTTTTTAAACATTAATAACAAAATTTTATAATTTAAAAGTTGATTAAAAGTTAATAAATTGAATCTATGTAGAACCTCACGGACTGACACTGGTTGTGGTAATTTATGGTTAATAATATTGAAGAATTTATTTTGTAATGACTGAATTCTACTTTGGTTAGCCTGTGAAGTGTATCCCCAGACCGATAAACAATAAAAAAGATGAGAAAAAATAAAAGAATAATATAGATTGATCAAAAATTTTATAGGTATATAAATACTAATGTTGCGCAATATTCCCAAAAATCTACCAATTTTTAAGCACAATAGGTTAATGTGTGTATCCCATTTTAAATTGGCTTGAATAGTAACTCCAAGGAATTTCGTCTCCTGCGATAACGGAACTATATCGTTATCTATTTTTATGATATTACACAAGTGGTTGTTTTTGTTATGTTTATTTGAAAACAGGATACATTTGAAACTACCATCCACATTTAAGAAGGCCATAATTTGGGAATTTTTTCTACTCAGCTTATAATTATAAACCAGTTATATATATGCAATAACGTGATGCATTGAGTTCTGTTAGCAGTCAGCTTAAAAACCATCGAGAGGTTTCGAGATATTCAAACAACAATGTCGGATCCAGAAATCTTTCATAGTGGTGAGTGGGGGGGGTCGATTTGTTTCAGATTCCTATTTCTTGCCAAGTATCCGGTACTTTCCATGTTATAATTCTGGCTGGGGGGGGGGCGCGACACTTTCCCCCTTATACTCCCCCAGTGTCAAACAATCGAGATAATCAACCAAAGCATCTTGCAATAAAGCATCGCTAACCCCCACTTGCTTACAACACCTTCGGTTCTGATCCAAAATACTGTTCAGTTTCTATTCAAAATACTATTCAGTTCCTATCCAAAATACTATTCCGTTCCTATTCAAAATGAAGCCTTAAATAGGACATTCACTGTTGAATAGAAGAATTTCACCATTAGGTTCCTATTACAAAGCTTTACCGTGCATATAAATATCCTGAAACAAGAAGCAGCTGGTAAATAGAAGATTTATTATCATACACAAACCCATTTCTTATCACATGATCAATAATCGATTAAAGAGTCCCTTCTCTAAATGTCAAACAGATAAGCAAATTGTGGTTTGCTGATATTCCTTAAAAATGCTGTACATTTTCTATTCTTTTATTCAAAGTTTAAACTCATATGGAAGACATGCACTCAAACTTCGATACCACCAATTGTCTCTACTTATTACTGCAATAGATACGCTCTTCTGATGACCATACGCAACAGCGGATAGAAATGGTGTTTGGGGAGGATTTGTTTCCAATTCCCAGCCAAGTGTCCGGTACTTTCCATTTCATTTTCTATGATATAATGCAGGCTTAAGTGGGGGGCAGTTGCCCCATCGCCCCCTTGGATATGCAGGTGATTACCCGGAAATTTGCACTTTCACAGCATAAGTACAGCGAAGGTTATGCAGAGCCAGAACCCAATTTTCTGAGGAATTCAAACCTCTTAAGGACTAGGGAACCAACTCCCAAACTACAGCGAGCAGTTAGTATATGTTCCTTTTGGCATCGCTGGGAGTCAAACTCAGGTTAAGGGCATGCCAGGTAAACCTAGCCATGTATTACCACTGCACGGCTGGATTATTCAGTAGTGAATAATTTGCGTTTCATGTCTCTAAGAAATGTTTTTCAACTCTTCACAGGGTGTATTTGTTTAAAGCTAACGAACAAGTTGGAAACTGCATAGTTAGCTGATATAACAACAATACATAGCACCATTATACTCAGCAAGGCAACATTGACCACAAAAACATGGAAAGCACACAAAATAAAATCCATATACTGCAAAACAATTTAATAATGTGACAGTAAATGGAAAATCGCTCTCCTTGTCCCCTTAAAATAACTCAAGGTGTAAAGAGGAGGGGATGAATACTGACTGAAGCTATCTTCCCTCTCTCTCTCCTTCAAACAACTGCCTTAAATAGAAAACAATCATATATATTACAGTACGGAACGTAAATAATTCTCCAAGTTTATTTCCCCGATTTTTCCTAAAGAATTACCTAAATAGGATCGTCAAACTTACAATAAAATGAACTCGCATATATAAGCAAAATACCGATTTGAAAACTTAATAAATAAATAATAATGTACAGCAATAACTGTCTCTAATGAAATAAAACTATTTTTGTTCTTATTCCGTTGGAAATAACTTTGTATCTCAGTAAAATTAACGTGACTAATACAAGATTCAAATTCAAAGAGAGAGGAATGGGACATACCTTTGCAAATTCTCTGTTCAGCTTCATTTCCATTTCAATAGTGCTAATGTTATCAAATATATGGGGTTGACTATGGCTCCATGTATGACAAAACCACCAGAATTCCTTCGCTTGTTCTAAAAATTTATTACAAATCGAGAAATGCGTATAGCCAGCATTTAACTGCAACGTAACTAAAGCTATCAAAGAACCAGTTTCATGCTTACCGATCAGCATATCATCACCATCATTTTCTTCTGGTGTTCCTTTGTGATAAAATTTGCCTGAAAATCCAAGATTGAATCGAAATCCGGGGACAGTCCTTCGTATACGTTCCTGCACATTCAATAATGCCTAGAAAGTGAAAACAAATTCATATTCAACATACATTAATAGTGTTTTGAATTATGTTCATCAATAAATACTTTAATTTGACGGATTCCTGCTCATATTGGCAAAATAAAAAAATCCCCGACCTTTCCAGGTTTTTTTCCCCTTCGACTTTTCCCCGCAAAATTTACTAACAAACCATGAGCAACTTCCCACTGAATTTTGATGGTAGGGAAAACGGCTTCACATTCATGGGTGATTTAGCTACTCAAAACGGAAGTTACGAAGGTTTTTACTGACTTTTCGTTGACTTTCAGATTATTCCAAATATCTTGGCAATCCCAGGTTTTCACAGTATGTTGTAACATTAACTTGCTTTACTTACCGATACATCATCTGGTTTCATCCGTGTTGTCTTCTCGCCTACAAAAATGTCATCAATATCAACGAGAACATATCGTTGAAGAGGAAGACTCAATTTCCCATGAGATAAGTATGAAATTGAATCCAGAAACAAGAGCTTATGGAGCCACAGCTGAAACCCATTGCCAAAAAGAATTCTCTTAATTGAATCTAACAATCCATGGTCCTAAAACATAAAAAAAAAATGAAATTGACAGTTACGAACAAACCTGTAGGAATTTTAAACCAACACAATATTGCAAAATCTTACTTGTATGACGGTAATTAACATAGGGTCAATTCCTTTAGCAGCAAAGAAGGGGTGAAAATTTTGTGACCTTGCTGAGGCCAGAGCTTCGTAAGTTGAATGATTGGGTTGAAAGATGGTCCAATCTGAACCGGGCATATTGCCATGAAATACTTTTCCTGCTCGTGTGACTCTGAGAACAGAAGACTTTGGATTTAAATGGCAGTCACGAAGTGCGAGATTTGTATGAACGTACAGAGGAAAACCTAATAAAAAGAACAGATCTATAAATTAAATATTTATATTCAATAGGTAACCACATTTAAAATCTACTGTGGTACATGGTGTGAACAAGATCTTTTCTTCATTAAGGAAACTCGCATATAAGATCTTCTAGAGGTAGAAGCGATTTGTAGTATGATACATGTAAACTGTTTTCGTTTTTATTTTATCTTCTTGAATATGTACACATTGGGGAACAACACACTCTTATGGTACATGCTAGGGAATAACCTGGATAGCTCTGCAATCCCGAGAATCCAAAATGATGCCCGTGCAAGAAAGGGCCCAATGTGCCATGTGGTTCAACAAGACCAAATCACTGATAATCCAGCTCAGATAACCCCAATTTCTTAGAAGAGAATACAGACGTTTACCAACTAATCATAAGAATCTGATGCAAAAAATTCAAAGAGACATCCACAAAAGGATTGGAGTACATGTTAGTGAAGAAACAATTGATGCTACATGGCACTAACATTGTAAAAAAAAAAAATAATCTGCATAATGCCGCAAACTGCTTATTTCCGATTTATTTTTTAATGTAAGATTTATTAATGAGGGGCGTGGGGAACTTTATCCACCTTGTATACAATAAATCCTTGCTTTTTAAGGTAAAGATATTACACAAATATATTGGCATAATTAAATGGGTTAGTGGTGGCTTCGCTCCCGGTAGCAGAAAATGCGAGACGGAAGACGGACATCGCAGATTTTTCAGCAGTCTGCGGATTATTTTACAAAACTCGTGACAACCCGCCCCCTCCCAAAAAAAAGGAAAAGAAAAAAAGTCCGATTTGCCAAAAACAGAAAGAAAATAAACACATTTGTGAGCGACCCCTTTCTTTGATCCCTGTTTTGACGCTTTGTTAGTTAAAGGCGGCTACACATATGCCGGTTTATCATACAGACTTTCCCTGTGTGTCCACACAAACTCTGGTTTTCCCAAGCCGTCACATCCTGTTGAGGCTGAAAGAATTGTTTTTTGATCAAATCGATCAATTCGTTTTTTAATCGTTCTGGATGATCGCAAAGCCCGTGAAACCCACAGATTTTCATGATACACACACGAGCGGTTTTTCCTGCCGCCTGTCTTCCTGCGATAAATCGCTACATATGAAGCCACCTTTATACTCTTTTTCCCATACGCAACTCTCCCTAAAGTACATATTCATATAAAATAAGGTTTTTGGTTTAAAAAAAAGATTTAATTATTTCTTCTATTTTAAAGAGGGAAGTGAGAAGTAAGGGGCTAATTAAATTCTGGCAGACATCGGAAATCGCATCTGGTCTGCGGCGGCCTTGAACTAATGCACATTGCCGGAGTTCAAAAATAGATCTTCAAATTGAGATAAGAGGGGAAGGAGAAAGTCTAGTTTCAGTTTGCCATTCACTTGTTTTACAATTTATTTAAGTATTGAGAATGCTAAATTGTCTTGATTATGGATTGTATATTTAGAGATTTAGGGGTTATTGTGACCCAATGTGAAAGTCCCGAAATTTCGGGGGCAGATTCAGGGTCCCATAAAGAGGGCCGTTTTGCCTGTATCCCTTTTTTTTAAGACGGTGCAAAACTGATTTGAATTTGAGCTGATGCTATTGCTAATTCACAACATTTTACATAACTAAACACATTTTAATGGCATTTAACATGCAATGCATAGCCTACTCCAGGAAAAAATTTAAATCATAATAGGGAAAGGATTTTAATTTCTCTCTAGGCCACTTCAAATAAAGGCATCCTATCCTTTCAGCGACACATTTTTTGAAAATTTCTGTCACAGTACATACTTAAGAAAAAGAAAGCAAAGCATTCTTAAATACATGTTGATTAAAAGAAATTTAAATAAAGCACATTTACTTTTTGGGAAAAGTGTAATAATTTTAATGGCATTCAACGTTTAATTAAGAAAGTAAAATCTTATTTGTCATTTTTTTTTCAATAAAAATTAAGTGTTGCAGTAATAAAAGCTACAGTTTTATTATTCAACTGTGGTGAAAGTTTAGTCTTGGCTATTTTGAAATGTTTAATTTTACGAAAAACAATATATGATTATTTTCTTAAAATAATATGAAATTAAAAAAAATTACAATAATATTAAATATTTTAGTTTTAATATTTATTATATTTTTTCAAATTTCTACGTTTATGAAAACTAAGAAATTTTTGACAAAATGCCTGTGTATTTTATGCAAACTTTTAAAAAAAAAATTATACTGCAGATTATTTGCAAATGCCAAAATCAGTGTTGCAGATTCTAGAAAAGTTTCTGCTACTGGGGCTTCGCTCCCCCTAGACCTAAGTTAAGCCAATGCATGTAATTCTAATTTATTTATCACTTTTCATGTTTATTTATTGCCTAGGTAAGCCACCAACCTTGAACCTAGAACAGTGGTTCCCAACCTTCTTCAAGCCGCGACCCCTTTTATAGCAACCGACATACCTGTGACCCCATCCCTCTGTCCGCAACCACCACATTTGATAATAGAAGTATTTTTAACAGTAAAGAACAAGCATTAAACGTGAAATTATAGTATATTAATTATATATATTATAGTAATTGTATATATTATATATATATCATAGATATAAAATTAACAACCATGGTTAAACCATTAGTAGAATTTTGCAATGTAGTCCACGTTGGAAGATAAAAAAAAAGCGTTGGAAACATTTGGTATGAAATTCTTTATAAAAATAATTTCAACAAAAAATAGTTACGACGACCCCAAGGTTGGAAACCTATGCCAATGCACGAATACATTTGCTTTCTTCATTACTTAATAGTACAGATAAATTATAAGCAATACTTAAATATGGTTATTTGCAATCATTTTACCTATACAATTAAAATTAGAAAAAGAAACATGTATATTTGTTATTGTATTACCTTTCAACTGAGCACCAACAAAACTTTCTTCTTGTGTCTTTGTAAACCCAATAATGCCCACATTATACTCTCGGCAATATTTATCTAATAACTCCCTGTTCCATTTGTTCATATTGGAGTATTTTTCAAAATTTTCGAATACTATTACAGCAAATTTTCCCTTGTCCAAATTGGTCAGAAGGGGAAGGCTCTTGCCTGCTATTTCAAGTCTGAATCTGAAAGGTACAAAGTCAGTTACCTGATGAGCATAAAGTATCTCATACACAATGCTATTTTTTTTTTCCTTAAATAACTTCCTTGTTAAACTATATTAATGCAATAGCTTATAAAATTAAAATAAATGCTTTAGTAAAGAAACAATGCTTGCGGCTTCTCAAATAAAAAAAAAAAAGCATACTTGATTCTTGCAGCTTCTAAAATTTCAGCAATTTGACGTCCCAATTGCGAATACTGTGTTTCAACAAAGACTAATACTTTGGCATCAAGCCGTAGTTGAGCACTAGATGCATGCATATTTAAGGCAGCTGGACCTCCAAAACCCATTTTTGTTTCTTTTACAACATCGGCAGCAGAGGATTTACAACGAAATGCTAATTCTTTTGGTACCTTGACAACTCTAAAAATACATAAATATAATGATTGGTTGATGGAATGCTTAGCACAAGAACAGCAACGGTCATTCTGTGTCAAATATGGTTAAATATAAAAAATAAAAACTATTACATAAATTACAAATTACAGAATGACAATTTTTTCATGGACTAGTACGGAATAAGAAATCGTATAATCAGAGGTAGTGTTTCATCTAGAAAAAAATTAGGGCACGGTGCATGGCCTGACAAAAGGTTAAGAGCTTTGGAAAGAGGTTTAGAGCTTAAAGACAAACAAATTGATTTTAACAAAAATTTGATCTCAAAAATAGGTGGAACCGCTAACGTTTGTCGGAGTAGTCCATGGTTGAAAGTCTGCAAACCTGGCAACAGTGATTTGTTTACAAATATTCGTCTGCAATCTGGTTTTGCCAAAACCATCAGTGTTATTACGGAAATGAAATGCTGGAGTACAGAATTTTTATAAACCAATAAATTTCGTCACGCGTTTTGGATTCTAACGTGGGAATTTGAATTATCATTGGCAGGCACCAAGAGCCAGCGTTGACTTCCAGGCTCCCTTTGACGGGTCCCATGACCCCTTCCCTGGGCAATGGCATAGATGTCTTTTCTTTTTGATGGAGGAGGGGGTTGAACCCCCGAACGAACAAAAAAGTATGAAATAAAAACGCATTTTTTTTATACTTATTTCTTATTTTACAAAATCACTGCTAAAAAAAGTAATGTGCGCTACTAATTTTTTCAATACCCAAGACAGGCTAATGAAGAATAATTAAAAAACTGTACATTAAAAGTGTACAAAATCTTATTAATCTGGATTTAGAGAACAATTTTTCTGGCCTTCCGACTAGTAAAATGGCACCCCCCGCCCCAGCATAGGTCCTTGCAAGCGTGGGCCCCTAAACTTCATCCGGGCTTCAACCCTGCTGCCCATCTAGTCGGCCTGATTATTAGGGATAGAATCGTGTATTATTTTCCGAGAGCTGTGAGGTACATTTGGGCACAAGGACGGTCAAGTTGAAGGGCAGAGCACTTAATAGGTTCAGCAGGGCATTGCGCCCTTCTATTTCGCTTTAGATGAAACACTAATCAAGCTTTATAGGCCCCAAGATAAGGGTTACAGGGCTTAAAAAAGTCCTGCAACCCAAACAAAAATTAACTAAATATAATACAAACTACAGAACTTACCCATCAAGGTGCACATGAGTGATGTAATATACATATGAAAGTAGGAACAGTAGGCTCAAGCAGCATGCCGAACAATAATACCTGCGTATTGTTGGCCGGTTTGCATAGCAACATCTTTGAAACACACTGGACCCTAATCGTTTCGCTTTTCGAAAACAGAATTCCACCACCATACCCCAAATCACAGGTCTAAATGCACAGAGAGTTGACGACTCTGGGGATTTGATGTCAGTGTGGACAATTAGAAAGTTTGGAGATCAAAATATCCACAAAAATATGTCAAAAGGATGTCCATAAAGTATGTCAAGGAATGTCAAATACGTTGTTGTAATCAAATACAATGAGGTATTCGGTTATGCAATAGCATTTAACTAACACGAACAAACATTGACATAAACAAAACGTACATATTTTCAAGTACATAATTTCTATTCATGACTACGAAGGAATATATTTTAAGCAACATCACAATTTGCAAACGATATATTTTGAAATTTGAGTTGATTTATATTTCATTCAATAGCTTCTCATACAGGGTGATGGCTCACACAAATATATATATCGTGACTGGTTCAAAATTAAAGTTTTCAGTCAAAACTTGCAAGGTTGTTTCAGCTTGTTTAGGTGTTGTCTAAAACGTTTTCATCATTTGGAACCTCAATTTCGATAACACCAAGAAACGTACAAACATAATGAATGGATTCCATACTTTTCTATTCGATGGTCATTTTTCAAGAAAGGATGATTAAAAATTGATTCCAGGGCCTATAAAAGAATAAAAGCACCAATCAAGTAAATGGGTTTGATTAAATAAACGGCAATTTAGTCAAAACTACGATTTAACAGCAATTTAGTCAAAACTATGATTTAGTTAAAAGAAAGTTCAAAGTGTTTCATTATGACTGTACACTCCTGCAAGTTTTTAAAGCATATGCATTTCACTGAATATATATTATCGGTGCTACTGCATGACACTTTACCCACTTCTCCCTCCGTCCTCTTGAAATCATTAAATTTCACTCAATCGGCTTGTGACGTCACACACTCTTGACATTATATACATCTGTACGCTTTTACTTTCTGGACTTTGCAGGTTTTTAGTGATTCAACATTATACTGATTCAGGGGTACTCGAATCCTATCTGAACAGACAGCAAGGATGCATACGAAAGCGGGGGATCCCCCACAACCTCTTCACTGATTCACGAAAATTACAAATATGCCATAAACAACATGGTGGCTGGTCACCTTGCCAATTGCCAGTTTTAGCAACACTCGCTAGAATTCAGTTGGGTAACATGTCATGCAGTGACACTATATTATCTGTAGGGGGCCGAAGTACAGATCGTAACTTGACAGAGCAGAGGACCCTTCAAAGTGGTATGATGAGTGATAGTCCAACTATAGACACAAGTGTAGGGTTATATGGGCCTGTGTTTTTATAACACAAGGACAGCAAGGGTCACATTGCATCGGGATCTACAGCTTTCCAAGAAATCCGAATTCCTACTCTACCAAAGAAACCAAACCCTGGAGTATGGTGGGCAGAAAAAAATGGCACACGGTCTACAATACCGTTGGGAGTAGAACACCAGTTAATGACATCGTAGATGTGTTACCATTGAGCCACCGTACGTCAGTGGCATAGTTAGAAATTAGCAGTAAAAAGTTAGGCGTCAGTGGCACTCAATGGTTTTGTTTTTTTTTTTCAGTTGCCAAAATGTAACTTCGGTGCAATTAAAAACATCCTGTTGGAATAAACTAATTCAACCACTGGGGTATTGATGGAGATTATACTCATCAATGAGGATACACCAGTTTGCCACCCCTAGGCTATTTTTGCCACCCCTTCTTACCCGACTGCCTTCCCCCATAGTCGGTAACAGCATCTCCTTTGAAATACCTTCCCTGAAATATATTCTCTAAAAAGCGTTTCGGAAAATATCTTCTCTAAAAAGCGTTTCGGAAAATATCTTCCCTAAATTATTTCTTCTAAAATACTTTCTCGGTGTTATTTTATCTTTTTCTAAGATGTTAGTTTTCTAGCTAATAACTATTATTGGATAGAAACACTGATAGGAATTTTTGGAAAGTCCAAGCATATGCGCAGAAGGATTGCACATCGGGTGTTCTGGTCTTCCGCTACAGGCTAGTATGCATACGCTAGGATTTACAAGCAGGCGCAGTGTTTGTTTACAGCTCTCGGATTCAGTTTTAAGTGTATAGCATCAGTTTTGGCCATGAAAGGAGCTCAGTGAATGGAATTTATTGTAAACATTTACCAACTTTTGTATTGACAATAAATATGTTTAAAAACGAACTCAAACTGAAACAATATTAACTTATATTGAAGTATTATTTCTTTTTGTATATAGTAAATCAAATTCAATTTTATTGAAATAAATTTTAATTTTATCAAAAAATAAAAGTCTATTGAACACTGGTATTTAAATGGAAAGCATGACGTCTAGCTTTCTTCTTGGCAAAACATCTGATTATATCATCAGATACCATCAGATATGGTATTGATTTTGTTATATCAGACTCAATACAAAAAAAATTTCCGCCCTAATCTATAGCCTATTGGGAAATACGGCACTGGTTATAACCCCAATTACAATAAAACTTTGTATGTATAACATATGAATATATGGAGTTGTAGCTCTGTAACCCTCTGTGCCTTACGAACTTTCTCTGTAGGCCTACGACATAAGTGTTAAATGCTTACAGTAGTGTAGCAATTTAAAATTCCAGGTAGGTGGGAGGCCGGAAGTGGCTTTAAAGACAAATATGTGATGCGACCTATGAAAAAATAATGTTTTGACATCCAATAGGCGACTGGAACCCCCTTACCCCCACATGCCACTGAATGTATACATACCTATTAAAAAACATGCTTCTAATAAAATAAATATTATAACTGGTATCAGGGACTGATAGATACCAAGTAGGAGGGCAGGCAGAGCCATTAGTGGGTTGTTGGCCACCCAGATGTAATAACACCACACTTAATTTAATATTGTTTAATTAAAAATTTGCTTTGTGCAGCATTTACTTTTTATCTATATATATACATAACTTTTATACAGTTACTATATAAAACAAATAGTCTTTAATTTTTATTTTCAACATAATAAGTGACCTACGGCCACCCTAAAGTTTAGCTGCCCAAGTGAGGGGGTGCCTCTTTATAGGCATACGCAGAAAGTTCATAAGGGGGGGGGTTACAGGCCCAACGGGGAGTTCCTGAGCTACAACTCCATGTTAAATCCGTATATAAAATTCCATTGCAATGGGGGGGGGGTTACGACCCCCATCAACACCCCCATGTGTACGCCAGTTGCATTCCTGGATACAAGTCCCCCTGCCCCCCTCACGAGAAAAACTACTCACATTTTAACTTATACTAAATAAATATCAGAAAGCAAATTTAGAGGCACAAGTTTAAATCTTTTTCAAGTTTTGCACTCCCCCACCTAAAAGAAATTTATGGATCCATCCTTGACTGGTGCCAGACCCCTGAATACATTTTCGATAATCCTAAAATTCCAACTTAAAGATGTCGGCTGGGTTCTAGCTAATTTGGATAATAGAAGTTTGGCTATATTTGTAATCGGATATATCATATACAGCAAGGGCGAATCCAGGATGTTATTAGAAGGGACAGTTTCGGGAGGAAAAATTTTTAGTTTTGGACTATTAAATAGTTTATATTACTAGCCTTCCTTTATATTCACCAAAATATTTAATTTACGACAATGAATTAAAGATGGGCTTTTCTTTAATTAAACTATATGGTTTAAGGCATATTATAGTCAAGTATGACAGAAGGATAACCTAGTAAAGGAGACATATACAATAACCAAAAACGATAATTTACAATGTAATTAATAGAACAAGTTTAAATTTAAACTACAAAAACATCGTAATTATTTTACTTTTTTTATAACAAGCAACTTTTTAAAAAATTTGAAGTTTATAGTGCAAAGTCGAGCCATCTTGGTTTCTTTGAAAATTTGTCAATTACTTTATTTACATCAATATGAATGTCTCTGTGGGTGTGCATTAAAAGTCTCTTCTGTCATCCGCGTTCGAAGCCAAGTTTGAAGGCGCTTCAACGATAAAAAACTACGTTCTGCTGAAGTAACCCTTACTGAAAACGTAGTTTGAAGGGCGAGTAGCTTGTAGATTCGTGGAAAAACGTCTTGATCGCATTTCTCCAAGACTTAGAGACTTTGGACGCCTGTGTAAGACTTTTATTTATTACAGTCGTAACAAACAATACATAAAACATTCTTCATTTCGCCTTTATTTTTTTTCCTATTTAATCCTGATGGGTGGGGGCATTCGCCCCCTCCTCCACTCGCTAGATCCACCCTTGATATATAGGCATGGGTGCCCATAGTACTTTTAGCGTAGCTGAGAAACACAAGGAGTGCTTCTGGGGGGTGGGTGGGGGGTGGCTGAGGAAAATTACCTCCTTCTCAAAGCTGTCGAGAATTTTAGTGAATGTACAAGATACCAAAACGCTACAAAAATAATTGATACTGCTTGACAATTAGTAATGAGCTAAAAAGTACCTTATTTTAAAATGTGACTAAATTTGGGCATAACTTCTACATCATAATGAAATTTTCTATACACACACACATATGAATACATGGAGTTGTAGATCTGTACAATCTCCCCACACACACCTCTACACTTACGGACTTCCTACGTGAGTCAATAATTATCGTAATTTGTATTTGTTTCATAAACCACGTAAACACAAAAGCGTTATTTTAAAGGAATATTCCAGCCAACAAACAAACCCCAGTTACAATAAGCACTTATAATTCCGGTATTAGTATCGAATCCGAACAGTAGTGTGTATCCCCCCTCCCCAACTATATGGTCACGTGCAAGTCCATGAAAAGGATTTCCAAAAGTTAGGGGGAGGGGGTTCTCCTATGGGAAATTTATTTTACGGCTAATAATATTGTTCAAAGGTGGTGAGACTCCCAAAACTCTCACCTTAAGTACGGCCTATGTTGTTGCTGTTTTTGTATGCAAAAATAAACAAATAAATAAATAATCTGGAAATGTTGGCCGAGCAAGCGGCACTGTGTTTCCAGGAGAAGACAGGTCATATATGTGCGGTCTAGGTCACGTGTACAATGTGATCGTGTAAACAGCAAATAGCAATTTTTAGCAGACAAAAAGGGTTGCACCAAAACGTTTCGCGCGAATGTGGTAAACCAAGATTTTCAAAATGGAATAGTACCTTTATTTCTAAAAACTACTTACGGAATTTAGAGATCTTCGCACGGGTGTAGAGAATGAAATGATGACAGAAACAAACCCATTGGCTTCAAGGTCTAGCAACAAGCCATGCCTTACATTTTTGCGAAGATGACGGTCCTATTACTTCTTCGGACAAGGATGCCCAGCCCGAGACCAGGCAATTCACAGTAAAAAAAACACGAGAACACACTTCTGTTTATAATCAAAGCAATTTTCAATTAACTTGCAGCAACAAGTAATCCTAAATATGTCACAAGCACCCACAGCTTTCCCTAATGCGCCAGCATTCAAGGTTAAGTGCCATATGCATACGCCCCGTTGGAATGACGAAGGGTTTCTCCACAATTTTTAACAAGCTTTTCTCGCCAAAAGTGTTACGCGCCAAATGCGACGCCAAACTCCATTCCCTCTCTTCCGTTGATGGTGAAAAATATCGAAATGTAATTCTCTGTCGAAACCGATTTTTTTTTTTCGTACAAAGATAACGAAAATACAGATGTGTTTACATTTCATTTGATTGCGAAATATACGGAATTTTAAATGCATTTTAAGTATTTTGTATAATTTGGAAATAGATGTATTTTAAATACAATTTTAACGCTGCAGTTAAGAACGGCCGCAGATTGTAAGCAAAGGAGCAACACGATCTACAGGGGCGTAGCAATTCAAAAATTAAGGGGGGGGGGGCCAAACAGCTTTAAAAAAAGACCAATTGGATCGACGTCAAAGAGAACATGCATAACAATATCCAATGGGGGAAGGGGAGTTGATCCCCCCCCTGAGCATTGGCGTACGCAGGGGGTGTTGATGGGGGTTGTAACCCCCCATTGCAATGAAATTTTGTATATTTAACATAGGAATATATGAGTTGTAGCTCTGTAACCCCTCCCACCCCCTCACAGAGCCTATAACCCCCACTTACGAACTTTCTGCATACGCCTATGCTCCTGAGCCTTTCTCTTTCCTACGCCACTGGCCATGCACACTAACATTGCTATCTTTAAAGTACGGGCGCCGTTAGCTGGGGGACAGTGGGGGACCCATCCCCGTCAATGTTAGTATTAGGGTTCCATGAGCTCCTCCCAATTTCAAAGGAAAATTTTATGATAGGTAACGTCATTCAAAATTTAAAATATATATATATTTTTTTTCTTTCTGGAGAGTGTGGTTATATTTTTCGGCGAAATTAAACAAATGCACTTAATAAAATAATTAATGCGAAATTAAACAAATGCACTTTTTATTTATTTGATGTAATTGTAGGCCTACCTTTTGTCGGCTTGTTTTATATAACGCTTTTTTCTGCATAACAGCGTTTTTATCAACTTATTATTATTTCAACTTTCAAGTGGAACGTTTTTAATAACGTTACAACCACAACTACATTTTCCCAATTTTAATTTCGCAAGCTCAAGGAAATTTTTGGCCCTCTACGCTCATTATCAACGACATAAATTAAAGGGACTGTCTTAATTTAATTTCCTGCCAAGATTTAATTTCGTGGAGAGTCAAAATATTTTACAACACATATTGTTACAATCATGGCATGCAAGGCCGTAGCCAAGTCCCATTAAAAAATTAGTTTCGGGGGGGACTGGTCCCTAAGATCCTCGCCCCCTCTGAATACGGGCATGTACTGCCTACACAAGGCAGTACATGCCTGTATATGTAAACAAAGTAATGTGAGACAGGGAGATACCATTTCTCCAAAACTTTTTACTTCAGCTTTACAGATGATTTTTCAGCAGATAAATTGGAATAACAAGGGAATAAAAATAAATGGTGAATATTTAAATCATTTGCGGTTTGCTGATGACATTGTTATTTTTTCAACGAACCCATTAGAACTCCAAGACATGGTACAGGAGCTCTCAACTAGAAGTAAAGAAGTTGGACTCAAGATGAACCTACAAAAAACTAAGATCATGTTCAATAATTTCGTAGAGGAAACAAAAATACAAGTTGACAACATTGAGCTAGAAATTGCTGATTCATATATTTACCTTGGCCAGCTGATTTCAATGGATGGCAACATTATGAAAGAACTCAACAGACGTATTAAACTTGGCTGGAGTGCATTTGGAAGAAACAGTTTTATCCTGAAGGGGAAATTGCCTTTGTGTCTAAAAAGAAAGGTCTTCAACCAGTGTGTATTGCCAGTCCTCTCTTATGGATCAGAGACATGGAGTCTAACAGTTGGAGCAATACGAAAGTTACAGACAACGCAAAGGAGCATGGAGAGGTGCATGCTTGGAATAACTAGGAGAGATCGAAAAAGAAACACTTGGGTGAGAGAGCAAACTAGAGTAGAGGACATCATTGTTAAAGTAAAAGGGCTGAAATGGCGATGGGCTGGGCATATTGCAAGAAGAACTGATCAACGATGGACAACAGAAATTCTGAACTGGATTCCAAGAGACCACCGAAGACCTAGAAAACGTCCTCAAACTAGATGGGTGGATGAAATAAGAAAACAGGTTGGGGTGACGTGGAAGCGAATTGCTCAGGATAGACTTGTGTGGAAAGCATTTGGAGAGACCTTCATCCAGCAGTGGATAGATAATGGTTGAATATGATGATGATGATGATGATATTACAATGTATAATACGTATGGAAGTAAAAACATTTACAATACTTTTAGTTATTAATATATAAAGCGAAATCAAACCTTTTAGTGAGATTTATAGCACTGTTTATTTTTAACGAACCTGTCAACAAACATGTTATTTTTTGATGCAACCCTAAGAGTTTTCAAGGTGGACGTCAGTTATTCTGGTCCCAAATGTTTATTGTACCAACTTCATTCTTGAAGAAAATGACTATGAACAAATGCACTGATGTGTGCAAATGGGGGAGGGTTGATGGGGTTGTGACCCCCATTGCTATGAAATTTTGTATATATACATATAAATATATGAAGTTGTAGCTCTTTACACCTCACCACTGTAAGCATGTAACCCATTTATGAATTTTTTGCATACGCCTATGCGAAGGTGTAAGTGCTCCTAAACAGCGACATCCGTTTTAGAGCATGCAGTCAGATGGTTGGGAAGATGTTCTTATCGACATATTTAGAATAGAATTCAACGGGTCCTAAGTTGAATTCCTTTAAAATCACTGTTGCACTGCAAATAAATAAAACTACTCCTAATGTCCATATAAGCCTGAGAACTAAAATGAAACACGATTGCGGAAAATCACGTACTACTTTAGTTCTCTAGCATTTTGAGATATTTATTACGAAATGTGAACGGAATAAAATACATAGACTTAAGATTCAGAAGAAGAAAAGGGCAGTATTTTTGTGTGAAATAATTTGTATTTTTTCATGAATCGGCGGGCCTCAAGTGTCCCGCGGGCCGCGGTTGAAGACTCCTGGTCTACACCATCACTATTAGCATAATAAATACGCAATTTATTAAGGAGCATTGCATGTGAAAATGAAACTAGTAATGCAACTACAATATTAATTTTATGGTAAAGTGAACGTCATCAAGCAGAAGCATATTTAAATTAAACACTGCTTTGTTGATGTCTGTTATCCCTGTAAAGAGTTGTTAACAACAAGGCCTTAACCAGAAATTTTTTTGTGGAGGCAAGAATTTTTTACAGCCTCGCTAATGAATAAGTATTGGTAGTAAAAACGTTTTGAAAGGGGGGGGGCATCTGCTGCCTACGTCCCTGTTTAACAACAGGCTATCTTCGACTGGTATACCCCCCCCCCCAATATTTTTATACAATCGGCGCCCATGCGTTAAAGTCTAGTTGGTGGGAGGCAATAGCTTCCATCGTGGGTTCGAAACAATGCATTGTTTCGAACTCACGTTGTTCCAATGAATGATTGTCAAGTCGCGTCATTATATCCAATACAGATTTCCCTACTTGGGACAAAATTGCCTTCATTATAACCGATATATATTTAGTTAAGAATAGAATAGGAAACCAAACTTCTTGCAAAAATTCCGTTGTTATAACCGATTTCCACTGTATATATATATACAGTGAAAATCGTTTATAACGACGCCGGTTATAACGACCAACCGCATATAACGACGGAATTTTTACAAGAAGTTTGATTTGCTATTCTACTCCATACTAAATATATCGGTTATAACGACATCGTATATAACAACGAAACCTGCTATAACGACGACGATTTTGTAGTCTAAGCAGGGAAATTCGTATCGGATATAACGACGTGACTTGACAGTCATAAATCGGAACAATGTGGGTTAGTTATCAAAATTTAAGTGTTATTCTAATCTTGTTTATTTACAAATGTCCGAGAAATTTTTATTACTGCTAAACCTGAATATTGAAGATAATGAACCTTAAAAAGTGATTTATTAATTGAATATCACGAGGGTCATATTCTTTAGAGGCCTATTTTATTTTTTCAGCGTAGGGCCCACAAAACTCTTAAACCGGCACTGTTCGGAAGTCATTAGTATAATATAATAAATATTGTAAGATAATTTGACGTAGCATTACGCAGATTAGATTTATAAGTAAAGACAACGTTATAAGCGTAAGTAAGGTAATAATAAACATTATTCATTAGACTCATTTTCTACATTACATACTTTAGTGTTTTATAGAATTTTTTCAATTTAAAAAAAAAAAGTACTATGTACTTAGTGTGGCTATAAATATAATATAAACGGAAATTAAATTCATTATAATTAAGTATATTTTTATTTAATTTTGAGATCAAAAAGTTTAGTACTTTTTACTATCAAAATAATTTATAAAACTCTAGAGTGTATTATACTATAGGCTACTATGATTAAAAAAAAAATAAAAAATATATATACATTTATATATGTGTGCGTGAATTAAGCGGCGACGCATCCCAATATTTTAAACGGAACACGTCTAGTATCAGTCACCGTACTTCTTCTTTTTGCAAGGGTTTCATTGGGAAGGGTGGCCGCCGGGGGCGGCGCTGTAATCCCAGATCAGTCACCGTTTCATGAGGTAGGTTCTGGCATAAAGAGTATACTATAGCTTCAACACTTGTCTAGGTTTTATAATTTTCGGATGTTCAGTTCAGGTTTAAAGGCAACGAAAACAGCTAAAGTAGGCTAAATACGCGTTATGAGTTTGCCACTGTTGAAAACCGTTCGTTTTATTTTATAATTTACCTAAAGATCAAAATAAATATCCTTATTAACTAGAAAATATATAATTATTTTTTACTTATAAATTTTATGGAAAATAAATGACGACAAAAGGGATCTTCTTTTTTCTGAAGCTCCCGCCTGGCCTTGGTTGCGAGAGTTATCGGTATGCCACTGCCCTGAGACACAAGCCCCAAAACAAAACAAAAAAAATCGACAAGGAACTGATGATATTTTCGGAAGGATTTCAGTAGTAAATTTTTAGTGAGTTCCTTAAACCGGCAATATGTAGCTAATAATAAACTCAACGTTTCAAGAAAAACCATACATTTATTCAAAAAATTTAATAGTAATAAATTACCTTAGTGCTTAAAAATGTTTTGTATATAAATTTATGTCTTGGTTTCTCTTTGGCAGATTCATCAATTATTTTTGCAGTAGAGGAGACCGGGTCTAATTGATACACTTTTCGTATTTTGATTTTAAAATATTTTGTTTTTAAAATCCCAGGCCCAAATGATATTTCTTACTATTCTATGACTATTCCTTTATAAATTAATGGCTTTATTTCAATTATTGAAGTAACACTGTAAGACCAAAAAAAGTTTTAGAAAAAAATTTGAAGTTGATACGCAAAAATTATGATAATATTCATTTCTGCACAGCATCATCCCAACATGTTTTTGGTCTGACTAATCGGTCACTCTGAAGATAAACATAAATGTGATTGGCAATTTATACACGTGTAAGGAGGGCTGTCTTCTCCGCAATCTATGTGTGCCCACATTTTACAGAAAATGCATTGAATCCAGCCTTGTCCCGGTTTGGATGTAGAGTAAGTTTTTAAACACACCAAACAAAATGAATCTCTATACCATCCGATCCATATTGCTTGCGGGTTATTTTTTTTATTTAGATTTCAACCTTTTCGCATTTTCTCCTTTCTCTTGATTATTGGGTTTATTACTGCCATTTTTCTTTTCACATCCGAGTCATTTAAATAATTTCATATTTTCTTTGTTAATGGATTTCTTCATCTCCAGTTCTTTTCTTTGCTGGAATTAAGAACCCAATTGTTGATTCTTCGTTTTTTATATCTGTACCTTAGAAAAGTCATTTTATCTATAGAGAACGTGTCTCCCTTAAGAGACATCCTGTCGTTTTCAATTTCGGCATAAGGTCTGTCGAACATTTCAATGGGTATTTCTCCCATTTTTAGCCTTTTGCTTGTCATTAATCGGTATTTCTGGAGAGAAAAAAAAATGCGAAACACGTATCACAACTCTCATGGATTAAGTTGATAACCGTATCAACCTGGTCCAAGTTAATTGTATCAACTTGAGTCAAACGACGTCATTATACTAACCTCACAACTATAATAAACTGGTTACAGTTACAACTATTTCTTTCAACAAAAGTTCTTACCTGTTAACTAAGTAACACCATGATAACTTTATTTGAAAAACAGTGCAGCTGTGAATTCCTCTGTGACACTCAAACAAGAACCTAAAAATTTACTTTTGATGGTTTAACTATTTTTTACTCACGAAACTAAAACAATAACAGCAACTTCCTCTCTCACAAGCCTGCTGAGTGTTGAGCCCCCCACTTTACCCTGCTCTTTTGCGCCTGCGCGTTAAGAAAATATTACTGCTGTATCAATTAGACTCTGTCTCCCCTATCTGTTTTGTCCGAAATTTTTTGTTCTAGGTTTAATATGGCCATGTTGTTCAATCTGTCTTCTCCTATCGTACTCCTTAAATAGTTTTAACGCATTTTAAAACCTAAAAGGATCTTTCACCTGTTGCATTTGATATTGGCATTGTTAAAAATATTTTCGAAATAATATCTACATTAGGAAAAGTTCCACTCTCTTTGTACACTTCGAACTATTATTCAATAGTACTTCTGGCTACTTATTTATCAGCTTCTTACACTCACATTATATACATATTTCTCCTTTCATAACATTTATTAAAGTTCTTGCAAACTTCCTTTATCATTTATAACTTTTTAATATCACTTAATAGCACGCCTCCAAAAATCTTTTTTCCTTCTTTAATCTACATAATTATTATTATTCATAACTTTTGCAAAAATAGAGTAAACAACACTTACAATTCGATTGGACTCTTTACGTCCTGGTATGTATATCCAAGTGATATATACTCACTAATAAATACTTCAATAATAATGATGCACCAATAATCCCATTGATTATATGCGCCCAATAATAATCAAATAGTTTCTTTCCTTTTTTAAGTTTTATTTATTATGTGATAAGAATTGTTTCTTTAAAATAATAATAATAATACAAAGGGGATTTTAGAAAAATTAATACGATCGGAGCAGGACATGATGTCCTTTAGCCTACGAAAGTTTATCCAGAAGATCCGATTTTCGCGCGGAAATATTGTTTAAACAACGGTTTTCTCTTCTCGTCCAATTACCTTTTAGTATTCTCGTGCTCAAGTGTGTGTATGTGTACATAGGCGTACAGTTATATGGGCCCGTGCCCCCCCAATTCAAAATAAATTTCAATTTTACATATATTGTAATGTACAAATGTTCATAGTATATTCTTGGGCATCCTGAATAATTTTGAAAACTCTACGTCGATGTGTGTGTGTGTGATATATACGGGATAAGTATTAAGGCACGTGCCTAGAAGTCAAATCGTTCTCCTCCTCAGCTTTTTATAAGAAAAATGGCGTTGTTGAGAACAGGGTTTCCGCCATTATAATTTAATTCTCATTTTTCTTATTTAATTTTAAGTGGCAAAACTATAGTTCTGAAAGAAGCATTTAATCGTTTTGCACTCATTGTTGAGCTAATATGATTTTTAATTAGCTCTAATTTAATAAAAGAACTTTCTGTACTTATATATAAAATACGTGAATAATATTAAATATTGCATCTTTCGCTTTTTGTGTTGTGGCAACTAGGAATCTATCGAGCTCTGGGTCCCCAGCGGCCGCCAGTCGCTTAATCTGCTCTGCCACCGTCAAAACGTGGCAAAATTGCGGATTCACAAAAAATTTAAAAACTTTCGATGCTTTGTAAAACAGCCATTCCTTACTACATATCGCGATACATATAACGATAAAGTTTCGTCTGCCGATTTATTTTTCCCCCTCAACTGTTCTACAATCACGGCTGCGTTTCATTTCGTTGTTTTAATCCAAATTCAAAGCAATTTTCACACATAAAGCTAGACGTAACAAGTAACAGAGAAACAAGAGAACAAGTCAGAAGCGTCGCGTACAAACATGGAAGGAGCGGGCTATCTGCAAAGCGGTTATTTTTTTTTTTTTACCAAAAAATCATAAAAAATATGAATTTTTGAGGGGACAGTAGAAAATTGAGCGTGAGGATCTTGACTGAGGTTTTCCGTAGTTTTCATAGTATTGCCTGAAAAATCGTAAGGTGGAGTTAAAATCCGTACAAGTTTCGTATCTCTGTACGCAGTAACGCGAGGAGTAAGGCAGGTCACAAACAGCGGCTGATTCCACTTCTAACCAAGAGCACAAGGTTACGTCCTCCCTCCCTCCCGCGTTCTGGAAGTTGAATCATGTGCATTAGAAGACATTCTGGAGCCGCAAAATGATGATTCGATCTCGCGATGCCTTTTCACCACTAACAGCATTTTTAATGCAGAACATGAGAGTTTTAGGTTAAAATTGCTCTCAAATAAATATTTCATGACTTCTATGTTTTGTTTTTTTTTAAATTCCCTGACTTTTCCATACCTGGAAAATGCAAAATAAAATTCCATGACTTTCCAGGATTTCCATGATCCGTACAAACCCTGTTTTCCATACCCTCAACTTCTCGCTTTTTTACATTAAAAATTTTTCCTACAGCCAATTTACGTAACTCCGAGTAACGTTTTCCCATTACCGCTACAGCTTTTAGAGTTGCGAGCAGTACCGCTGCCGTACTAGAGCCTTGGAGGATGTTCTTCCCTTTTTGATATCTTTGTGCATTATTACAAGCATTGAGAATTACAATTTTCTCCTTCAACAGGAAAATACTAGGCTACTTTTTTTTTTCTTTGTTTGGTGTATGTGCTTTGAGATAAATTGTGATTATCGTACTTTGTTTAAACCGGAACTATAGATAATGAGAGGGCGGAATGTGTCCTATTTCTTCACATTTCTATTGTTGCAAGCTGTACTGGAAGGGCGTACGTCGTGAGCCCAGGGCCGCAAATTCGCTTAAGCCGGTCCTGGATAGACTACGCGAAACTAAAAAATGAAAATAAAACACAAATTAACGCAATTTAATTTTAAAAAACATTGGCAGCTGTTTCATAATACTGGCTATTTAATCAGAATGGTGCAAATAAAATATTAGTTTATTATCAGCGAAAATAGCTACGTGTCTTTGAAAACAGCTGTCAATATTTTCAAAATTAAACTGCGTTAATTTACGTTTTTATTTTTACAGGCTCTAACGTTTATCATGCCCTATTGCATAATTATTTCTAAAGGAAAATAGATTGGCGCAACAACAACAAAATAAAAAAAGATAATATAGTGTCCATAGCAAACGTTTGAATAGTCTAATACTATTATTATTATTCATTAGTTAAGTGCGCACACGACTATTTTCAACGTCAAGGAATGCATTAAACGTCGACTCTATTTGCGCATAATTAAATTATTCAATGTAATAAATCAAATTCTTAACGCTCGTACATTTAAAAGCTGTTTCAGTTGTAGTCATTTATGCAATATCGATTCTTGTTTTATTGACAACAGCAATAATCGGTTTACGAAATTATAGCATCGTTTGAGAAATGTGCTATAATATTTTTAAAGTCAAGAGCTTGGTAAAAGATTGGGTTAAAAAACAGACATCCAAGACGATATTTTTCAACCTGCTTTTGACGAAAATGAAATTATTCCCCCCCCCCTAGTCCGCGAAATTTGACTAGTTTCAGGCTCCTTCGATTACGGTAAGTGACACCTTTTACTACTATATTTTAATTCTCTTTTTTTCAGTTTTTTTTTTTTTAATAAGGAGAAAGATAAGAGGAGTACGATGGTGGTTGATAAAGACGCAATATACTCATCTTCTCACCTTCTGGGTTTCCTACTTGTATCTTTCTTGAAACTAATCGCACAATTGGTAATCTCACCCATTTTTCTACAACGATCATTTTGAGCGCATTGCTGATTTTCGCCATCTTCGATGTCGGTTTTCTTTTAAATAGGATAGAATTTAATTTAATTGTGAAATGCGTTGAAAAGTATGTTTAATTTCCTAGGAAAATTTCTTCATCCAAGCTATTTCTTCAAAAAAAACCACAACAATTAAAATTACAGTAATTATGACGATGGAAAATATTCATACGTAATCGTGATCTTGACTCGAACAAGATTTCATTTCGATCTGCAGGGGTCTAGAAAGAAAATAATTATACTATGATAGCATAAATGGAGGAGGGGGAGCTGTGTCCATCGCAGACCTGTGGCTAGGATGAAAGGGCAAGGTAAAGGGCACATGGGGCACTGGGCATTGTTGCATATATAAATAACTCGATGGGGCAACTGGGGCCCCACGTTCCTGCTGGCCCCGGCTTTGCTACAGGCCTGCTCCACTGTCAATTTTTTTTAGAGAAAGAGAAAACATGATTTTTCGCCTACTCCCTCTAGTTTTAAACCGTTTTTATCAGGAGGCCGACTTAGGATTTTCGATCATTTCGTTTACTCACGTCAGTGTGAATTGAGTATAAAAATAAATACTTACATGATCGCACCATTGTTTTAAAATTAAAAGATTATTTATGTCAGTGAAAAAGAATTACGTAGGGAGAAACAGATTTTTTTGAACAAATATATTTATATATATTATAATATACATTAACATATTGCTGTCATATGCAAATTTGCAGCTGCCAAGATGCATCAGTATATACTGCGTTCTGTGGAAATGCTTTACAATTTTAATGGTTACAATTGGCTCCATCCTGTCGAAAATAGTTCACCGATTAGTTAGCTGCTACCGGTTGATGAATTTCTACGCCGAATAGTTTATGTTGTACTCAATAAAAAGAGGCTGTGGTGTTAGGAATAGCTACTGTTCCACATTAAATCTTGATTATAAACTAACACGCAACTTTTTCTGTTTTTACTAGTGCCCTTGGCGGTCACTTGATAACGAACTCCCATAATCAGGTAAAGAATAAGTGGCCTTGTGTCTTGTAAATACATCACCCAGTGCCCTGAAATCTTTACGTCTGCTCCCAGAGGTGTTTCTTGAAAAAATTTTGAAATACGTGGAGACTGTATCTTCAAGAGTTGAAGTCTTCAAGAACTAACACTTTGTGCTTGTAACTACGTAACGTATTACTTCGTTTTTGCTCTTACCAGGACTGTCTCCAAAGGGTATGTGCTGTGTGCACTGCGTAAATCTCAAGAATTTTTAAAGATACCGAGCATGCGCAGCATACTCTCAAGAAAGTTTTGATTTTGTTGATTTTTGGCAACTTTCAACAAAGTTCAGATTTTTTTTTGGGCTGATCATTACAAACTTGAATGGAAGAAAACGAGGAAACACCCCCACCCTCCTCCTAAAAGCCCCAAGCCTCAAAATAATATCCTGCGTACGACCAGGAGAGGAATGAAAAACTGATGAAAGTGGTAACTGCCACCCTGAGCTTGGATAGACGACCAGTCAACGAGACGCGGTGATGTTACCAAGTCCAGTAACACGGCGATTACAATACTCTTTAATTAAGACAGCACCGCATACTATCAATAATTTTCTTCAGGACAGCCCTTGCTCTTACATTATGCTAATTGTCTTTTTCTGTATTAAATGGGATTTTAACACTTTGGCTTAAACCCTTAAGGTTGAGGAAACGATGCAAAATAACCTTGTACCAAGGGCGGACCCGAGAGGGACGATCGCTCCCTCCCCTCCACCCTTGAGCCGGGATTATATCATGGAAAATGAAAAGTACTGGACACTTGGCTAAAAATAGGAATCGGAAACAAATCCTCCCCAAACTTGAAAGATTTCTGGATCCACCCTTGCCTTGCACGTATGTAGTTTAACCCTTCAATACATTCGATTTCCAAATACAAATAACGCCAGAGATTTCACTCGGCCGGAAATTGTAATGGACTCGTCCGTTTTCCCTTCATCTGACCATCTATCATATGCATACATAAGTTGTTCTCTGCACTCAAGTCAAGGAATAAATGGCAACTGAGCCATTTATTCCTTGGATTGATTTATTCCTTGGATTCCATTTATTATGGATGAATGGCCAGCTTTTAATAATAAGGCTGTCAGTCTGTTTCAGACACTGATAAAAGAAAATGCTTTCTGCCCCCATTCTACTTTGATTTTTTTCATAGCTTGATTACTTACTGACTTAGAAGGGGACAGATACTTTGTGTTTCCTTTCTTAAACTTGTTTATTTACTACAAGCATTCATCCATACATACAATGAATCTACCCCCCACCCACCTCTCTATTCCTAGGCTGGGATCTCTCCTATTTAAAGATAAGACCATTTATGCGCTCCAGGCTGGCTTGTAAACCCAGGCACATTAGAGTATCCACCGGAGGATCATCACATACCACACGTCGGCTGTAGGGACGCTCAAAATCGTGAAAGGATGACAATTTTGGGGAGGTTTCCACAGCTTAAAAACGTTAAACAGTTAAGCGCATTCTTCAGCCAAATTTCACTCAAAAAATTTGTCGGTGATGACAGTATTAAAGTTATTTAAATATGAAAATTAATAAAAAAAATATAAAAATGTGGCAATAGGAAAAAAATGAAAATTTTCAAAACTGCTGAAAAAATTCTAAAATTCACGAAATAGTTGAAAAAACTCTAAAATGCACATGCAGGGATAAAATTACAGTCCTGGTCAACCCCCCACACCCCAATGTGATACAATTTTGTATATATACATAGGAATATATGGACTTGTAGTCTGTAATCCTCCCCCACCCCTTATACGCCTATGATTGAGTATAGTAAGAACCTAAACTAAAGCAAGGAGATAAAAAGGGTTTAAAGTGCAGGAAGGGCACAGGCGTACACAGAAAGTTCGTGGGGGGTTAAGCTCAATGGGAGATTAGAGCTACAACTCACATATTCCTATGTTAAATATACAAAATTTCATTGCAATGGGGTGTTACAACCCCCATCAACACCCCCCTTGCGTACACCAATGAGGAAGGGCAGCTACTTCTCTGCTCTAGAAACGTTAGTTTAATTACGTCATTGTTAGTTGGGAGATGGGGCTGGTTTCCCATTACTTCTAATATGTTAAATAGGATTGGTAGGACCATTTAGTGAACTCTTCGTTCGATGTGCTACCTTAAAAAAAAAAGGCTTTATTAAAATTAGTGGACGCATTTTGATAAACTTTTGTCTTGGCATTCAACCCAAAAAATTCACTTCTTACACACACAGTAAATAAATTTGGAGTATAGCAGAGTAAAAAAAAAAAAAAATTCTCGAAACTGGAAATTTCCACAACGTTTTGAAAATTACTGCTCCCTTCACAAAATGAAATATATTAAAAAAAGAAAAAAAAAGTTGAGTAACCCAAAATTTATTTAGAAGAATAAAAGTCACTTTCATCCCCCCAGCAAAACAATCAATGTGGGGACCCTGGTTCGACTCCAGGATGAGGACGGCGCTTCTTTTTCTCCAACTATAAATAAAAAGCTCTAGTTTGAGCTAAATATACGTGGGTGGCAAAAATTATTGTATAATAAATTCCCCCACGAAAAACTCACAAAAATCTCGCCCCGGAGGCTTTTCTGTGTTGACCATTATTTGGCAATTGTGTTATCCCTGTGAAGGGTAATAATATCTTACATCCTCATATACGGAGAAAAATGCGTTTGTTCTTGTCCTCGTTCGTCTAGTAGGTCAAGACACCGCGTGCTCAATGCGGGGACCCTGGTTAGAGCCCAGGATGAGGACGGCGCCTCTTTTTCTCCAAATATAAAAAAAGCTCTAGTTTGAGCTAAATATACGTGGGTGGCAAAAATTATTGTAAAACAAACAAACTTCCGTACACTTTAGGAATAACACCATTGTGCAACATGAGTACAGATTTCATTCATACAACATATCAGTTATAAATATAGAAATAACAATCTTCCGTCTATATGAAAAGTCATCAAATTCAATCATTCGTAACATATGGATCTTCTATCCTCCGGTAAACAGCAAGGTATTTCGAGCCATTGTTTCTGGATACTTTCTTGGCTTCTTCAGAACTTTCGTATAATTTTTCGACAACCACATCGGAGCCCTAGATTTAAAATAAAGTTAAATCATTGTTCAATCTCCTACTGACATCATGCATTTGCAATACTGCTCTGTACTACTATCCAAACGTATGGATGTATGTATTTTTCATGCATTTGGGACCCACCACCGGTATATGCGGGGTCATAGCTGCCCAATGCGATGCAATTTTATGCACATACATATGAATATATGAAGCTGTAATTCTGTGATACCCCCCACACCTTTTTATGAACTTTCTAAGTACATATAAATATTCAATGTGGAGGTGCATTTAAAAAATTTTAGCAAGGATACCTTAATTCCTTAAATACTATAGACGAGTATGTACGTCTGGACAAAGCTAGGCTCACACTGTTGAAGATAAATGTAGTCAGACCAATGCCCAGGGCTTCTCCCTGCTATGCACCAACGTTCGAGATAAACAGGTTCTACTGTATTTTTCCAAACTATCAATAATTAACAAATAATTGAATGATCAATTAACTTTTAGCTAATTATATATTCATCAATAAATTATTAATTGATAATTAAATGCCTAATTGATAATAATGGAAATTAAGAAATCTATAAATTAGAAACAACGAACTACAAACAGACGAAAAAGTACCCAGTATGGGAAGAAAGCAGGTAGAGAAGTAATTAGCGAGACCTAACCTTTGTCCATCCCGACTATTCAGAAGTTATAAAAGGTTAAATTAAAAACACAATTTTAAAAATTCCCTTTCAATAATTGTACCTTATAACTACGTATGTTATTTATCTGAGTCTAAACTGGGGGGGTTACAGCAATCCTTAAGCTATGGTGTAAACTTTTACTTACATTAACCGGAAATTGCGATGACTTGGGTTCGACTCCCACTTGGAACAGAAAATCATTCTTTACTTTGCGACTATTTGTACAAATATGATGTAAACATTAAGGCTTAGCCACTGCTGCTGCATTGTTATCATTGTCAGGTGTCGTTAAGTTGCAGTTTGTGGTCAGGATATTGTTACAACTACCGCCAAATATAGAAATGTCTCAACAAATATTCTCCCCTTGGCATTTACTTCTTTAAATATAAGAGTATGATAAATGCTATTCTTTTTTTTATCACATTCTTGCATTTTTGTTATGCTCGCTTGGTTCCTTAACCCCTTCTGCCATCGTCTGGGGTTATTAACTGCAGTTGGCGGTATATGGACTATCAACAGCAGTTGCACTTTTACGGGGCATGGTTATTGACTGGCATGCCAGTCAATAACAGGCAAAAGCAAAATCTTACCAATTCTTCATTAGGTATCCTTTGAAATAAGGGGTGTTGATCAAAATGTTCCACCATCCAATCGTGAAGGTCTTTTACATCAGTTATGGTGTACACAATGCCCTATGAAAATGTACAACGAATTACATTTAGACTACAACTCATAAACTCATTGGTAACTAATCATAGAAACACTGCCTTCTACGGAAATTATTTCTTTGCACTCTATAGTGCGAAAGCAACCACAATCATACAGCTTAAAATTAAGCAAAAACATGTAAAAAAGCTTACAATGTTTTTTTCACGAGTGTATTGCATAGCTCTATTACCCCCATGAATGTCATTAGTAAGGCCTGGATTTTCATGCATAAAATTTAGCTCAAATAATATGCAAATATGCACGAAAATATTCAAGTGCATAGAAATCTGGATCCTACTCCAAAGAGATAACATATAAAATGTCAATTTATTTAAACAGTGCAAATGTTCTTGAAATTATTACATAATATGCACTGAAATGCATAAAAAATATCACTTTGTTACGTCCTCGAATATGAGTATGCACAAAATTAATACAAAATACACACCACAATGTATGAAATACGTACAGAGATATGTTTGAAAATATGGCATCATAAGTAGTGGCATAGGCAGAAAGTTCATAAGGGGGTTATAAGCTTAATGGGAGAGGTTACAGAGCTACAACTCATATACTGTATTCCTATGTTAAATATACAAATTTTTATTGCAATGGGGTTATAACCCCCAAATCCCCCTCTGGCTTCGCCTCTGATCATAAGCCTTGGATTGGGTCCAAGGACGCCGCCAGGGTGAAATTTTCTTTGGTTGGGGAGGGGGGAGCCCAAAGGCCATAAAAATGGAATTTTTTTACTTCACCTTTTTAATTTTACTTCTTTTTTTTTAAATCGAAATATGGGGAGTAAATGGCCCTCATCTACTATAACTATCAGCGCACATGGCTTGGACTGGAAAATATTAGACTTGAAAGTATTATACATATTGAGAAATATCACCACACAAATATGCAGACGCCTAAAATTATTTTTTTCTAACTTTAATATTATCTAATTATATCATTTACAATGGAAACATATTCTGTAGAATTTTTCCCATTTTTATTTAAAATTAAAAAAAAAACCTAATTGACTGAATTATTTACAAGCGGATTAGGAAAAAAATAAAAAACTTTTTGAAAATTTTGCCAAAATATGCAAATGCATAGAAATCTGGGACCTAGTCATTAGTATGTTCCACATGATTTATTCAATGAGCATCATATGAAAAATTACCATGTGTAGTTTTATAGTGCAACAACACAAATAGTTTGGAGCATGAAGCGAGATAATTTTCAATAATATGAAAAAATAACACATCTGAATATATGGACAAAGCTATCAATTGTATTTTAATTGCCAAGTCATAAGCGGTTTTAATTAATAGTAGTACTTAAAAATAGAGTTCAATTACCGATGGTACAGATAGTCATACATCTTTTGAATGCTTACAACAGATTCTACAAGGAACTTTTATTTTGTTCATTTTACAGCGTGAGTACTGCCCAGGTCATGTCGTGGTGGACAGCTTCTGAAGCACAGAATCTGAATTTGTGTTGCCTACAGAATTATACTCTTAACTAAATTGAGCAGAAAAATGGCGCAAGTGCTTTATGATCCCAATGGAAGCAAACCTGGGTTAATGACATAATAGATGAGCATATAATCACTTCGTCAGCATGGGGCTCTATATTCTGTTGGCTTTGTATTGCAAAACTCCATATTCTTACTTATAATTTATGACGAAAAGCAAGTTGAAGACATGCAGCACCAGGGTCTACAGTTTTCGGAGAAATCCAAACCTCTTTCTCGACTAGGGAATCAAGCCCCGGACCACGAATGTGCAGGGGGAAAAGTGGCAAACATTGAACAATTGTGGGAATCTACCGCAGATTATTCACATCTTTGACAAATGTGTAACCACTATGCTGCTGCAGAATTATAACTTTATTTATCACTATGTACAGAGAATATTTAGTTTGATACATATATCTTTAATAGTGGGCCCAACATCATAAAGATGGGCAGTAAAGTGTTGAAATATGACATTTTTTCAATTATTTGAAAATTATATAGTTATATAATATATCATGTTCTGTATGTATGTACAATTAACATATATATATATACACACACACACAGCAAAACCTGTCTAAACCAGAACCTCCATAAAGCAGAAACCTGCTCAAAACAGATTTTTTTTTTTTGTCGTCCTTTTGAAAGTCTATGGCATTTATCATTAGCTAAAACGGAAAGAACTATTTAGTGGACTGATAAGTAGATGAAAGAATATATCAAGTTTCTCTTGATATGTTCTTTTAAGAATGCCTCCATTTTAGAAACAAAGATCATACAACTAGTGAAGATTATAGAGATCATAAAGCTTATTTATGACCTCTACAATCTTCATGTCTATCAATATGGATAAAGTAGATAAAAGAACACTTACTCCTACTTGTAAAACATATGCATATTCTGCTAATAACTGGGGACTAATAATTCTCCATTTGTGTTTTTTATTCTTGAAGTGTGGATCAGGAAAGAGGAAAAACATTTTGCTCAGCTAAAAGAAGAAAGAAAATTGAATACTACTACAAGTTATCAAATACGCCAAAGAGCCTAAAATCAGACCAAATAATACAATATTCATTAAATTTTTTAAGTTTGGTGAAACACACACACAAAAAAAAGGGGTTTATTAGTTGAATTTCTATGGTGCAAGGACAGCAAGGTTCATTCTGCGCCAGGATCTAAAGTTTTTCCGCGGAATTTGAATCTCTTAAGGCAGAGGTCTTTAATCCGGGGTCCATTGACATGTTTTATGCGGCCCGCTAGCTCATGAAAAAATACAAATTGTTTCACACAAAAATCATGTTCATGCTCCCCCTGTGTGAGTCTGAAATATATGTATTTTACTCTGTTGGCATTTTCATATTTCGTAATAAATATTTTAAAACACTAGAGAACTAAAGTAACACTCTATTTTTCCCTAAATCATGTTTTACTTTAGTTTTCTAGCGTATATGGGCATTAGGTTTAGTTTTATTGATTTGTAGTGCAACAGTGATTTAAAAAAAATTCATCTTAGGACTCATCAAATTCTATTCTAAATATGCTGATATGAACATCTTCCCCACTATCTGACTGCATGCTCTGAAAACGTTACTGTTCTGAAGCATTTACATCTAGGCTGACGTAGAAAGTTCATAAAGCATGTGGGGGGAAGGGGGGGTTACAGAGCTACAACTTCTTATGTTCATATGTGTGTACAAAATTTTTTGTTGCAGTGGGAATTACAAACTCCATTAACCCCTCTCCCCCTGCATACATCAATGGGTCTGTAAACAGTTGTTTCCAAAAATGAAGTTGATGAAACCAAAAGTGAGGACTAGAATAATTTATGCCACCTTGGAAACACTTTTAGGATTGTAATATCAAAAATAAGACCTGATATTAACAGGATTATTAAAAATAAGCAGAGCCAAAAATCTCGCTAAAAGGTTTGATTTTGCTTTACATGTTAATAACAAAAAGCATTATAAATGTTTTTTGCTTCCATACATATTTTATATTGTAATAGGCTATATACATTTAGTTCCAGAGGCGGATCTGTAAAATATTTTTGGGTGTGCATGCAAAACTAAGATAGACATAA
>QLNU02015270.1:71756895-71783995 GCA_006491805.2 Dysdera silvatica
TAATTTTAAAGATGGCATATGCATAGACTTCAATTAGCATAGGCGTAGACCTATCTAGCCCATCCAATAATTTGTAATAAATTGCAATTGTAAATCGCAAACAAATAAAAAAAAATAGTGGGAGAATGAATGAGTTAAGTTTTAATAGCTTCTGTCCTTTAAAATTCCATAAAAATGTACCCCCTTGGCATGACCCCAAAATTATTACCGAGTTTTCTGAAAGTGCTCTAATCAGCAGCCATAATGGTTTTAAAGATGGTGTACTCACATTCTTTCATTACAAAGACAAGAAAATAAGGAAAAATTATAAAACAATCAAATATACAAAAATTCAGAAGCTAAATATGAGATGCACTTGACCGTAAATCTCAACAAAATAATTGTAACTTAAATATTACTACAGATAAATGCCTAAAAAAATGCTACATTTCGAAAACTGAACATTCGATCAATCTATACTCATAAAAAAAAAAAAATCTTGTAGCCGACCAGCGGTTTTAGAAAACTCTGGATTTCTCAGAAACAAGCTAGGGAGTACCTTGTTCTGACGTCAAATTGAAATTATATATTCGCTAACTATAAATAAAAAAGTTCAAAACACAAATCTAGATGATAAAACTTCAAAATTATAATCATAAAAACTGCCACCCATGAATATATCTCAATGTAATTACAGTAAAATATCTTTAGCAGACACTCTCAAATGACAAATACTTTTCCAATTCTTAATGACGTTTATCCCCTAGTCATCCTGAATAGCAGACAGCTATTCAAATCCCGAGATGTCCATTATTTCAAGATTTTATTTTTCCTACATCTATATCAAAAGCAACTACAGATATGCATTGCAAGGAACAATAATTCCTTTTATGCTATACCATAAAATCTGTCTATAACGATGTTCTAAGCATCTGGGAAAAGTATCAATATAGGCAGTTTATCATTATAAAGATCAAACCTGATATAACCTATATCTGTCAGGACCATGGAAAATAAGCTATAGGCAGATTTAATTTTATATCAGTTGAATATAAAACAATTTAGTATCACAGAAATACTCGAGTACATCTAGGCCATGGGTGGTGTTTTAAATACCTCTTTTCCAGTTACGAGAAGCCTCATTTCCAACAGAAACTCTTTTCTGCCTTGAATATTTTCTTCTACTGTTCCGTCTCTCCCTCTCTCTCTCTGGCATGTTACACTGGATTAATTAATCTATTTTAGTTAACAAGCTTAATCTATTAAGAGAAGGTTGTCATAAACACTAGACTATCAAGAAACCATATTAAGAAGGAGATCATCAAACGTGCAACAGGTGCGTCTTCTGAAGTAGAGCCCAGCTTTATCCATAATGCTTACTTCTGATATGCATTGCCTATAATCATTGGCATAACTAGCCTCGAGGTGCAAGTATGACCAGGGGTGCCCATGTGAGACCTTCTAAAGGGGAGGGGAGGGGGGCAGCTGAGAAAAATAATTACCTCCTTTACAAGGCTGTCAAACATTTTAGTGATTATACAAGGCGTTAAAATGCTACAAAAATAATTGTACTGCTCAGTGGCGGCTCTTGGCGAGATTTTTGGCTGTGCACATGAAGCCAATTCACCAAAACCCAAAGTTACCTTAAATTTCTTTCTTATTTACTGAATGAGCTAAAAACCAGTTTCTTGACGAGTATAGGCAGTAAATTCATGTGTTTTGATGAATTAGCCTTCATGCACACACCCTAAAATCTTGCCACGAGCCGCAACTGATACTGCTTGACAATTATTAATGAACTAATGTGATTGCAAATATTTTTAACATAAATGCATAGCATAATCAAGCAAATCAAATTTTTGAAAGGCTGGAGACCCTCCCTGCTCACTTATATGGGCGACAATGGGTTTAACTATGGTCCCTATTCCAATACTTCGCCGATTCGTTTGTAATTTTCGTTTCTCTAGGAAGGGGACTAAATTCTTTCTAGAGGGATATAAGACCACCTAGTCCCCCTCCCCCCATAGTTACGCCAATGCCTACAACATTAAAAAAAAAAACCATCATAATACGCACAAAAATACAAACAGAAAATACTATGAACTTACACAACTAAACAATGATCAGCAATAGGATTGCTGTGTGCTCTTTGCCTGTAATATCGTTTTTGCGGGAGTGATATGGCTTCCATAGTTATGCCTCTGAGACTCGTCAAGAAATGAACAGCCAGACCCAAAATATAGTTTTCTTTCTGATTTTACTTCTTCTGCGTGAGTATATCTACTACCATGTGACTGAACTTAATATAAACAAAAACTTTTCAAGCTGAAGGTAAATACTTCTGTGGAGGTGATAGCTTCGATGTCAAAATCTCTAAGACATAAACATGGTAAAATAATATTTTGAAGATTAAAAATTGAGATTACTTTACAAATTTCTGAAGCATTTTAAGTTGCAAATTTTAAATTCGTACACGCAAAATTGACGAGTGAATAAAGCTTATTATTATTATTTGTTCAGTAGTGAAGGTTTGAGAAAAATAATCACGCAATCGTCGTAGGTGCTCATGGGCCCGTTTATTGTAATTAATTAACCACCCAAAAGTAGAGTTTGGAAAGTAAAAGACTTATTGATATTTTTATTCACGGTTCTCTAAACAACTCTCGCCCTTTCTGTGAAAACAGAGCTGCCTTCGGAGATCCCCCGTTCCTAACCACCATTAAAAGCGCAACATTAAAAAAAAAACAAAATCCGGTGCAATATGATGGATTCTAACCCTTTTGAGTCTGTCTATTAGTAAGTTAATCTGGATTTATTAAACATCGCTAATAAATTAGTGCAGCGAAATTAATATAAAACGATTTTCATTTTAAAATAAGAGTTGTTTTTTTTTTTTTTGACCAATAGGGCGTGGCCAATCGAGTATAGGCCACTAAAAGCTGCTTCACCTTGAAGGAATGTTTTGAGGCTGCAGTGCTCTTCCTACCTCCATAACATACAACGCGATTTTGTTTTATTTTTTTCCAGGATGTCCAATTATCTTGTTGTTACGTTAAGATGTGGTATGATCTACGTATTTGAATTTACAGAATCAAGGAATTAAAGCGACCTCCTTTTAACGAAAGAGCATACACATACACGTATAAAACCGCTGTGCAGATGGCTGATACTTTTTAAAATTTATTCTATACCTTCCTTATTTTGTGTTCTACCTTTTTCTTATGCCAGGGATCAACACTCTATTAGAGGTACCATGTCGAAGTAATCGTGCAATTTCATTCCCGTGCCAGTCCATAGTCATCAAGATGTGAAAGCTTTTTTTGCCATCCAACCATTAATAAAAATTAAGTATATTATTATGTTTCTGATACCTCAAAAGAGTTTTTTTGAACATGTCTGCACACTTGACGATTGCAGCAATTTATTTATATTGTACATTTAATTACAATTACATAATATATGATTTACAACGATTTAATAATATAAAGTTAGCGTGATCTTTCTACTGGATAAATCCACATTCGCTATTCCAATGGTTTTGAGAAGTATCAATACTATTTTTTCTTTTTCGCAGGAGGCGTTTTCATAGTACATTAATTACTCAAAATACTAACCAGTGGCATAGAAATTAAAAACTATGGAGTGTTCAAATAGCTTTGAAGATTACATGATGTGGCATGTTAGAGAATGTGTTTTGATATTCAATGGGAGGGTTGAATCCCCACTTCTCTGTGACACTGATACAAACGATGCCATACTGCCTTGTTGTGTAGTGATGTAATGAGTGATGTAATGAACGGAAGGGCATGTGGAAAAAAAATGTTAAGATATAGATATTTGAATGAAAAAAGAACTAACATTCGTTATAGAGGTCTCTCAATCTGATTGCAGATTACTGTTATAGGCAATTTTCCTACCAATGTTTAGCAGCACCCCACTTTAAGAGATGTGAGAATGGGAATATGTTTATTCTTTTTTAAAATAAAATTCATCTTATGAATTTAAATGATCATATTTGGAATTTTATTTTGGCTCTGGAATCACTCTATATGCCATTAATAATTGGTCCACATTCCATGCATGCGATCTGTTCCTCAGTCCCATGAAAAATATTTTAGTTTCCATCTTTAGCTGAAAAATTAACAGTTCGGTGCAACTCCAGAACACATTAACATGGCGATTTTTGTGGTTCCATTCTAGAACTGTTTTTTTTATCTTTTTAGTTTTCCTAGCAACCATGCAAGTTTTTCTCTGTGAGTGTAGTAAAAAATTCGTTTCCTACATTTGCAGAAGTGATGACATTTTTTAAACCTAATGCGTAATAACTGTCACATGCACATTATAATCCATCCTATTGGAAATCGCCATGGCTTCGGTTCTTTAGCTACACCAGCAGCTCTTTAGAGATAGTTTATTTTTTGTATTTATTGTGGATAACATTTCTTTTTAGTGATCCTGACACTGCATATTCTTGTCTGTTTGTATACCATAAAATACAAAAGGAAGCCCCCCGCTGTGGTGCAGTGCATTTGTCTGAAGTGTTTCATTGTTATCAGTAGGACCTGGATCTTGATGACCTAAAATTTCCTAAAAAAATGCCCTTAAAAAGATGACAAAATGTCCTTAAAAATAAATATATATATATATACCCGTAAAAAACAAACTATTTGTATTATATTTTTCCAAGTTGTAAATTAAATAACTTCAACTTTAAACAATTCATTTACTAAAATTTTCATTCGTTCTCTACGATACTTCAGAAAAAAAGAAATAAATGCCTGTTATAAATGAATTTTAATAATGTGTAATCTAATCACTTGCAAGAACATCAAAATTGAACTGAATAATTATGCATTTTTTAACGTTGTCAAAATTACATTTTATTTTCTAAAAACAAATCCTTATGCATGGAAAAAATCTTCTCAACACTTGTGTTATATTGGTACAACGACTCACAGAAAGAGACTTACATATGTTATTGGAGCATATTTGAAGAAAACGCTTTCATTTTTATAGAAAATTCTTCATCAATTCCCAATATTTCTGCCTCTCTAGTTCAGATATCACAAATTTTTTTTGAAGTCTGAAACCCAGAGGGGTTTTTTTTTTATTATTTTTTTTTAAGCATAGTTTAATTTTGCAACAATGGAGTGTCCAGTCTTCCCCTTGGCCTTTTTTAGTACTTCGCTTTCTTTATCGATGTAACCAATTGGGTCAACGAGTTCCATTCTGAGCTCTTAAATGTGGAAGGCAAAATGCTATAATTTGATCTTATGTATGCCAAATTTCCTTCTACTTTTTCCTGAGAGAACAGACATCGCGCAATTTGAATAAATGCTACGTACTCCGGCTGAAACTCATTTACTGTCGCCTTTACAGCATCAAAATTTCCGCTGTAACAAATATACATTCATTGAGCATCCAACCATGTTCCCTAATGCATTGTCAAAGAATTTGGTGGCAAAGTTAAACTAGGAGCTTGTGTTTTAAAGACTTCTGTACGATAAAGAGATTTCAAGAATTTTTTTTAACATTAGAAACAAGTCTATCTTTATCGACGTCCAGATAATTTGCCTGAATTTCCTCAGCAACCCTAATGTAAGGTGTGATCAAGGCAAGTGACATGCACTAGCTTTGGATAAAAACATTTAATTGTTTTCCAGTATTTACTATGTTTGGCGTAGCATCCGTTAAAAAAGAGCAAAACGTTGTTACATTTCACTCCGTTTGGCCACAAAAAAAGTAAAAGATTTCTCAAATATCTGATAGACGGTTGAATGATTAACCGTTTCAAGTACCTTGAAATTCAATAAAAATACTTAATATAAGGCAATAGTTGGGAAGTGTGCCTGTAGGGTTCAAATAAAAGGTGAGAATGGCGCTAAAGGCAAAATTAAAAAGGCTGCAATTGATATATTTAGCTGACTGACAAAGGAAGCTGTTGAAACTTTTTTCGTCTAGAGATCCTAGTTTTTGGTTATTGCAACTTGCTTGTAATTCTTACGAAAGTTTAATTTTCATGAAAAAAACTAGCAAAAGATGACCTAACACAAAGAAAAATCACCGAAAAGGCCTTAAAAACAGGAAAACATGCAAAAAAACTGCAAATGTCATCAACGTCCAGGCCCTTAGTTATCAAGGTTCAACTCCCAACTGTGCTAAAAAAAAAAAATTTCTAATTTCTCATAGTAGTCTTGGGCTTCGTTCCCTAGGCCTTAGAAGTTTCGGCCATAGATTCAGTGACACCCTGTATGGATTTAATTAATGAAGAATCTGTTGTACTTTTGTCGATTTCATCATTTGAATATGTGTATCGTAGTAAAAGTCCTTAATTAAACTAAAATTTATGAATATACACAAGTGAAAATGAAATTTTTTGAGGAGGGGATTGGCTCATTATATATCTGGTGTTCCATGTGTATTATATATTAAGTCTAATTAAAACTGTATGTTTACTATAACTGTAAATTCGTCATATACATGCTTTGTAATAAAAAAATTCCACTTAGCTTTATTGAGAATATGTACAATTTTTTTTTTGTTTCAAAATTATGTTAAAATATCTCAAAAATTATTAAATGCAAATTTTTTGTATATACAGATGGTTTTGGAAGCATCAAATGTCACAATTTGGATTATCCTGTATCTCAAAATGTGGAAAGATACTAAGCCAAGTCTCAACTGCAGAGTTAAAAGCTGCAAGATTATAAAGCAGGAGTGAAGTGCCTCAACATTGGCTTTATTAAAGGTAAATTTTATTTTTAGTAAAACTACTTTTTTTCTTTCTTAGAGTATGTAATATCATTAAAGTGAAATTAACATTAGGATCGCATTTAGATTTTTCGCTAAATCTGATTGTTTGTTTGTTTTTTGGTTTTACGGCTCAAAGACTACAGTGGTCATGCTGCGCCGGGACCTACTGTTTTCCGAGGAATCCGAACCTCTTATGGCCTAGGGAACCAAACCCCGGACTACAGTGAGCAGTGCGATCTTACACTAAATCTGAGTCATCTTTACTACAACTGCCAAAAAATGATAAACAGGATGCTTCTCAAATAATATCATTAATACAGTGGTTCTCAACCTTTTTCTGTCTATGCACCCCTTTTCACCATGTTTTAGGTTATCACCCCACACTCCCACTGGGGTATGCAGGGGGGGGGTATTGATGAGGGTTATAACCCCCCCATTGCAGTGAAATTTTGTATTTAACATAGGAATATATGTTGTAGCTCTATAACCCCTTAGAACTTCCTATGTATGCCTATATATACTCCCAACCCCTTTTAAGATTTATTTGGCTAGCAACATCAGTAATTGCTTCAGTTTACCAATTTGAGTCGGCAATCCTCCTCCTATCCCCCAGTTAAATCATGAAATCCCCGCCCCCCGGTTGAGAATCCCCACCCTGATAGGAGGCAATAAGATAATAGTAGAAGTATTAAAATTCTTGAATAGTGCCTTTTTTCATTAGGGAAATTGCAGTCTTTTATGGGGGGGGGGGTCTTGCTAATGATTTGGGTACTAGATGGGGGAAAGCAAATTTTGTAGAGCAGTCACGTGCAAATCTAAAATGTTTTTGTAAATAAATTATGACGGAGGATTTACACTTGAAAGAAAAGCCACATCTGCCATTTACGAAGCAACAATACAAATAACTAGCTGAGAACTAAATAACTGTATTATAATTTTTTTTTTTAATTGATATTTACATTTATGAACCCCACAAATCCTCAGTGTTTTTAATGCTTTTTCATAAGATTAAGATTTCCATTTAACTGGATGATATTTTGTCGTATTATATTATACATGCACAGGTTTTCTTCTTTAATGCATTGTCTGTCTTACGTGTTTTTAGATTTAAAAAAAGAAAAAAAAGGAACGTTCAGTAACAATATTATTTATATGTACTGACAGACAATGGATGTTGATTTAGCGTTACATTAGCAAAACATTTCGGCATTCCAGAAGTCTAGGAAACCTGTACTAATATGAAATTCACATTTTAGGTAATTCCAAATGCTATCAAAAGGAAAGAAAAATTGGCCAAACTTCAGAATTACCCCAGTCGCCAAAGGCGTTCTAACTTCCTTCTTGGATGACGTCATCATGGATTGACATTTTGCGAGTTGTGAATTTTTTTAAATGTTTTGAAAAAACACAACTCATGTTGTGGCATGAAGTTTCGTAAAGTCAGAATATAACTGTTGGGGGGGTTGTTTTGTTGGGTAAATATGCTTTCCTTTCATCGATGTTATGACCACTGCATATACAGAGGTGAGTTTTTTTAATGGCGTTCAAATTGCAGAAGAGTGTGGGTCCGTTCTGTACTGATTTTGGTGGCGGAGTGCTGTCCTCACACACTTGGCTTTAATTCTGGAAATGCTTGTTCATAAAATTTCCATTGCATGAAGCTATCATGGCAACGCGAGCATTCATTCGACGTTCAGGATACAAGCTGGGTTTTACGCCTGGGATTCTGCATAATCGATACTTAGAAATGTAAATTCATTTTAAGAGTACAGCATTAATTTTGGCGACTGGGATGATTCTTGAGTTTCACCAAAAAATTACCAACTAACTTCCCACTGTTGTCCGAAGGAGTGGTTTCCTAGACTTTAAGAGATTCTGATTCCTTGAAAAACTGTAGGTCCACTACCATGTGGTTGCATAGTAGTAACCCACTTGGCTACCATTCGAATAATCCAGATTTGATTTAAAAAAAGCCTGAATTACATCGGGTGAGTTTGTATGCTCATTGCTGGCAAATTTACTCACTCAGTGTAATAGAGTTGTCTAGTTAACTCGCCGCTCGCATGGCTAGTGCTTGTGAAGTTGATTAGTAGACTACTTTTCATACTAATTGTCTGGGTTTTTCCAAATTTTATTGGCTGAAACAAATCCCTCAAAAGAGGTGGGCAGAGTTGAAAGCCAGTTTAGAAAAATTGCTGTTAGTAGTCATCTGACGCACATTTTTACCGAACGAATGAGCAAGTTTTACAAGCTATGTGTAATCGTGACTTGCTAAGCGAGTTTTAACTCTTTCACATACTGAGTAGTTTATAAGCTAGCAAGCAGCATGTAAACTTGCCCAATGTAATTGAGGCTTATCTGCTGGTCTTTTCTTCATCAACAAAGTTCAGTTTGTTTCTCTGGGCCGAAAAGATCTGGATTACTTGAAAAACTGTAAGGTTTGTCAAAGTTCGTAAAATTCCATCGAAGTTTCGTAAAAGTCCTGGTGGAACATGATTATGGCTGTCCTTGCATCTTAAATGAGAACAAACCTTAAGACAATAACCTAAAAAAAAACAACCACTGGTTCGATCCCTGGCTGTGAGTGTAAGAATTTCTTTTCTTTTGCTGTTGTAGGTCGAAATGTAGGTTTTATTCTAAAATCAGATAATGCTATGAATTAATTTGAATTATTTCATGAACTTTCTATTCACTTAGTTCTACAATAATTTATTTATGCAGTTCTTTTTATGTATTTTAATTATTTTTTTCTACCAAAAAGATTATTAACTTACTGTCATTTTTTTTCTAGAACTGTGGCATGTGAAGCTGATGAACTCCTCAGTGGATGGAATGACTACTGTCCTATTAAATCTTCTATAGACAATTTTATTTACACCAGGAATATTTTTAGAGAATGTCGAAAGCAGTGTGATCAGAAAAATGTGCATTTTAATGTTATTTCTGATATTGCTTGTTAACTCTAAGCATTTTTTATACGTATTTGATTGTGTAAGGGGTATATAATGATAAGCTAACTACTTAATAGCGAGAGTGTCCTGTAAGGGTTTTCTTACGTAAAAGAGAAAGTGGGTTTTATTTGTGTCACAGGTCTATCAAAAATTGCGGATTGTTTAAGTTTGATCTACAGAATACCTCCAACGCTGTTGGTAAAGGTATACTTTGCTGACATTATCCTATAGCCTAAAATTCTGAAAGAAAGGCTGGTTAACCACCGTTGGAGATCACTTTATGCTATAAGTTCTATTTTAAATGTAGTGTTCTTCGGGACCAAAGCTGTAAACCCATTTTCAGTCAATTTCATATTTGAAAGTCATTTTGGTATAGCATCGGTCATTAAAGCTTTCTTCGAAATTAGTATTTATCATTGTATAGTATAATGTCTAAGAATAAGAAGCAGTTGAGGTGTGAATTCTGTTGCAAAAATTTTCTCCGAATTGCACATTTAGAAAATCACAGGAGAATCCACACTGGGGAAAAGCCTTTTGAATGCGAAGTGTGCCATAAAAGCTTTACCTTAGCTTCGACATTAAAAGAACATAAACGAGTGCACAGTGGTGAAAAGCCATACAAATGCCAAAAATGTCAGCGGACCTTTTCCTTCTCTTCAAATCTGAAAGTTCATCAACAAACACATAGCGGAGAAAGGCCGTTCGAATGTGAAATATGTCATAAAAACTTTTCTCAACCATCAAACCTAAAGAGTCATATGAGGACACACAGTGGTACGAAACCTTTCCAATGTGGCATCTGCCATAAATCTTTTACTCTACAGAAGTATTTGGACACCCATCAAAGTAACCACACTGCTGAAAAGGCTTACCAATGTGGAGTCTGTAGTAAGACTTTCACCCGAGCAGCATACTTAAATGTGCACGCGGGAACACATAGTGGTGAAAAACCTTTTGAATGCAATTTTTGTCAGAAATGTTTCACCCGAGACACAGGTTTAAAGCGTCACATTGAGCAATTGCATACGGGGGACCACAAACCTTTCGAATGTGAAATATGTCATAAGCTTTTTAAACGGAAAGATGCCATAAATTGTCATATAATAACACATACTGGAGAAAAACCCTTCGAGTGTGATATTTGTCATAAAACTTTTGGACGAAAAGCAGAATTACGGGTTCACATACGCATCCACACTGGTGAAAAACCTTACACATGTAAGATCTGTCCCAAAGCATTTTCTCAGGCATCAGGTTTAAAAAACCATGAAAGAACGCACTCTGGTGAAAAGGCCTTTGAGTGTAAAATTTGTTTCAGAGCTTTTGTTCTTATTGATGGTTTAAAGAAACACACGAAAACACAACACGCTGAAGTTAAAGAAAGACAGTTTGAATGTCAGTTCTGCCATAAGAGCTTCTATTGGCAGCATGGTTTAAACTCGCACATGAGAATACATACCAAACCAAAGGCATTCGAGTGCCAAATATGCCACAAAACTTTTCATCGAGGCGATAGTTTGAAAATCCACCTGAGAACCCACACAGGTGAGAAACCTTTTAAGTGTGAACTCTGTTGCAAGTCCTTTGCTGAAAGAGGAACTCTAAGTAAGCACATCAGAACACATACTGGTGAAAAGCCCTTTACGTGTGAATTGTGTCACAAATCCTTCATTGACAGGTCAGCTTTAAGCAGGCATATCAAACAGCATTCTGGTGAAAAACCTTTCAAGTGTCAATTCTGTCCAAAATATTTTATAGATAAATCAGCTTTAACAAAACATATCAGAAGCCACACGAATGAAAAAGCTTTTAAGTGTGAAATTTGTGGTAAATCCTATACTCTTAGTTCTTCATTATATAATCACCAAAAAATATGGCACCCTGGTATTATGCCTGATTTGAAACAAATAGAAGCTATAAACTCGGCCATGACATTTTCTAAAAGATATACCAGTATTAAACCTGATACGAAAAAAAGTGAAAATATAATATCTGCCATTACATTTTCCCAAAGGGTAGTGTTTCAGTAATTGTATAGAAATTGTCATACTGATGGAAAGTCATTTTGCATTTCTCAATTCAAGTTTAAAAGCTGTGACAGGCCTTATCGAACCCCTTGGAATAAAAATTCTAACCATTATATGAAGGATTCGTAAACTTTTTGAGATGTTAAATCATCATATGGAATGGTTGGTTTGTATATAAATAAAGAAATACACGCTGTATATCAATCTATCCCTTTTAATATGCCATTTGCTGTAACCTCAAGGTAATTTATTTATTTATATAAATCAAATAGCAATATAAATCAATGTTTGGTCAACATAATATGAACGCTGGTATCACTATGCCAATAAACGTTAATTTATATTGTTGTTTGACCTTAAGGTAGTGTTTCATTTGTCAGTGTTGTAAGAGATAATGGTTGAAAACCAACTTCTTATAAATATATCAGGAACTATAAACAGGCCCGTTTAGCCATCCTGAATCCTTGAGCTATGGAAAGCTGGCGATTCCTCATTTGAGTTATTCGTAATAGAATGTGGTTGTGTAACAGAATTCTGAACTTAGCAGAAATCTTTTCAAAATGCAAAGCAAAACTGTAAGGCAAAAGGCCCGAAAGCAGAATGTGCTAAAAAGTGTGATGCACATCGCAGAACAGCCAGTTTCACTGCAGAACAATCACAAGGTAACTCAATTTTTTTTTTTTTTCATAAAATAAAAAAAAAAAAAAATTAATCCGACAAATCTTTCTGTATTTCTGTTTTTTTAAAAAAAAAGGAATTTACATTTTATAGAATTTAAAAATGTATATAATACGTATATAAATATACACATGCATCTCCTGAAGAACATTTTTGTTCAGCTGAAGGCTTGTTGCAGAACATTGCAAAACATTTTGCTTTGGGGGAAAAGGGTTGCTTCTTTAGAAATTTGTGAATGTATCCTATTCAGTTTCAAAATATTTACTATTAGGGTGCCCTATGGTAACACATTTTCCATCATGTCATTAACCCAGATTCAATTCCAGTAGTATCATAATTAAATATGTTTTTTCCCTCACCATTGTCCAAAATTTGACTCCCTAGTGGATGGCAAATCTATGGCACATATGAAAATTTTGCTGGCCCGTCAATGAGTTACAGAAGATACCATTTTAGAAACTTATAAATAGAGCCTGGATTATATGCACTAAAAAAATAGCAAAATATGCGTGTATATGCACCTAAAATGAATAAATATGCATTCAATTTTTTTTAACTTAAAAATCATGTGTCCTGTGTTTTAAAACAAATAGACCTATTTATTATTAACTGCTGAAAAGAAATAAGCAATATCCATAAAATGATATGCTCTGTACAGCACATTTTCTGTGATAACATGCCACAATATATCTCCCTCGATATTCAGAACAATTAAGCTTTGTCTTCTGTTATGTAGTAGCATTTTTATGGCCAAAAGGGTCCTTTAAAGAGCTACAGAAGTTTTTGGACAGCACTTTAAAATTTTGCGGGTTGTCTATTGTAGATAATTTGTCCGTGATGGATTATCACCCACGTCTATTGTTGATACGCAGATAATGATGTGGGATTTTACCCTATGTAAGTGTTTTAATGTGACCTTTAATCAACTGCCATTCTAGCACAATAACACTAAATCTTCAGTTCCCCTAACAAGGATAGTGGCTATAATTCATCTGTAGCTACATTGGTGACATCAACTGTTATCTGTACAGATTCACTCAGCGTTCTGCAAAGCCTGACTTCATTCAACGTCTCGCATCACACTGGAATCCACAGAGTTTACAAACATCTCGTGGATATAAAAAACGCACAGTATATTGCGAAATTCTGTTGGATTCCAGGCCACGTTGGTATCGCCGGCAATGAACAGGCTGACATTGCTGTGAAAACAGCAACTGCAAAACCTGAGTGTATTTCCATTCCATTTGGAGATTTTAACACTCATGTCTTATCCCATCTGTACAAAAAATGGCAGTTGGAATGGGGTGAACAAGTTTTTTATAAGCTTCACCGCATTAAACCTCGTCTTGAGGTGTGGCAGTCTAGCTTTGGGAGTGACTGCCACAAAGAAGGCACTCTGACTAGACTTCACATCAGGCGTACAGGCTTCTCCCATCAACATCTTTTAAAGGGAGAAGACACTCCATTGTGTGCCACATATGGTGAGCCATTAAATGTTTTATGTAATTATCCTGATTTTAACCAGCATCGTTTACGTATTTTTAAACAAAGCAATTTTATCCTATGTGATACTTTATCTGATTCTTTTAATCATGAACTAATTTTTAACTTTTTGTCTAATGTTGGCTTCTTCCATACCATCTAAGTTTTTATATCATGTCTTTTATTATATTTAATGCATTACATCTAATAAATTTTACTTTTTTAACTTTAATATCATTTTATACTGTACATACCATGTCACCTTGATTGGCACAAATGACCCTTTCGACATAAGAAACAACCAACCAACATTGGCGACATCCTAGGACACAAATATGTACATTTATAAATTCCTTTGCCTTTCTGCACAGATAGGGAACAAGAAAAAAGTTTGGCTTTAATGTTGTGGAGAAATTTTTTTGATAAATTAATTAAAATTAAATTATATTAAATTAATAATTATATTATTATTAAATAAAATTCTTAAAATTACTAAAACCCTTAAAATATGCATTTATTCTGGAAATTCATAATTTTTATGTATTTATATGCGCTGATGCTAAAATATGCAATAACATATGCATTTGCATATAATCTGGGCTCTACTTATAAGTTATTCAAAATTTTATTTTAATTGTTACACTGTGCAATTTTAAAATTTTCAATTTATAATTTCCAAAATTCCAGTATGTAATTTCAAAATTTTATTTTAATTATTCAATTGTTTGTTCAATTTTAATCGTTTAATAGAAATAAAATACAGGGTACCAGGGAGGAAATTTACATACAAAAGGTTAAACACTGGTAAAATAGCAATGAAAAAGATCACTCAAGCTTTCGGACGCATCAGCAGCAGTCCTTCATCAGGAGTAATTTATTAGCCCTTCATTACTCCTTATGAAGGACGCTGCTGATGAATCCGAAAGCGTGGGTGATCTTTTTTGTTTAATATTTTATCAGTTTTTAACCTTTTGTATGTAAATTTAATTGTTTGTTTAATTCTAATTGTTTCTTCAATTTTAGTTGTTCAGTTTACAATTTCAAAATTTTGAATGTACAATTGTAAGTTTTGCATGGGGGAAAACTAACCAACAAATGCATAGCTGACCCTAGGAACCTCAGCCGAAAGTAAGCAAGTAAGTAATAATTTACAGGTTGGGGGGGGGTATCTACTGAAGGCAGCACTGTAATGAGAACTTGGAATTCCATTCTCAAAGCTTTTGGTTATTTAAAATCACTAGCAACGTCCTCTTCTTCGATGTATGCTTGTGAACAATGGCATAAGCAAGGGGGACTTACAGGTTTGTCTCCCCCCCCACCTTAACTATAAATACACATTATTTTCTTTAAGGCTGCATCATACAATCGTTTTTAAAATTACTTGGGCCTCCTCTTCCTCCCCCATAATTTTTTAATTGCTGGGCTGCTGCTTGTGAGTCGTTACTTTCAAAGATAAATTCCAATAAGAGCTAGTTTATAAGAAACAGAATAACTGTTAAATATGGTTAAGCTTGTGTATTACTAAAAATGGTGAAATATGAACAAGATATAAAACATTTGGCCTCCAGTGTACAACAGTAAATATTTCATTAATTTGTACAACAATGTGTATATCGTGTTATGAGCTCATCTTTGTGAAATTAATGTGAATTTTTAAATTTGTATCAATAGAATTCTGCTGGAATAAATCTTCTGATGTTATTGCCCATTTCAATCTGCTTGGCAGATCAGTAACACCATGAATATTATTTGCGATTTTTTGGCGTGTACACATAAAAAGGCCCATCACCACTGCTTTTAGCGGTAGAGGTTTGAATTCCTTGGAAAGTTGTAAGTCCTAGGGCTGCATGATCTTATCCCTCTGTGTGTTGTAAAACACAAACGTTAAATACCATAGTAAATTTTTGATTGACAGAAAATAAAATGTGAATTATTAACTGTATAACATTATTAATATTGTATTAACGTAAGAAATCTCTCCCTTCTATCAGTTTGCAACATTTTATTACTTACTTTCTTATTACTTATTACATTTTATTACTTACTTTTACGCATAAAAAAAAAAATCCTAAATTTTTAAGAGGCTCTAAACTGTGGTTTTACTTCATGCGTAAAACAAATTTAGTTACTACTTAAAACCAGCCATAGCTATAGGTACAGCAGAACTTGCCTAAAATGGCCACCTTTGGGACTGCAATGGTTATTACGTAGACAGGAAGTCATGACAGACTTCAGTATCGACATGACCAAATCCATACTAATTCTCTTTTCTAAAAAGTGATCACTTCATTCAGGTGATTGGTTTACCAAGATGGTCACTTTACCAGACCCCAATGTATAATGTCCAGGGCGTAATTTGTGAAAGGAGCCCTAATATTATGATAAATCGATTAAAAAATGTAATGGCTGCAAAAGAATCGATAAATCATATTAATTGTTTATGTCCATTTTTCTGGACAACAAAATGCATGACCTTAATCTCAAATTTATTACTTTTTCATGACAGCTTCTATTTAGGAGCTTCGGCTGATATTTAAGTAACTGACAGAAATTAAGAAGTACCAGAGCCAGTCTCCGGTGGGCTTCTGCCCAATTTAAGCCTGGATAATGTCTTCTATATGGAAGTGGGGCAGTCCTTGAAACATGAAATATATTTCAAAAATTATTTCAATGTGAAAAGGTTTTATGAAGACTAATAACACAGACCTGCGAAATAATACTTTTTAATTTTTTTTCTGCACCGTTTTAGGTTTTTCTAATGTTTTTCGGTACGCTGAGTTCAGAAATGCCGAGCTTTTTCTTATGTCACGTAATATTTTCCCATAAAGTTAGGATGAAGGCCCAGGAAAATCACACAAAAGAGCTAGCAGTGTTAAAAAACTTTATTTACGAAAAAACTTAAGAATAAGGTTTATTTTACATTTTATTACTTTGTTATATTTGTCATAGCCACCACAAAGTTAAAAATCATTATAATGTCTCTTTTCCTTCCCCTCGAAGCTCTGTTTAGAACCCTTTCTCCTGTGCGCTGCTTGCGCCTCCTCCCTAGTTAGCATCCAGCAGTAATCTGCTATTATGTTGACGTTCCACCGGCTCTGATACCTCCATTTCATTTCGTTTATGTCCTGGTGGAATCTCTCTACTTTCTTTTCACGTACAGAGCCTAGATTTTCCGGAAAATAGCATAGATAGCAGTTAAAAAGTAGATCTTCTAGTTCATTGAGCAGTCTAAGGCTTTTAAGCATGTTTCCTACGACGTTCTTGAAGTCAGGGTCTTTCTGCTTGCCAAGAAACTTCTTTACAACTTCTTTAAAGGATTTTCAAGCTGACCTCTCAATGTTTTCCATTTTGGTTTTAAAGATTTTGCCTGTTATGAGTTTTTGAATGTCGGGACGGACGAAAACCCTTTCTTTCAGCTTTGCTTCTGACAGCTTGGGAAACTTACTTGCCAGGTACCTGAAATTATCACCATGTTTTGATAGGGTTTTCACAAATTGCTTCATGATGCCAAATTTGACGTGAAGTGGAGGCAGGGATACTTTTTTTGGGTCCACCAAAGATTCAAAGTGCACGTCTTTTTCCCCACCTTTATCATCTTGGCCACACTTTCTGACTCTAGTGCTTATCTTTAGCACCAATGTCCCATTCACAGAGGAAACGGTGGTACTTAGCCTAGCAATTCTATTGACCAAAGATGATAAAGAGCACTTTCAGATCACCACAGATGGTCCATTGGTATTCCTTGTAGTTAAGTTGGTCATCAAAGCTAAATTCTGTTACCTCTCTTTCAGATGAACAGAGAGGTCAACCGGTATGGAGGCATATCTGTTGCAGTTGTAAAGAAGGACAGCTTTCAAACTTCTTTGTGATGAGCCAATGAAGAGTCTCCAATCTTTTGCCTTTTGTGTTGTTTTTCTATCCATTATAGATTCAAATGCTCCAAATTACTTGGAGTTCATGACATTGAAAACATTCTTTGATTTGTAATATCACTTATGTTTTGACTTTTTGATAACATTTTTCTATGTTTTAATTTATCGATCATGAGGCAAAATACCTCTTTCTAAGAAAAATATTACTTTGACACATTTTTATAGTAGCACACCTAGTAGGTAGGCAACCAGACAGAAATTCTCCATTTACGTCAAAACTGTACATAATAGGATTTTTTTTTTAAGTGTTCTTCTGAATTCAGCATCCAAAAGTACATAAGAAACACCCCTTAGTTTGAAGGAAAAAAAGTTCATCGCAGACCTGTATAATTTTACCAATTTTTCATAAGGGTGTCTGAGCTCATAAAGTTGAAAACGTCCCCATTGTTGAAATGATATGAACTTGAATTTAATCTCAGTATGTTTTCCCTTAATATTTCACTTACAAAACTATACATGGGTAAATCCTATTTTACTTTCAAAGAGTCTTATATCTTCATTACTGTGTTTCTGGTAATGTAATGTATCTTTCTTTTTTTTTTTTTCTGCGAAAAACTGTATAATGTAATGCATGTTAATGTGAACAATCTTGTAAAATGATTTTGTTATTGAAATTTAGCAATGCAATAATAGGTAATCTTTTAAATTTTAATTTCATCCATCCATCAGAAAATTATAAATATTATACTAGTCAGCTTTTTTAATTGTGAATTTTATGTGGAATATATTGAATTAATGTCTCTCCACTGTTTTGTACCAATCAAAAATATTATAGTAAAATACTGTTTACTGTGTTTGTTCGTTTGTTTTGGTTCAATAATAAAATACTCTTATGTACTGTCTTAGCACCAATAAGTGTCCACAAATGGCAGCCACCTTTTCCATAGATCGTCTGTACAATTCATTGTTATCAGCTATCAACCAGACTAATTGATGAGGCCCTGTGGTGGCGCAGTGTGGTAACGCGTTCTCCTAGTGCGCCGCTAATCCGGGTTCGACTCCCAGCAGTGCAAAGAACGCTTACTCAGAGATCTCATAAAGATCGCACTGCTCACTGTAGTCCGGGGTTTGGTTCCCTAGGCCTTAAGAGGTTCGGATTCCTCGGAAAACAGTAGGTCGTAAAACCACAAACAACGTAAACATAAAAACAAACTCATTGATGAGAGTATCACTCATGCTAAATGGACTAGATTAGTGAAATAATAATTACTACATCATGGTTCTTGGATGTACAATAACCACCTTTTCCTAAAAAATTTGCCTATAAAATGGATACCTTTTGTCTTTTAAGGTAAAAACGAAATATATTAAACTGTTCATTATCATACAGATGAGTGAGCCACAGACAACTACTTAAAGGTCAAGGAATCCATGCACTTAAAAAGTTTGAAAATGACATAGATCATTACATCTTAAAGGGAGAAGATGCCTCAATGTGTGCCACATGTGGTGAACCATTAAATGATTTACACATTTTAACCACTTGTATAAATTTTAACCAGGAACGGTCATAAGATTTTAATCAAAATAATTTTACTCTTCATGACATTTTATGTGACTCTTTTAATTATGAAATCGTTTTTAATTTTTTATTTAATATTGGCTTTTTAAATCTCAAATTAAATCACAATATTCGCCATATCTACAATAGCGGGTGGATTGAGTTCTGCAATGGTATGAGGCTTTTTACATTTTGTGGTTCTTTATAGCACTTTATAAGATGTACCAAAGCATTACTTGATATTAATGCTGCTTTTAAAAAGTATCTTTTTATTGATTTAACTCGTGTAGCTTTCTCGTAAAGCAATTAGATTTACTAAGCACAATGGGATGAATGGTTAGCCAAACTCTAGATGTGTCCCGATCGCCAAAAATGCGTTAACTTCCTTTACGGGTGATCGTTCTCGGATGACATCATTATGGATTGACGTTTTACGAGTCGCAAATTTTTCTAAATGTTTTGAAGAAAAAAAAAAAAGCCACCCTCACCGCTGTTGTGTCATGAAGTTCGCTAAAGTCGGAATACGACCGTTGGGGGTGCGTTCTTCTTTCCTTTCATCGACATTACGAGTACTGCATGTACAGAGGTGAGTTTTTGTTTTGTTTTTTCATTATTGTAAGCTTTCAAATTGCAGAAGAGTGTGGCTCCGTGCTGTACTGACGTTTTTTTTGGTGGCGGGGACACCCCCAACTAGGCTTACCCTGATTCAAGAAAAATACTGGTTCACAAAAATTTCCGTTGCATATAAAGCGATCATAGCCGACACCCAGCGTTCATTCTGCCAACGTTCCAAGATACAAGCCAGGTTTTATGTACGCTGTGATTTACTCGCATGCGTTGTGTTTAGTATTCTCGGACTCCTTTTAAGAGTATAACATGAATTTTGGCGACGGAAGGAAATTGGCTACCTGGATACATTTGGAGTTTTACGGATTGATTTTTAAATGGCGCTTCCGCTTATTTGGCAGCACGCATTCTGGCACCAAATCTTCCATACACATTATACACTGCGGCCTCTCTTTACCATTGACGTAAAACCAATGTCTAAATAACTTCCATCATAGCATAGGCGTACGCAGAAAGTTCATAAGGGGGGTACGAACTACAACTCACATTTCTTATGTTAAATATACAAAATTTCATTCCAGTGGGAGTTACAACCCCCATCAACACACCCTGCATAAGCCAGTGCATCATATAGTACCGATATCTCGGCTTCTACACACTTTCGCCACTATGTGACACTGTGCCATCTTTATTTTCACTTTTGTGAAGGTGAAAATAAAGCAATGCTTATTCCTGTGCAATGCTTATCATTAATACAATGCTTACTCCCGTATAGTAAAAATCGACCTGCTTTTTAAAAATACGTACGAGAAGAAAAACTTTCAACGCTTCACTTGACTTAGTCACAATAATATTCACTTAATGTGCCGAAACATAGCATCAACATAACTGACTGCAAGAACGTAGCCAAAGGGGGGGGGTCCAGACCCCCCCCCTTCAGAAAAAAAAATTGGAAAAAAAAGCATGAGAAATAATAATGAAGTGAATCCATTTTTGAAAATTTTATTTTCTTTAGCCGCCTTCCGTTTTATTTCAACATCCCCTCCCACTTCTTCTTTTGGATATAATTGAGATCCTTAAATCTGTGATTACATCGGAAATTATCGGTAATATGTTTCTTCGTAGTTATTTACATATTTGCTGCCCGAATTATCATCGGGCCCAAATCTGGTCCGGTCGCTATTGAAGCAAACGTTCGCAGACGAGCTCACAAATCAATCACGGTTGCCGAAACAGCAGAGCCTCGGTTGTTACGACGATCGTGGTTGGTCTGTAAGCTCGCTTCAATAGTGACTGGACAAGAACTAGGGCTATTGCCTCATTAGAGAACTACAGACTGGGATTACAGCGCTGCCACCCTTCCCATTACCCTTCTTGCTCAAATCACTCACTAGATAACTACAGAAACCCCGTGAGTGTCGTTATTATGTATTGACTTTTTTTGCAAAAACACATTACCCCACGGTTCCAAAAATGAATCTTGCTTCGATCCACAATTTCAAAATGAAATTATGGGCATTTGTGGACAGCTAATTCAGGAAGAAATAGTTAAAAATGTCAACAATGTAGTGTGTTTCTCTATTATTGGAGAAGAAACTCTTGATGTTTCTGCCCAGGAACAGTTTTCAATATGTATCAGATATATAACGAAAACCATCCTTCACTGAGTGAAGAATTTGTAACCTTTTTTCCATTAACTGATTTATCTGCAGAGAATGTGGCTGGAAAATTTTTGGGTACTTGCAATTGCTTAGGCATTGATCTAGACAAATTCACCGGTCAGGGATATGAGGGAGCTTCTACAATGAGCGGATGCAAAAATGGTGTTCAAATAAAAATTGTAACATGTTATCCAAAAGCGATATACGTTCAATGCGAAAATTATCGTCCAAATTTAGTTCTCACTGAGTCTCTTAATATGCCTTTAATCTCAAACAGCTTTGGAGTTTTAAATGAGGCAATTCAATTATTTAGACGCAAGCAGGGAACCTTTTAGAAGAAAACGTTTCTAAGATATTACCAGAATAAAAACAAAATCGAGATTGGTGGTGTTTTGAAAAACAAGGTTTGTTGAGCGTCGGGTCACTGTAAATACTTACGTTGAGCTTCTTGCTGCAAGAATTCAAAGTTTATAAGAGCTTGCAGAAAATAACTGGTCATTTTCAAGCACTGTGTCACAACTTCCATTCGCCATGGAGAAAGGAAGCTTTATTGTATCTATGCTTGTTTGTAACTACATTTTTAGCCTCACATTATCACTTTCAGTATACCTCCAAAATCCTTAGCACGAACTAGCTTCTGCGGCAAGTTCAGTGAAGATATTCTGCAAATATTAAAGAATCTTCACACTGGCGATAAAGGTAAGAATGAGTTTCATAAGATCTTTCAGAAAGCTGTAGCTGTTGGTAAAACTGCTTTCGAAACTCGAAGGAAAACAGGACAAGTGCTCACATAAATCTCCCAAGGAGTATTATAGAAGGTCAGTTTTTTTTTACCATCTGTCGATGGACTTATTGTGAGTCTTGAACAAAGATTCAATCAAAATAGAGATTTATCTGCCATCGAGATGTTGTTTCCGAAAAACTATACACCGAATAATGTAGAAATAATCAAAAAGACTGAAAGTTTACTGTGAACATAGGATGTCTGAAACAACACCCCAAGCAGGGTGCATCTTGTGGTGAGAAAAATGGAAATCTAATCTACGAAGAAATCTGCCTTACCATCTCGAATTATGCTTATGTTAGATGCTTGTGATAAGAAATTCTATTTAAATTTTCGGCATCTACTCTGTGTCTCAGTATTTTTACCAGTCTTTATATGAAAAGCTGAGAGATCATTCTCAGCCCTTAAGAGAATAAAATCTTATTTAAGGAACAGGATGGGTAATGAACGATTAACTGGCTTAGCACTGATGTCCATATATTATATCTTTTAAAGAAGATGACGCATTAAGCGTTATGGCACGAATGGAGAAAAGAAGGTTGATATTGTAATTTTATTTTTTTTATGACTTCCAAACATGTGTAACGGACACAAATGGCATAATTTCTAATTAAATTCATACAAAAATGTTTTTCCCATTTATTATTCAAAGCAACCAACAAGCTGTTACTTGTGTTCATGATGAAATTAGAAGCATTTACTTTCTCTATTAGTGGCGTATGCAGTATCTTATTAAGTTTTTTTGGGGGGTGCGAATCGCTACCTTGTACTTTTTAATGTTAATTTTTTTCATTTGTTTGGGGGGGGAGGGGGGCTCTATAGCCCCATGGGCCATTCTTCTCCGCACTCCCTTGCTAGTCATGAATCCTAAGTGTTAAGAATATTTCACTTGAAGAAGTAAAATTAATTATTAAAATTAATTAACCATATTAATTAATTGGTTATATTAATCAAGTAATAAATTCATAATTTTTTTGCAATGGACCCCCCTTATCAAAATCCTGGCTACGTGCTTGCCAACTACTAACCACAAAATGAATTATAAATGACAACGGATGAGCATATTTAAAGGATTTGGTGACCTCGTTGTTAAACAAACAAGATATAAGATTCTTTGCAAGTAAAATGAGAGTTACCCATGTAGAGTTTTGTAAGTGAAATATTAAGGGAAAACACACTGAGATTAAATTCAAGTTCATATCATTTCAACAATGGGGACGTTTTCAACTTTATGCGCTCAGACACCCTTACGAAAAATTGGTAAGATTACACAGGTCTGGCATGAAATATTTTTTTCAAAGTGAAGGGCGTTTCTTATATATTTTTAGATGCTGAATTAAAAAAAAAATACTTAAAAATTTCTATCATGTACAATTTTGACACAAATTGAGAATTTCTGTCTGGTTGCCTACCTACTAGGTGCGCTACTATAAAAATGTGTCAAAGTAACATTTTTGTTTAGAAAGAGGTATTTTACCTTATGATCGATAAATTGAAACATAGAAAATGTTATCAAAAAGTCAAAACATAAGTGATATTACAAATCAAAGAACGTTTTCAATGTCAATAACTCCAAGTAATTTGGAGCATTTCAATCTATAATGGTTAGAAAAACAACACAAAACTTAAGGCAAAAGATTGTGGTGTTTTCAGTGGCTCATCTCAAAAAAGTTTGAAAACTGTCCTTCTTTACAACTGCAACAGATATGCCTCCATAACGGTTGGCCTTTCAGTTCATCTGAAAGAGAGAGGTAATAATTTAGCCTTGATATCCTAGCTCAACTACAAGGAATACAATGATAATTCCATCTATAAAATTACTCGAAATCATCCCAACATTTCCATTATTTTCTAGAGATTTTGTTGTGGTCAAAGTGATTTAAAAAACACAAACCAAAGCCAATATGTTGCAAAGATACTGCGACTGGAAAACGAGGGGTTAATTTGTAAATTTTGCAAAATAACATTTATTACTACTAACAGCCAAGGTTCTCTGTATCCATAGAGCCTTTGCTGAGACACCTTGTATATAAGCAATGTGGAAAATGATTGGTTTTGTTTATTCTCAAAAAATCCTAAATTTATTTCCCAAAACTCCAAATTTCTCAAAATTCTCGTGCTTTTTACAACTCTAAATGAATATCATTTTTATAATAATTTTGCAAAGTCCTGCTCCGACGTCAGCAGGTCAATACAATCGTTTCTTTTCTCCGTCAGCGATATTCTTTCGCTGAAGCAAAATTATAAACTTTAATTCAATGCATCCTCCTGTCTCATTTGGATTCTTTCTTCATGAGATCTAGCCGTTTTCTCAGACTACCTTTCGTTCTCGATTTCCACATGTTCTCTATTTTGTTCTTAAATTCTTTCACTCCAAGTTTTGCCCTCCTCCAAAACCTACAGAGAAACCAAAACCACTTACAGAGGAAGCCTCGGGGCACAGCCAACCAGATTACTATAGGCCCGCTCACGTGAATTTCAAGGGTGTCCACACTTTCTGTTGGAGTAATTACTAGGGTTGATCATAGGGGACGCCACATACCAGGTGTAAACACTCTATATGCTTTCATGTGTTTGCAGCAGTTTACAGAAAAAGGAAACTTCCGTAATTATTTACTATATATAAGTTTTCCTTTTATTGTACATTTTTGAGACATGGGAATAAATAATGTGTATAAAAAAACATTTTCTTTTACTAATAGTTTATTTTTTCGTTCAACCCAATTTCATAAAATTTAGCCTATTTATATCTGCAGTATTAAGGACACAGTAAGTGTTTATTCTGTATTTTGTTTTTCGGTGACATGCTGTTCTATTATGTAGTTTGTATTTTCAAGTAAAATTATTTTGGAAAGAATTGCTATTCATGAATACCTGATACTTTATTTTTATCATGCAGTGTATTAAAAATCTGACTTGTGTCAAAAGTTATTAGAAATTATGTATTATACATTGTGTAGTTATATCATCAGTTTATTGTAAATTCATGTGTTAATTTCATTAACATTCCATTAAAGTCTTTCCAAACAGGTGTCAAGCCTTCTAATTAATTCTTTATTTTATAATTAATTTTAATAAAAATAATTAAATTATTAATTAGTTGATTTAAATTCTATATAATTCTATTTTATTAACCATTAAAATAAAGTCTGCTTTTATATGCATTTTGCAATTTAGCTTTCAGTGTAAACTATCAATTCATTATCAGTTATTAATCATGCCTGAGAAATCATTTCATCCAATAAACCGTCTTCAGTGTAAATAAAAGAGTAGAAAAAGGTATGTAAGATTTAAATTTTAGTTTAAAAACTTGTTATGAAAGGTTATCATATCACGGTAACATCAACGTCGTTGGAAAATAAAATACGATAACTTTTTGAGCAAAAAGCAATATATTTCTGTATGTAATCAGAAACTGGGCTATTAATTGGCATTTATAGTCTGTTAAATTGAGAATATTAACCCAGGTAGCAGGCGCCATCTGTCGGAGAAAAACTGCTTGAGAGAATCGCCACTGCGAAAATTTGGGGACAGGTTTTCTATGGCGTTGGGCTCACGTGAGCGGGCCTGTAGTAATCTAGTTGGCCGTGGTGCAACCAATATGTGCGTTAAGTCAAGTCAACGTAAAACGAAGTGGGAACGTTTTGGAAGGATGTGTTTGTTTTTTTCAGCGCTATTAGCAAAGAATATGGGCCGATATTAAAAATATAAATTAAAAATGAATAAATACGTTATAAATATGACCTTTGTCTGCTTAAAAACAAACTTGTAGTTGAATAATATTAGCTGAGTTCGTAATGGAAACTATCTGACTGCATTGTTATTTGAAAAGGTAAGTAAAACTTAAATTACAACTTTAGAAAACGCCGGTAATGTTACTTACGTGAAAGTTATTATTATTTTTTTACGTTAGTACAGAACCATAAGCAAGATGGTACCAGAAGATGCTGAGCCCCCTCCCTTCGGAAATGTAGTCATCTCCTACCCCACCTCCCTCCCCCGAAAAATAATTTGTTCCAAAATAAATTATTGCAGAATTTTATTTTAAATTTTTTGTTTTGTATGAAATTGTACATAACAATGGAAATTGTTCTTTGACGTTAAAAATGTATTCGAAACAACTTTATACTTGTAGATCTTTTGTACATGTTTTTTACAGAGGTTTGAGTTTTCATCTGCTTTTTATTAAGGGTAAGGGAAATTAGGCCAAACTACACGTATATCCCCTGTGCGATTTGTCGTCAAGACGTGGCAACCCTGTCGCGGCAACCTCCTTTCCGGATTACGTCATCGTGCGCTCGCTTCCCGGCCGCCATACTTTTTTAAGGAGTAATTACCTTTTATACTGAGTTTACTACCTATTATACTCTTTTCAGATTTTTTTAACAAAAAAAAAAAACTTCTGTCTTTAAGCATTGATTTTTTATGGCTTTTGGAATCATTTCCTCCACTTCGTCTTTGTGACGCCGCCTCCACATATACTCTGCGTAGTATGAGTCAAACAGCTTTTCAGCGCCGACATTCCGATTCTCCATTATCCCCTCATACCTCCTCTCCCTTCCTCCTCCCCCACCCCTTACCTTCTGCGAAATATGAGTACAACAGCTGATCAATACCGATTTGCGAAGTACGAGTCCAACTGCTTCTCATCACCGACAATGTGATACTCCACATTGCCCTCATCTCCCCCCACCTCCTCTCCCCTTTCCCCCCCTCCAAACCTCTTCCCTTATACCTCCTCTAACCTCTTCTCCCTATACCTCCTCTAACCTTTTCTTCCTATAC
>QLNU02015270.1:71784994-71802198 GCA_006491805.2 Dysdera silvatica
ATTCGTCTAGCGGTCCAAGACACTCCGGGCTAAACGGAGGGACCCTGGTTCGAATCCAGGATGGGGAAAGCGTCTCTTTTTCTCCAAAATTACACAAGCTCTAGTTTGAGCTGTAATTAATACGTGGGTGGCAAAAATTATAGTATAATAAATTCCCCTGCGGAGGGTAATAATACCTTAATATGCTTATTTCATTGGCTATGTGTGTGCATGATGCCAGAAGTACGTCGAGGTGGTTCTAATAATGTGACTTGACTGTATAAATGCCAACACTGTAAACTTATTCTGTAAATATCTATTTATTTTATTATTTTTTTTTTTGCAAAGACTTTTTTTTTATTTTTCAGGTCAAGGGAATGATGGAAATAAACTGAAGAAGGTACAGTGTGTATGCTTTATTAGCTGTCTTCTCCCGAAGCCTTCTATGGCAATATGCAATCATGGTATTTCCAAATCAATGGATTATTGAAGATAACTTAATGAGGGTATAGTGCTTTATCGTCGATCTTGTTCTGAAGTCTGCTGTAGTGGGGTCCAAGGAAATAGAGCTCAAAATAATTCTGTTTAAGAAAACGAATTGATTTTCCAACTCATTTTTGAGATCAAAAGATTTAATTTAAAGTTCATTATGAATGAACACTTTAGCATGAGCAGTTAAAAAAAAAGTATTCCCACCTCACATTATTTGCCTATATGTAAGACTGGGTTTTTTCGTAGTATGGTATTTATTTATTTTTTACATGTGCAAATAAGCTTCGATTTGCGAAAAATAGGCTCCAGTTTATGATGAGAAAATGTTCTGATAATATGTTGTAATTTTTTCTGGTCCATGAATTTTGAGAGTATAGATTTATGATTGGTCATTTCTCTGTGCAACATCCTTGTAAATTGCATGACTTTTGTGTGTGAATTGGAAAGAAAAGAACTGATAAATATAAGTTGGACCTTTCAATATCTACTCACCTTTGTGATTGATCGATAATTGGTAGTAGACCAAAACACAGTGATAACCTTATTCTTTGTGATCGTAGGGATATTCTGTTTTACGTGAAACTGGGCGGTGTGTAAGAAATTCTGTTGCCAGAAACCACTTTTACCCACTTCTCAGTTTAAAGTTTTTTGACACAAAATAATCTTAGTGTTTCTTAAAATTTGTATTTTTTGAAGTAATGCAGCAGAATAACGACCAGTTGATTTGTGAATTCTGTCACAAAATGTTTCGCCTGGTTAGAAATTTGGAAAAGCATATAGAGCTGCACATTAAGGAAGAGCCCATAAAATATGAAGTGCATTATGAAGATTTTTCGGACATGAGTTTAGGTAATCAGCATGAGGGGGCCAACACGGGTAACGAAACATTTGAGTGTGATGTGTGTTATCAAAAATTTCCATGTAATCGTAGTTTACAGAGGCATAGAAGAACACATACTGATGATAGGCATTATACATGTGAAGTCTGTTATGAATCATTCTATGACAATTCAGACTTGAGAGCACACCTGAAGCAACACATTGGAAAGAGGACTTTCGAGTGCAAAATCTGTCATAAGAAATTCCTTCGGAAATCCACCCTAACCACTCATAAGAGAATCCACACAGGCGAAAAACCCTTCGAATGCCAGTTCTGCAATAAGGCCTTTGCTGCTCTTGAAACTTTAAACATCCATACGAGAAAGCACACAGGTGAGAAGCCTTACGAGTGTGATTTTTGTGATCGGAGTTTTTATCAACGAGGGAGTTTGAACATTCATAGAAAAGGCCATACTGGAGAGAATCAAAGGCCTTTCGAGTGTAACACTTGCGATAAAGCGTTTTCCCACATGGGTGCTTTAAATGTCCATATCAGGACACACACCGGGGAAAAGCCCTTCGAATGTGACGTCTGCTATAAAAGCTTCACTTTACGTGGAAATTTACGGAACCATAAACGAATACATACCGACGAAAAGCCTTACCAGTGTGAAACCTGTGGCAAGAAATTTAGGGAGAATGGAGCCCTAATCAAACATAGGCGGTTACACTCTGGCGTTAGACCTTTTGAATGTGATGTCTGTTATAAAACATTTACTCACAGTGGTAGTCTGATTTATCATCTTAGGACGCACACCGGCGAGAAACCTTTTGAATGTAATGTCTGTAACAAAAGGTTTATAGCTAATAAGTACTTGAAAAAGCATCAGAAAACTCACGTAGATGAAAAATTTTTTGAAGATGCAGTTGTAGTGGACATAGTTAAAGTTTCGCATGAAGACGATACCGACTAAGACATTTCGTCGTCACAGATATTAGTCCAGTTTGAAGTCTTTTAATTGAGAGGTGTTACGATTAAGATGTGTCAAATATTTAAATGGCTTCTGTGAACAAATTATATCCTCATGGTAGTATGGCATAAACCATGTGGCCGTCAAAAGTACGTTTACGAAGGGAGAACAATAACTCCCATGTCATATGATTTAAATAATTTTAAGGCAAAATTATGAATTGCATTCAGTTGGAGTTTTATTAATATATTTGTTAATAGTTTATATTTTAAGTTCGTACAAATGTGAAATTTTTTATTTAAAAATGTGTTAAAATGATCTCATTTTGTTTTTCCTCCTATACTCTAAAATAGTTAAATAAAATTAATGATTTTTAATTCATAAATCTCAGGTATTTATTATTAAAAATGACTGTTTTTGACGATTTTGAGTAATTGAATGCAATTCAAGAGGCAATTTTACCTCCCTAGGCATGTTCTTCAACCTTCGGACTGCTTATCCCACGATTTCCATGGGCAACATGAAAGTAACAAAATTTTTCATCCCGCGATTTTCGCGGGTATGCAATTTTTCCATCCTTCATCTACATAACTCTCAATTACATGTAGATTTAAAATATTGAATAAAAAGAAATATGCAGTTTTGAAGTGATTTGATAAAAAAAAAAGAGCAGCAGCCAGAGGGTTAATAGTATTTTGGTAATTTTGTCATCTCTAATAAGTAGACTGGTCAACTGATGTGGCTGCATGTTCTATATTTATAATCCTGATGTACTGTTTAACAACAATTTGTAACAAATTTTCACGTTTTCAAATGCCACCTGTCACAGAGGATTCAAAGAATTTTTAGTAAGCCAGTGTATTTTTAAAATATGATATGTAATAACATGATATTGTGCTGTGTTGTGATGATTTACACGGCATTGCTTCTGCATATGTTTGAAACTATGTACAAATAAATGTATAAACATGGTGTTTTCTATTATTTTTCCAATCAGTTGGATACTTTGTAGTATTTTCCAGTAGCTTAAATTTTTCAATGAATATTCATACAAATCAATTATTTTAATATTTTTATAAAAATGTTTTTTGTTGGCTTCTTATCACAAGTTAAATCATTCAATGAATGCTTCTAACCAGGGAGTAAGCTGCCAAAGAGATTTTTGTAGCTTTTCGGATAACTTACACCTAAAAGTTCTAACCAAATTTGAAAAGTTGTATCACAGTGGTTCCCATCCTACGGGTCGCGAACAGGTTTCTGTGGGTCGCCACAACTATTTTTAGTTGCAATTATTTTTATAAGGAATTTCATACCAAATGTTTCCAACCCTTTTATATTTCAACATGGCTACACACTCCAAACTCTGTTTTTTACAATGGCTACACACATTGCAATATTCTACTAATCGTTGTTAACTTTATATCTATAATATACATTAATATATTTAATTAATGTAATATATATACAGGGTGTCTCAGCACCAGGGTTACAAACTTCTATGAGGGGTAGGGTACACCTAGATGACTCGGAATCACATAGCAATGGTGGTCGCAAACCACTCACAGCGCTAGTTCTAAAACCGTCCAGCATACACAAATAGTGACAATCAGTGCGTGAAAAGCGCCAGATAGAACTCAGGTCAGCTGCTCAATTGCATAGATGATTAGGGCATCGCATTTTGAACTTCTCATGGACTGGTTATCACTATTTGTGCATGCTGTACGGTTTTATAACTAGCGCTGTGAGTGGCTTGCAACCAGCATTGCTATGTGATTCCGAATCATCTAGGTCAGGGGTCTTCAACCCTTTTCAATGCAAGGGCCAATTTTGCCTATACTTGTTGGTCCATGGACCTCACCCAAGTACCAGCAATATTGAGACTGAACAAAGGTAAATCCAAGGTGATGCATGAAGCGCACCTAAATCAGCCTTCGTTTATGTTTTTCTAAGGATTCTATTACTACGTACAGAAATGATTGACACAAGTGCAGTCACAGGGTGGTTTATTCGCAAAAAATGAATATTATGTTAGACATACTCTCTATCTAAGTTTATGCACTTATCCCATTTGAGTGAGAGTTTCTGGATGATTGTAGCGAACCAATATTTGTTTCTGTTGGTGCACCATCTATGGACAATAGCCTGCAATTCGCAGTTACATTGCCGTCGCCCATTATTGAACTTGGACAACCAATGAACAGTTCGCCTTGATGGTACTCTGTCTCCACACACTGACAACATACCATGATGGATATCGCATCCTGAAACCTCCTCTTTCCACAAAAATCATGCTGTCCATCACTGTCCGTAATAATCGTTTTCATCATTGATGTCTATGCTTGCACTGATGGCGATTGGAAGAATAACCGTTTTCCTTAATCGTTCACGAGCTTGTAGAGCCATTTGTGCATTCCACATCGCACATGATTTCTGGTGTCTATTTCTTGGTGTTTCTCTGTCGTGTGGAGTTGATTTACGACATGATGCAACGTAACTGCGAATTGAAGGCTATTGTCCACAGATGGTGCACCAACACATCCAAAAATTGGTTCACTACAGCCATCTGGAAACTCTCAGTCAGATGGCAGAAATGCATAAACTTAGATGGGGAGCATGTCTAACCAATGTAATATTCATTTTTGCTGAATAAAATATTTTCCACCCTGTGATTGCATTTGTGTCAATCATTTCTGTACGCAGTAATATATTGGTTTTGCATGTTTACGTGAAAATATTTTCAAGATTCGCCTCTGAGACAGTATATATATATTACAATGTAAAATACGTATGGAAGCAAAATACATTTACAATTCGTTTAGTTATGAATATGTAAAGCGAAATCAAACCTTTTAGTGAGATTTTTGTCACTGCTTATTTTTAACAGTCCAATCAATATCAGGTCTCATTTTTGATGTTAACAACCAAAAGGATGTTTTGAAAGTGAACATTAGTTATTCTGGTCCTGGCTTTTGATTCTACCATTTTACTCCATTCTTGAAGAAAAGGGCTGTTCGCAGACGCACCGCCATATGCAGAGGGGGATTGATGGAGTTTGTAACCCCGCCCCATTACGATGAAATTATTTTTGCATACATATGAATATATAGAGTTGTAGCACTGTAAACCCATAATACTCCTTGTGAACTTTCTGCTTACACCTATGCGCAGATGTCCTTCGGAATAGTAACATTTTCAGAACATGCAATCAGGTGGTTGGGAAGATGTTTTTATGGACATATTTAGAATAAAATTCAATAAGTTCTAAGTTGAATTTTTTCAACCCACTGTTGCACTGCAACTCAATAAAACTACCTGCCTACTGCCATCTCTGCTAGAAAACTAAAATACAATTGAGGGCAGACCGTGCATTACTTTAGTTTACTGGTGTTTGAAGACATTTATTACAAAACGTGAATGGACTAAAACATGTAGATTTAAGACTCGGGGGGGGGAGTAAGAGGCGTTATTTTTGTGTGAAACATATATCTTTTCAAGAGACAGCGAGTCGAGTCGCATAAAACATGTCGGCGGGTCACAGTTGGGCCACGGGTTGAAGAACCCTGATCTAGGTGTACCCTACCCCTCCTAGAAGTTTGTAACCCTGGTGCTGAGACATCCTGTATATATATATATAATTTTATATTTAATGTGTTTTCTTTACTCTGTTAAAAATGCTTTTATTATGCAAATGTGGCGGCGGTGGACAGAGGGGGTTGCAGATAATTTGGTTACTATAAAATTGGGTCGCGGCTTTAAAATGGTTGGGAACCAATCTTGTAGCAGAACCAGAGAAGTTCTCAAGTTGGTGAGATAGTCTTGTTAGAAACAGTGTTTTCCAGTAGAGCCTTGTGGCCCTATTGGAAAATACATCACTGCCTATGAGGAAATATTAAATATGTGCATATATATTGATGGGACAGGTGGGGCCATTCCCTTGCTGGCTATGAGAGTCTTTTGCGCAACCACGTCATTCCAACTCTTCAACAGCATTCATGTGTGGGTAGCATTTTTATGCAAGATAACGCTCCTCCGCACATTGCAAAACCTGTGAAGCAGCTGCTGAAGAGGCATTTTGAAAATGATAGAATTATCAGCCATCATTTTCCAACAGTCTGGGCATCAAGATCGCCTGATCTTAATCCTTGTGACTTCTGGATGTGGGGTTACCTAAAAAGTGATAAGTTCAGTAGTCCGATTGCAAACTTAGCTGAATTGAAGGCACGCATTGCACAACACATTCACAACTTGACCCCCGAGACAGACTGATCTGTTGTGGAACATGCTGTTTATCGGTTTCAACTTGTGGGAGAAAACGGTGGACAGCATATTGAACATATCTTGTGCTAGTCTGACGATAATTAAAAACCGATTTCATTGTTGCTTTTATGCGGATTTTGGCCTCAGGAAAATTAAAAACAGATTTTTCCTATCCGATGTGGTACGACCCTGTCACGGTGGATGGGCTTTCCACTAACAGTGCCATACTTGTTGAATGACTTGGAAGTCATTTTTTCAGTGAAAAAAAAAGAAAACGATACAGTCATGCATGTTGAAAAGTACAGTTGGTTTAACATGTAACGCACGCCATAGCTATCGTATTGCGATTCAAATGTCACTTGTAGCCGAACCCATTTATGCTATGAGGCTTAAAGCGTCATAGCGTAAATGCTAAAATTTTGAACAATTTATTTTCATATGCCATGTCATTTCCCCTTTTTTTCGAGTATATTCAGTTCAAATTTCAGGTCATTCTGAGCAGTGGTTCTTTTTTTTACAGCTTTTTGAAAGTTGAACTTTAATTATAATCACCCTGTACTTAATAAATGGTTCCAATGAAAATTATGCTGATTGTAATCCCCGTTAGAATTTGCTTCTTTTTAGTTGTCTAAATGTTATCAACAGTTTATACATTATTTAGATGATTAAGTGGGTAGGTTGATCTATGTTAAATGGAAAAAAAAAGCGTTCTTAGCTTCAAAATTTTGTAAATTACAAGTGCATCCAAACAAAAAGAACTTTCAAAATCGCAATACGCAACATACAGCTGCTTTGCTGAACTGACTTAAAAGAGGAGGAGGAAGTGTGCAGGGGAAAAATGGGAAGGGTGGCCGCCGGAGACGGCGCTGTAATCCCAGACAGGACGCTTAAACAGCGTACTCAGCCGCCGAGGCGGCTGAAGTGGGGAGTTGGATTGCTGACCAACACGGCACTCAAAGATGCACGTTAATGTGAAACTGATCACGTGGATCCGAAAAGGAAAAACATGGCTGCCGGCCGCATCAGCCAATCAGAAAATGTCAGGTGTACGCCACCGCGCCCCTATTACACAGGCTCGCTAGATTGCCTTTGCTTGGCGCGCCATCTACAGGCAAGAGTTATAAATAATATATTTCACTCAAGGTTTATGGAAGATTTTAAAATTAAATTTGCATTTGTGTACTCGAAAAAATAAAAACAACGTGAGCTATATAATTAATCCTACCACGAAAAAGGCAAAGTTATAATAAAAATTAAGGTAGAACTTTTATTTCAAAAAATTAGAATCAATATTTTATTTTGTGTGGCGCCATCTATGAACAAATTTTTAAACTATAATGTTCAATACATGTGATACTTTTTTTTCAATTTAGTTTTACAAATATACACTAGCGGATCCGAGATTATAATACAAATTAAGGTAGAACTTTTATTTCCGAAAATTAGATTTAATAATTTATTTTGTGTGGCGCCATCTATGAACACATATTTAAATTATAAAGTTTCAATACATGTGATACTTTTTTTTTTTTTTTTTCAATTTAGTTTTACAAAAATACACTAGCGGATCCGAGATTATATCATTGAAAATAAAATGAAAAGTACGAAACATTTGATAAAAATAGGAATTGGAGACAAACCGCCCTCCCCGTCCCCCTTGATTTTTGTGTCTGCTATTGGGGACAGCGAAAGTATTAGAATCTGTGCATTTAATGAAGAAATATTCCATAATTACTTGTTAGTGTGGTTTCATTAAAAATGCTGCGATTCTCATTTAAAGTCCATTATTTCATATAATTTTATTGATTTTTTTTTTGTTATTTAGCATAAAATTATATTTTGGGACATTTTTAAATGCACATATATATTTGGTAATTTGCAAATCCGGAAATAACTGCAATACTTAAACAAACGTGCGAAGCAGTAGCGTAGCAATTCAAAACTCATGAAGGGACTCAAGTGGCTTTAAAAAAGATTATGTGACACGGCCTTAAAGAAAATAATGCGTTTTGATATGCAATTGGAGGTTTGAGGCCCTTTTCTATGCCACTGGTGAGAAGTAAAGGTATCAAAACAGCGCGTTATCGACTATTAATAACTAAACGTTCAAATAGGTGATAGCTATTTTGTACACGAATAAATGACAAAATGTGAGTTGTTCATGATAAAATAAGGCACTCCCTAAAAATAAACCCTACTACGTCTTATAGAGGAAAAAAAGTAATATAAGACCGGGTCTTATTTTCGGAAAAGCCCGGTAGATATGTGGTTTATATAAAAATACTAATACTTTTCGCTTTAAAAGTTATTTTATTTATTTTTGTTCATAGATGGCGCTCTTTAATATCGGAAAGCCGCCGAATTTCTGATACATAATTCGAAGCATATAATGCCGGTTTTATTCTATCAATTTATGATGTGCCAAAAATTAAATTGTTTTAATATGCAAATTGAAGCCTTGCACGAGTTTCAATAATCTGGAAAATCCTCTGTACAGTCAGACAAGTCATCCATTTTGATGTAGTTGTTACTTTCCTAATTCCTTATTTGCAGTGTCATACAGTTGCATACGAAGAATCCGTACACAGTATTTCTTCTGTATTTGCCTAAATTTATTTTTATTGGTTTCAGAAAACGTATGGAAGTAATTATAATTACGTACTGCATTCAGAGAACTTATCAGATTGAAACTTATTTAAGAATAAGCGCTTAGATGATCCAATTGGATTTGGCCTTGTCTGCCATTCGGAGTCGTTAGGCCATTTTGGTGTGCTCCCCCCCACCCTTTACTTGTTACTATGTATTTATATTTCCTCATTACGACAAAGATGACACATCTTTATTTAAAGTTATTTTTTAAAAAATATTGAACGCCGTGAAATGAAATCCTGGTTACTGCCTTATGTGAAATGCATAGTTAGTGTCCGAAATGTTTTATGCAAATCAGTTATTTTTGGCAATCAAATCAGAGAAACAAATCCATTTAACATCGATTAATAAAAAGTTTAACATAATTTTGGCACCAAAAACTTGCAGAGGAAAATATGAGAAACTATAAAAATTTATAATTTCGATGATGGATTGATTTCAGTATCATTTGGGCTCATAAGTACATGTCTCTTATTATTGTCGATATATAATACAAATATTAATTTAATATTATTAAATAAGTTAATAATATTAATTTTAACTCTTATTATATAACAGTTCTTTGATTTTCCAAAAAAAAATCTATTCTCGAAAATAAATAGTATATTTTTTCTTCGATACTCACCAAAATTTAAATGATTAAATGTAAAATTAAAGCAAAAAATTATATTTCCGTTTTGAGAGTAAGGTGTTTCCATATTATAAAGCATGATGTTAACCATACAACGTTTCTCAAAAAATTTAGCTACATGGTTTTTATTTATTTACAATTTTTAATTAGTTAAAAGCAATATTAGATAATTGTTTTCTACAGAACGAGATTATTGCCCTTCACAGGGTTAGCACAATTGCCAAATGGCCTGAAATTGTACTAACTAGGGTAATAATATCTCATATGAAAACGATTTATCAACTAATATTAGCACATCATCGGCTGTGATGAGAAAATTTTCCAGTCTTAAGTTAAAAGCAGTTATTGAAAAAACACAAACATTTTCAATCTTTTCAGAATGAAAATATTTAACTAATCACAAAAATAATTTGATATCATTTATAACTAATTTTTAAAAATTCTAAAAAAAAAATCACATTTGTATAAAAATTAAATTACAAAAATGATGGTACGTATTAGGGTGCTCAATGCAATTTTTAAACTGCTTAAAAATACTTATTAAAACAAAGACAGTCGTACTGGGTCCTCCCAAAGGGCGTACCGGCTCGGGGACCGGTGGGCCGACTGCCCAGTTCGCCCCTGGTGTATTGTATGCGAAAATGAAACTGGAAATATAACAAGAATACTAATTTTATGGAAAGTGAAAGTCATCAACAAGGAGCACATTTAAATTAAACACTGCCTTGTGGGTGTCTGTTATCGCTGTAAAGAGTGGTTAACAACAAGGCTTTAACCAGAAATTATTTCGGGGAGGCAAAAAATTTTTACAGCTTCGCTAATTAGTGAGTATTGGTAGTAAAAACATTTTGGAAGTTTGGGGGGGACGGGCCCTCGGGGCCACCCTCTGGCTACGGCCCTGATTAACAACAGGCTGCCTTCCACTGGTATACCGTCCCCCCCAATATTTTTATGCTATCGACGGCCATACGCATGACCAATACACTAAAAAAGAAGGATGTGCAAAAAACCAGATAATAGCGTAAAAACTGATGTCAGTTTAAAATTTAAAAGCGATTTCACGATTAAACGATTTGCATAAAATGTTGCTGAGGTTAAACTCATTTTGGTTAGGCTAATACGTTATTACGATTAAAAAGTTAATTGCTATAGTGACTGTAACATCTAATTTGAATTACTCTGTATAGTGTAAACCAAAATATCTTTAAACGGTATTCCAGCATTAAGCAACAATTTTTATCAACGTTTTTAGGCGTAGTAATATTAACGCCGATGTTATGGCGTGGTTAGATGGTGAAACGTTCGCGAAGAAAAACGTTTTCTGCTTTCGGTGGGGTACGATCCCAGGACCTCCCACTTGCCAAGCGAGTACTCTACCAGTATTACTACGCCTAAAGAACGTTGATAAAAATTGTTGCTTTATTTTATCTGCGTAATATTCGACTTGTATAAACAAATATATCCTAGCAATTCAAAATTTACGAGGGGTGGGCTGAAATATCTTTAAAGAAGATTATGTAACACAGCTTTAGAAAAAATAATATACTTTGATATCCAATTGGGGTTTGAGCTCCCGAATCCCTTTTGTCTACGCCAATCAATCAATCAGAATTTATTTATGCATAACATCTATAAAAATGAAATACATTGGATACAAGTTAAAAATAAGACTATTTAAAACACTTGCAACCATGTCACTTGGTTTAATTGACGCTCCAAAATATATTCTTTTAATTTGGTTTTAAATTTACTTTTTGATTTGATTTCTTTAATTGTTGGCGGGATATTGTTCCATATGTCTATTCCATAATAATTAATATTATTTTTACATATGTTGATTCTTATTTTTGTTTTATTTCTTGTTTCTTATATTATAATTATGTTTATTTTCACTTATTTTAATCAAAATTAGGTGTTTATTTTCGTATAATCTTTCGTAAATATATAATGCTACTTTTAAAATATGTATATTAGTTATGTTTAATATTTTGTTTTCGTAAATCAATTTATCTTTATGCTTACCTGTTTTGAAACATAATTTTTGATATGTTTTATCAAGTAGTTTATTGAGTTTAGTTAAATTTGTTTGGGATAAATTTCCCCATACTATATTTCCGTAATTTATATGACTAAATATTAATGCGTAGTACAAAATTTTTGTATTTAATATTAGTAATGAATTAAGTTTTGTTAGAATTCCATTAGATCTAATTTTTTTCTCAATATCAAACATTTTTAGGTTGCAGTTTAATTGACCTTCGATTGTTAATCCAAGAAACTTAATCGAGTTAACCCTCTCTAGGATGTTATCGTTGAATTTTATTTTGTTAGGTTGATTAGTAAATTTTTTATTTTTAGTATGGAAGATTATATATTTTGTTTTATTTGTATTTATTATTAAGTTGTTGTCATTAAACCATTGTTCACAGGATGTTAACTTTGCGTTTATGTTATTAATTCTTTGATCTATGTTATTTCCATTTGTTAACTAGATGATATCGTCAGCAAATAACAGGAGTCCCCCATCAAGATTTATTAAGTAATTTATTGCGATTAAAAAAAATAACGGTCCGAGGATTGTTCCCTGAGGAACATCTAATTTGTTTATCAATGATTTCGATTGAATATTCTCAATTTTAACTATTTGCTGTCTATTTGTTAAATAGCTATCAATCAGTTTATACATTCGGCCTCTTATACCATAATTAAGTAATTTTGTTCTTAAGATATTTCTGTTAATTAAGTCAAAGTGTCTTCAAATGCTTTCTTTTAAGATTCAGCTTTTATTTTCCATGACAGGTTCTAAAAACACGAGACAATACCACCATGAAATTAAACTTCATCTTCAAAGTGGTTGGCTACCTGCAACCGTCACAAACGGTTGACGAGTTCCTTCTGCAGGTGTGCGAAAGCCTTCACTAAAAGAATGAATCAATGATTTCGTTCATCAATCCTAAAAGAGCCGATTCTTTCGATGAGTCGGTCATCAAACGAATCAACACACCTCTAGTTTCTTCATGCTTGTAGCCTTCACACACGCAATACTTTTAGCCTTTCTGACTTAAATAGACGATTAGATGAAGTTGGTGAATATGAACGGAATATTTTCATAGGTTCTAGTTCATTAATGAAGCTCGGAGGTAAGGACCTTACAAAGATGATTTTAATATACATAGAAAGATGATTACAATTATATACGTAGAAAGATAATTACAATTATATACGTAGAAAGATAATTACAATTATATACTTAGAGAGATAATTACAAAGTATACGTAGCGAGATAATTACGAAGGACTTTAAATGAAAAACCTGATTGGTTGATTTCTGGCACGATACACGACACACAATCAAAAACTGGGATTACAGCGCTGCCTTCGGTCGTGCACCCTTCCCATCAAAATCCATGCACAAGAAGAAGAAGAAGAAGAACGCAATCAAAGCCAATTTTGTGTAAACAATTTACCGAAATTTATTTTCCAGTTTATCCTCCAATTTTTCCAGCTGATCCAAAGCGGGGGGAAAAAAAAAATCTGGAACTTTCTAAATAAAATTTCCTGGTTGCTTAATCTGTTATATTTTTAAAAAAATTAAAAAAATCGTAAATTAATTTGTTTGCTAATTTACTTGGAATAGCATTCATTGACCTAAAATGAAGGTCCTCTGAAAATAAGATGAATATATTGTTACATTTTGTAAAATTTGGAGATTTGCCATGGAAGAGAAGGATTTAAAACAGCGGATCTCACAAACTGCAGTTTTGGGGACTCTTTCTTCCCTCCTTCTCCTCAAGTTTCTCTTCAAACTGCGAGGAGTAAGCCTATATATTCTCTACGAAACTTGGCAAAAGATTTTACGTAAGCATTGGAAATAAAGAAACATTTCACAAAAATTAGTAATCACTTGTGAAATAAAAAATAAGGAAATGATCATACGTTTCAGAAAATTATTTTTGATCATATTATGATTACCACATTATTGTCTTAATTTTCAATATTGAATAATTTTCATTATTACTTAATATTCAATATTTAACATCTGTCGGAGGCATCAGAAGACGTATTCCGTAACATCTGCCAGCATCTACGTTCATAGGCGTACGGAAGTTCATAAGGGGTATAGGCTCAATGGGCGGTTATATAGAGATACAGCTCTCATATTCCTATGTTAAATATACAAAATTTCATTGCAATGGGGCGTTAAATCTCCATAAACACCCCACTGCTACGCCAGTGCTTACGATGTCCGAAGGATACCTTTGAGAAATATTTTTCAATGGTATAAGACCGGTACGACCCTAGAGGCGAACTAGGCGGCAGCCTAGGGCGGTACACGAAAGATTTTTTTTTAAAGATATTTAATACCGTAGGGTGATTGAGAAAAACTTGGCAATAAGTAAATGTAATTGACTGGATTATTTTCGATTGAATGCCTTCAACAATATTTATTCTTCCTTATATACATTCTCTTTCGTCCATTTTCTTTCCATACTCTCAACTTCTTGCTTCCTTACATTAACAAATTTTCCTCTACCCAATTTATGTAACGCTGCATAACATTTTCTCATTACAGCTACATCTTTCAGTGGCACGAGCATTACCGCTGACGCATTAGAGACCTGGAGGACGCTTTTTGTTGACATCTTTGTGCACTATTAAAAGGCATGAGAATTAAAATTTTCCCCCTTCAACAATAAAATTCCAGACCTTTTTTTTTCTTTTGATCATTTATCTGTGTGTTATAAGATAATCTGTGGTTATCATACTTCGTTATAACCGGAATCACAGTGAGAGGGCGGATTGTGGCGTATTTTTTCATTTTTCGATTCTTGCAAGGTGTGTTGGGGTGCTGACTTTTTTTACGGGGGAGGGGCGCACTGGGGCGGCATATTTTCTTGCGCCCGCCCTGATAAGAAGTAGCGTCGAAGGAGGATAATCGTATGATGAGAATCCATTTGCTATTATGCAAAATCAACTTGCTTGATTATGAATGCTTTATGGGCATTACTTCGAACATGGCTTTGAAGATTGCTTTACAAAATAAGTCTTGTTCAGAACTTTGATTAAATTAAAAGAATTTTAATTAACCACATCTGATAAAGCAAAAGTAATCCTTCTCCAGTTTTTTCGGCGTAATGTGGATCTGGATTTTTTACTTTATGCAGATTGTAAGATATTATTACCCTTCACAGGGATAACACAATTGCCAAATAATGGTCAACACAGAAAAGCCTCCGGGGCGAGATTTTTGTGAGTTTTTCGTGGGGGAATTTATAGCCCGGAGGTTCAAGACACCCGGCTAAACGGAGGGACCCCGGTTCGAATCCAGGATGGGAAAGCGCTTCTTTTCTCCAAAATTACACAAGCTCTAGCCTGAGCCACTCAGTAACGTGGGTGGCAAAAATTATAGTATAATTTATGCAGATTGTAAGATATTATTACCCTTCACAGGGATAACACAATTGCCAAATAATGGTCAACACACAAAACCACCGGGGTGAGTTTTTGTGGGGGAATTTATTTTTAGAATAATTTTCAACACCCCCGTGTAAATACGCTCAAACTATAGCTATTTTTGTTTAGGAGAAACCAGGGTCTCTCCGTTGAGCCCGGTATGTCCTGACCGCTAGACGAACGAGGACAGGAACATCATACTCTTTCTCCGTATATAAGGACGTAAGGTATTATTACCTTTAACAGGGATAACACAATCGCCAAACAATGGTTTTTATCTGTGAAGGGTAATAATATCTTACATCCTTACATACGGAGAAAGAGAGCGTTGTTTCCTGTCCTCGTTCGTCTAGCGGTCAACTTTACTTTAGGCTCAACAGAGGGACCCTGGTTCGAATCCAGGATGAGGACGGCGTCTTTTTTTTTTCTCCTAAACAAAAATAGCTCTAGTTTGAGCGTATTTATACGTGGGTGTTGAAAACTATTGTGAAAAACGGGAAAAAAAATTATGCAACATCTAAAACTAAATGCAGAAGTCTCCTCAACTCTGAACTTACCATTCTTTTGTAGCTGTCCACAATTAAACCGGATATTATTGAACTATGCAAAACTGAGCACAATCCGTTCTTCTCAGTAGGTTTCGTACCTTGTAAGTAAAATAAAAAATAAAAAAACTATCTGTTATATATTCATTGGCGTAGGCAGAGGGAGGGAGTGAAGTATAACCCCCATTATGGTACAATATTGTATATATATATATATCATCACCAGCCATTTTCAATACACTGCAGGATGGAGGTCTCCCTGTTTTCACACATACACAGCGAAAGAAATACAGAGGGAGCGGCATTAAGCTCACTACGTTGGTCAGATGAGTTGCCAAGCTGGACCTACAGTTTAACGAAGAATCCGAACTTCGGTCACCACAGCCGAAGTCATTGCGCCAAGGCGGGACTCGTTGTGCCACCCTCTTACGGAGTGACTGCTAGCACGTCTCTCTCGAAGCGGCCCTCTGCCGACGACACACGACACTCGGCGCTCTGCCGAGTGTCGTAATTCTTGCCAGATGACGGCTGCATAAGAATATATTGAATTTGTGTCTTTGTAACCCCTATTATAAGCTTATATCCTCCCCTTATGAAAACTTTCTGCATACGCCTATACCCCTTGTCCTTGTGCCTCTGACTCTTTTTCATTTTTAATGAAGAGTCAGGGACACCGCGGACAAATTCTTTTCTGAAATACGTGCGATAAAAAGGTTCAGGAACCGATGATTTAAAAGAACATATAACCATACTTTATGTATGTCAAATACACTTTATGTTTATATGTAGTCAGGGGCGGACTGGGTCCTCTCAAAGACCGCATACCTTGGATTTTCGGAGGGCGCGAGTCCTATCGCCCATGAGGGCGCACCGGCGGCCCATTTCACCATTGTATGCATTATAGAAATTTAAGTCCACTTAACACACAACAGAGGATAGACATCGTAAGTCTGATTAAGCTCATGCTGCTCTAGAAATGATTACATGTCCTTACAAGTTATGTAAAAAGAAAAGGAAAAATTTAAAGCTATGCACACTTCGTTTCGATGAACTTTTTATTATTAATTTTCCTTCGCAATTTTCAGGAATTTTCATCGTTAGGTTTTCAACAATTTACTGCATTAGTATTTTACATCAATTTTCATCATAAACGTTTCATATTATAATTTATTTTTGTATAGATGATGAATTACTTGCAAATAAAAGAATGATTTCTCGGCGCCTGGTGGGAATAGCACCTACAACCTCTAGATAACCGTTTAAGTGATTATGTTACAGGTGCCGATAAAACTCCCCCTAGGAGCAAATATTACTTTTGTTTATTTTCATAATTTTCCGTCAATTTTGAAATTTTAATATGACAATTTCCAGAAAATTTAATTTATTAATTCTGGAAGGAATGGATGTG
>QLNU02015270.1:71802298-71820572 GCA_006491805.2 Dysdera silvatica
TCAGGATTTTTTATTACAATAGTAGTATAAGAAGCGGTTGGGGGTCAAGCGTCCCCCCGTGCTTTCCCCCACCCTTGGGATTCGGGTCTGGTGATCGGTAATACGCCAATTCCTAAGAAACCTTAAATACTGACCGAAAACGGCCAGAGATCTAACCAGCACGACAGATAAGGGGGGAGCCGATCACCAGACCCGAATCCCATGGGTGGGGGAAAGCACTGGGGGACGCTTGACTCCCAACCGCTGCGTATACTACTTGAAATAAAGCCTTTTTGAACGTTCATTATGCTTAAAGCTATTGCATTCACGAATACGGATGGTTCTAGAATAGGAACAAAACAAACTTTCGTTTCGCTTGAAAGGACTTTCGAAAATTCACAATTTATTGAACTGAGGTGATGAAGGCTCGCCTTTTAGTTTCCTGTTGGTCAGCTATATATTCCTAATCTGTAATAATATTTAATAATCAGTTCAGCGTAAAATTATTAAGAATATGGGACCACATCCAAATTAAATAATAAAGTGTATTTGGTTCCACTTTATATATAACAATAATTTATCTATAACGATATTTTTTATGGTTCCTAAAGAACCGTTATAGACAGATTTCACTATATCACGCATCTTATTGCTGGTTGTTATTGATTATTAATGTACAATAATCTCTTCAGTTCGCGATTCCTGAGGGATGAAGAAAAAATGTTTTTAAACAGAAAATGTCGTTAATCGAATTGTGATTAAGTCTGTGAAGCATTTTTGAGGGCCGTTAAATACCGTTGCAAACAGAAAATGTCGTTAATTGGATGTTGATTGATTCTGTGAAGCATTTTCTATGACCTCTAAACTGCCACTGTTATACAGAAAACGTCGTTAATCGGATTATGATTAATACTCTGAAGCATTTTAGAGGACCTCAAAATACTATTGTTGAGCAGAAGAAGTCGTTAATTGGATTTTGATTGATTCTATGGAGCATTTTTGAGGACCTCTAAACATCGTTGAAAAGAGAAAGTGTAGTTAATCGGATTATGATTAATTCTAGGAAGCATTTTTGAGGACGGTTAAATACCGTTGTAAACAGAAAATGTCATTAATCGGATTTTGATTGATTCTATGAAGCACTTGCAATGATCTCTAAATACCGCAGTTATACAGAAAATGTCGTTAATCGGATTATGATTAATTCTAGGAAGCATTTTTGAGAAAGGTTAAATACCGTGGTAAACAGAAAATGTCGTTAATCGGATTTTGATTGGTTCTGTGAAGCATTTTCGAGGACCTCTAAATACCGTTATTTATCAGAAAATGTCGTTAATCGGATTGTGATTAATAATTTGAAGTATTTTGAAGGCCCTCTAAACACTATTGTTAAACAAAAAATGTCGTTAATCGGATTGTGATTAATTCTAGGAAGCATTTTCGAGGACCTCTAAATACCGCTGTTAAACAGAAAATGTCGTTAATCGGATTGTGATTAATAATTTGAAGTATTTTGAAGGCCCTCTAAACACTATTGTTAAACAAAAAATGTCGTTAATCGGATTGTGATTAATTCTAGGAAGCATTTTCAAGGACCTCTAAATAACGTTGTAAAAAAATAATTAGAACGACATTAATGAGAGAATTTACTATATCAATCATTAACCCGCGAGAAGGCGTGCCGATTGGAATCGCCGCGAGGATGCGCGGTGGGTCCCATCTGATTATATAGCATTATTTCATTAAAAACGTCCAATTTTACAGGGAACAATAAGTGGCATTTCCACTTTGTCACCCTACTCCGAAAGATCGTGACTTTTAAGGCAACAGGAAAGAGTTTGGCCAGTTTCAGAAGCAAGGGCGGACGGTTCTTTTTAGCAAATTTAAATGGTGGGGTGTAAAACACCCCGCGCGCCTGCTCGTGGGTTTATAAACATTGCCTTGCAAAAGAGATTCTTTCGTCAAAAGAAAGTAATAAACTTTTAAGAGAGACTTTAAAAAAAAATGATTAAATAAATTCTTTGAGATTTTTAGAATCGTTTACTGGAAAATTGTCTTTTTTAAGCTAAAGCTAAATCGATTTGTAATCTAAAGCCAAATCGATTTGTAATCTAAAGTCAAATCGCTTTACAATCTAACGGCAAATAGCTTCAACGTTAAGCTAATCTGAGTCGTATTTAAAACATATTGTCATAGCATTTTTCCGCAAAATTAATAATCCGTGAAAAATTCATGATAAATTTGATAGCGATGTTCATATGGTTCATGAGTGGTTATTGTTCAACTGAAAAGATATACACAAGTTCATCGTTTTTTAAAACGTGGGGAAACAATTAGCCGAACAACGCAATGTCTCACTTCTTTTACAAGTTTGAAAATTTTTGAATTTTTTCTTATAACAACTTTCACATTTGAATCATGGAAGGAAAGATGAAAGCCAAGTCGAAGAAGCTCGCAAAACATGTGATTAGCATGGTGAATACAGTAAAGTATCAAAGATATTTCTCTACATAAGAGTAACTTACGGAGATTTTCGTCCAGTTGTGGATGGACGTTAAAATTGTGATAGGTACGGAAGTTAGAGAGAAAATTCAAGAGTGGGAGAGATATATAATTCATATAAGAAATAAAGAAAGGCGATCTTATACAATCATGAGAGAGAAAAGGGGCTAATTTAAGAGAGGGAGGAAGAGATAACTCAAGAAAGAAAAAAGAAAAGAGGCATTTATCTATGCGAGGGGAGAACGGCCAGATAATTTAAGAGAATGAGAGAGAGAGATAATTCGTGTAAGAAAACTGAGGGAGGTGAGTTATGTAACTATAAGTGAGAATGAAAAGAAGAGGGAAAGAATGCATGTAATAATAAAAATAGAGTGTAAGAATGAATAAGAAAGCGTTCATGTAGCCCTAAGAAAGATCAGAATTTTATGTATTCTTAAAAGAGATAGATAAGGGGAGCATTTGCGTAATAAGTTTATGTAACAACGGGAGGAAGATTTCATGTAACAATAAGAGGAATTCATGTAACAATAAAAGGATAAGTTCATATAAAAAATAGAGGATGAATTCATGTAATAAGAGAATGAGTTCGTGTAACAAGAGAGCTACTCAGTGATAATGAGTGATTACGCCTAACGTGAGAGAAAAAGAATGGAAGCTCATGTAACCTAAGAAGAGAAAGAGTTTATGTAACAACAAAAAGAGAGAAGTTCATGTAATAATAAAAAAGTATTAATGTTACACAAATTCACGTTTGCGAACTTTCACGTGTGGTGCAAAAAATGACAAAGTATAAGGATATATTAAATATAAATATATTTTTAGAAGCAAAATATCGAGAACATCATGCCCCTTTCAGAGGTGAAAAAAGATTGGAAAAAGATGTGTTTTCACCGGAAATAGATACGGTGTTTATATAGCTCTAGAGATAAAGATTTTTCGCACATTTGCTGGTAAATACGGATTTTGATGTCGTTGAATGAATCACAAAGAGCAAAACATTTCCGTTCTGCAAAAATATGACATTTCAGTACAAAAGCCAGTTCTCAAATGTGCATCTTCTCTATCCTATTTCTCATATATATAAATGATATTAGTGACATTGACGATGATATAAACTTATTTGCTGACGACATAGGTCTGATTTTTGGAGATATGTCACAAGAAAATCTCTTCAGCAAGACAAAATTAAAACTAGAAATTCTAAATCAGTGGTTTAAAAATAATAAACTAATAGTTAATAGAGAAAAAACTAAGCATATACTTTTTCATAATATAAATAAAAAATTAGATAATTTGGAAATATTAAAGTTAGATAATAAGGAAATAAAGAAAACGGATGAAATTAAGTTCCTTGGTATTTATATAAATGAAGTTTAAATTGGAATAAATATATTTTGGAAGTTAATAAAAAAAATTAGAAAAAGTGTAGGGGTAATGCTGAGATTAAAAAATCTGTCATCCATACTCATAAAAATTCAGTTATATTATTCATTGATATATAGTTATATTTTATATGGAAATAGTGTCTGGGGGAAAAATGAATATAAAAAATAGAAAAAGTATGCAAAAAATATTAAATAGATTTTGGAACAATGTAACGCAAAAAAAAAACAAAAAACAAGAAATAAAAATTGAAAATAATATAATGAATTTAGATCAAATACATGGATTTAAAATTTTGATAATGATATTTAATCGAATAAAAAAAGGGAAGTATATTGAGGACATAAATATAGAAAATAAACCAAATATGAACAATAGTTGATCAAGGAAAACTTTAAAAATTAAAAAAATAAAAACAAACATGGGTTCCGGTAATATAAATTATTACGGCATTAAGATGTGGAATTCATTACCAAACGAAATAAAAAATATTACATCAGAGACTGAATTTAGAAACAAATTAAGAAGACTAATTATAAGAAATGAAACTTAAGCCAGTATATGGAGAGAGGGAATTAACCTTAGGTTTTGCTACTCTTCCTCCATGTACAGGATTGACAAACCCGTAGCATGGAAAATGAAGAATTATATTGTATACTTAGGTTGGGGGGGCGAAATTTGCTTACTCAACAGTGGCTTAGAAAAAATGCGCAAAACTTCTGTTTGTGAAATCGATGTTTTGCATTTTAAGGAACCCTAAATTCCATGCCCACTCCTGTATTCAATCCGTAAAATTCCGAGACAAAATTTGCATTCATTTTGGTGTTTTTATCACCGCCTGAAGTAGAATTCGGAGTATATGTTGCAGTGAAATATAAAACCATATTTTGCCCCACGCTGCATGAACAATTTATATATATATATATGAATTGTATATTATATAAAAGGCGTGTAAAGAAAAACAACAAATTAAGTGCCATTTGCTGTATCCTGACATCATGCCATCCATTAAAAACCAAGTCATTGCAAAAGCCATAAAATAGATAATGTTGTATACAAGGAATTTAACGAGATAGGCTCTATTGTAAAGGGTAAATTTAATTTAGTAGGATTTTAATATTTTCTTTTCTTTTCAGTGCCTCTGGGATTCAGACATGAATCACAATTCCCATCTCTACTCGTGTGGATGATTACTTTTTGTGCTTAGTTGCGTCCAAGTCTTTAGATGTTCCATCCATCCATTCGCGTACGCAGGGGGTGTTGTTGATGGGGATTGTAACCCCATCAACACCCTCTGTATACAGTAGAACCTGCCTAAAGTGACCACCTTTGGGACTGGATTGTAATGGCCACCATAGACAGGTGGTCGCTATACACGACAGACTTTAGTATGGGGACGATTAATTCCTTATCAGTTCTCTTTTATAAAAAATGATCACTTTAATTAGGTGGTCAATTTACCAAGGTTCTTATGTTACCAGGTTCCATTGTATATGCATATGAATACATGGAATTGTAGCTCTGTAAGCCTACTTATAAGCCTGTGAACACTTCATGAACTTTCTGCGTACGCCTACGATTAAGACAATGTTACTGAGAGAAATCTCGTAAAATAATAATTCTTGCGACATGCATATAGAATGGACAAAGGATATACGTATAAATACAGTAAGCTTTTATTTATATAAATCGAACACTACGCAGATTAAATTAAACAACAATTTTTATCAACTTTTTTGTTAGGCGTAATAATATTAATGCGGATGTTATGGCGTGGTTAGATGGTGAAACGTTCGCAAAGAAAAGGAATGTTTTTTGTGTTCGGTGGGGCACGATCCGGGACTGCAGAAGGTCGTGGGAATTTGCCCCACCGAAAGCGAAAAACATTCCTTTTGTATGATATTTTTACCCTTCACAGGGATAATACAATGGCCAAATATGGTCAACCCAGAAAAGTCTCTGGGGCAAGATTTTTGTGAGTTTTTCATCGGGGAATTTATTATACAACAATTTTTGCCACTCACATATACATAGCTCAAACTAGAGTGGTTTTTTTTTTTTTTTGGAGGAAAAGAGACGCTTTCCCCGTCCCGGATTCGAACCAGGGTCCCTCTGTTTAGCTTGGAGTATCTTAGACCCCTAGCCGAACGAAGAGAGGAAACAACAACAAACACAATACTTACTTAATACTTTTTCTACTTTTGTATTACAGTTTTCTACAAATGCACGCCTTAAAAATTTCATGAAAGATTTGGAAGGCATACATTTAGATGATAATGTAATTCGTGATGAATGATCGAAATAAATGATCTGTGATGAATGATCGATGATAAATGATCTGTGATGGATGATCGATAATAAATGATCTGTGATGAATGATCGATAATAAATGATCTGTGATGAATGATCGATAATAAATGATTTGTGGTGAATGATCGATAATAACTGATCTGTGATGAATGATCGATAATAAATGATCTGTAATGAATGATCTATGACGAATTAATACTCAGTGATGAATAAGGGGCCGTTCAAGTGTTACATAAGAACATTTCTGGTCATTTTATACTCCTTCTTCTCCCCTTTGTGAGAAAATTAAGCAAATGCCTGACCCCCCACCTCACCTTCGTGCTTACGTAAGATTTTGGTTATTTATATTTATAAAAATATATATATATATATATTATACATATATTATTAAACCATATATATTATACATATTAAATTTTAAGGACGATAATATAATATTTATATATAATATATTTTGTCATATTTTTGTTATGTATTAATATTTGTGTGTCATAAGTAAATAGTGGATAAATAAGAAGCGGATTTGATAAAATACATTTATTAAAAATAATACATTTATTATAATTTAAAAATATAAGAGGGCCCACGGGGAGTCTAGAATGTGTCCCCTGAGCCGAAAAACGATTGACAGCCAGCCACTGGTTTAAATAATTAAATATTTAACTGCGATGATTACGTGTATTTTATATCTTTTACTCGTAGTGTGCCTGTCGTGCATCCCAGTATTGTAGTTTTATCAGGGCAGCTATCACTTGACTATGTTTTGGTTTTATCATTTTCTGTGTCGTACGCAAGCATGGTTCAGACAGCCCCTTCCCGTTGTCACCAAAAATAAGCAAATCTCAAACCCCTTCCCCTTCCCCAAGGATGCTTATGTAATGCCTGGACGGCCCCTAATATGATCGTGATGAATGACTGATCCTATGATTGAAGACGAATGATCCGTGATGAATGACGAATGAATGATATGATGAATGACGGATGATGATCCGAATGATGAATGACGAATAATCCGTGATGAATGACGGAATGATCATGATGAATGACGAATGTCCGTGATGATTGACGAATGATCCATGAGAATGCGATGATCCGTGATGAATGATATATAAGGAATGATGAATGATCCGTAACGAATGATGACTAGCCCGTAATGAAAGATAAACGATTCGTGATGGATGATGACTAATGTATTATATGAGATCTAATCCAAGTCAAAGGTATACAGTGGAAATGATGCAGTGTAAATGATTTAAAAGATTGTATTTCTTGAAGTGGATGGGAATAACAACTCCTTTATTTAAAAGAAGAGTCTTACTCCCAGTGTCATTCTAAATCCCATTTCCATTCCACGAATGTGCTTCCGACACAAAATGACTGACTTTGTAAAGTGAATAAGAGCCAATGGTTGGATCCAGGCCTGGAGCCAGGATGAAGGGGCAACTGGGGCGAGGCTAAGGGCATATGGGGCACAGGACACCTGGAGATTGTTATATATATATATATAAATAGCTCTATGGGGCAACTCGGGCTATGTCCCGCTGGCCCCGGCTTGGCTTCAGGCCTAACTGGGTCGCTCTAAAAGAATGGAAATGGGGGAATGTATTCCTAAAAATAATAATTCTGCCCAAGGCGGTTCATAAGGAGAAGTTACCACCACCCCCATTTGAATGATATATATACAACAATTCTTTTATAAGCTAGTTGCAAAATATAATTCGCTTTCTTACTCAGCACCCGTAATACTCCCAAATAAATAAATAAATAAATAAATAAATAAATAAATAAATAAAGTAGCTTGTTTGAATAACGCTGTTTGTAATGGTGTCATTCTCCTACCAGGATTACATAAGGTGTTAAACCGATTTTGAGCCGAACCCCAACTGATGTGGGCGAAGAAAAACTGCGGTGACAAGTTACTCCAGGGCGCATGTGCAGGAGTCAGCGGTTACTCTATGCTCGCTCACCATGTGCACACTTCTCAAACTTACTCCATCTGCTGACAGAGTAACACGAGTTCCATTCAGGAGCGAATTGCATTTACTTCCGAAGAACAAATCTTTCCGAACGTTGTTATTTTATTCTAGATTCGTTTTTTTGTTTGAAAGCTTTCTCGCCCACGATGGTATTTTTCGGCGGATGTTCGAGCAATTTTATATAAATTTTCGGATATTTGGGAGCATGAAGAACGATCTGAAAATGAAGAGCATTACCCTGTTAATGATATTTTGTGGAGTTATCAATAGTACACAAGCCTTCGTAAGTAATTTTTCACATATATGCATTAGAAAATAGAAAAAAACTGTATTATATTCTATTTTGTAATGCTACTTATATAGAATTTATTATAGTGATGTTATATATATATATATATAAAACCAATTTTATAACCAATTTTCAAACCACTTGTAATTGAAGGCTTCAAAATTAACATTTCTCTGAATTCCGCGGCAATTTTTCAAAACATTCACTTTTCAAACAGTTTATGCTTCCAAATTCGTATTGTTTAGAAAAATTCATTTTCCCGAATCTATAATAACAAAAATAAATAAATATATATGCAGTTGGGTCTCTACTTTTGTCGTCGATATGTTCCTCAGAAAATCATATATATAAAAAAAATCTCCCATAAAAACTCAACTTATGCGTTCAAAAATTGGACATACGTTCCTTAATTTACTAAAATCACACGAAACTAACGCGATGAGTTTAAATTAACCTAAAACCCAGAAATGTTTATATAAATTTTGAAACATAGGAATGCTTAATAAATTCCTTCGAAAATCTGGAAGAAATTGGCAAGAAGCTTAAAATAAATTTGTTTTCAAACTATTTGTGTTATTAAAAAGTAAATATTTTTGCATTTTTTTCATTACTTTCGCTATCCGATAATGGACTGCACACGTTGCGAACTTGTGCCACTACTAGAAGCGACAATCTACGCATCAAATCTATGTAAATGATTATATAATTATAGTTATTGATTATCATCAGTAAATGGATTTTTACAAACTTCATTCTCATCCTGTATAGCACTTTCTTTTCTAACAACGTAATCAGTAATTGAACTTTGCGGTTATGATTCTGCTAATTTTTATAGTGTTCACGATATCTAGCCACACATTCAGCAGCGTAGCAACTCAAATATCATATGAGGGCTCAAGTGGCTTTAAAGAAGATCACGTGATGAGGTCTTAGGGAAAATAATGTGCCTTGATATCCTAGGGGGGGTTGAGCCTCTCTTTCCTGCGTCATTGCATACAGTTCTTCGGCTCACGTTCGAAAGAGTGACGTGGCAATATGTGGGTTTACTTCAGAAAAGAGTAAAAACGCGACACGTAAAAATCGCCTTCTTTCGTCGGCGAATGTCGGGCGTGAGAAGGTATTGCACCATGTATAGTCAAATCTTCTGATTTTAATATACATATATGCATGTATGCAATACATGCATATATGCAAGTATTACGTAAGCAGTATTTTATCCACTTCAAACCCCCTTCCTACCTGGTAAGCGACAATTGGCTAAAATTTTGTTTTTTGACAATTGTTTAGCAACGTTGGCTAACATAGGAAAATAAGTACAACGGCAACCCCCCACCCCAAAGGTGCTTACGTAATACTTGAACTCTTCCATATGTACTTCTATGTGGGGGGGGTGCTCTGAGAAAATTACTATCTCCTTCTCAAACCTGTCAAACGTTTTAGTGAATGTACAAGATACTAAAATGCTACAAAAATTAATACTGTTCGACAATTAGTAATGAGCTAAAAAGTACCTTATTTTAAAATGTGACTGTAAATCTTTTGAAAGTAAATGCATAGCAGAATCGGGCAAATAAAATTTTTGAACGACCGGGGTCGGGTTGGAGGACTCGATACCCCCCGAAGTGTTCAAGTATTACGTAAGCAATATTTTGGCCATTTCAATGCAAAAATTAACGCTGGCTAACATAGGAAAATAAGCACAACATCAATCCCTTCCAAGGTGCTTACGTAATACTGGAACTCTCAAATATGGGCGCACAAGCATATATGTACATATTAAAATAAAATAAAATTCGGATAAAATGTAAATCGAAAAACTTCAAAACAGCATACGAAAGGCACGAATTTAGTAGTTCAAACCAAAGATCCAAATAGCTCATTTACCTCCGGTAGTTAGCTTTGCTTTACTGTGCACCCTCAGTGGAGGGTCCATTGATATATATATATATAAGGACCACGACGTAGATTTCTATCACGCGTTTGTTTTAAATATTCAAATACAGTTCTTTATAAAGCGTAATATTAGATACTGAAGAAGTGTTTAAAAAATGAGCAGTGTGTTTAAGTTTTGCACCTGTATTATGGGCCGGCACCGAATTCGGTCTACAGCTTAACAGTTAAGCCATGGAATATTTGAAAATGTTCAGACTTACTATGTTTCGAACATTGCCAAAATGTTCAAATCTATGGATTTCACCACTGTGCAACCTAGACTCCGCCAGCAGCAACTTTCACAAAAAGATTAATTTATGTTATCATTCTTAACCGCCTTGTATTAGAGTAGGGGATTGTTTGTTTGTTTGGACGTTTTATGGCGCAAGAGGGGGGAGGACAAACAAGTAGGGGAGGACAATCTTTATAGGGTGTTGGGTCAAAGTAATATTGCAGAGTCATTCCGCTTACTAGCGGAATCCCTCATCAAATTATGCATCATGTCACTCATTAAACTGTGAATGTCAATATTCAGTTAATATGGGCGCCCATATGGGGGAAGAGGGGACTCGAGTTCCACCCCCCGGCCGTTTAAAATTTTTGATTTGCCCGATTCTGCTATGCATTTACTTTCTCAAAATTTGTATTGCCAGCATTTTAGCATCATGTACGTTCACCTAAAGGTTTAATCTGATTGAGAGAGGTATAATTATTTCCAGCCCCAATTAGAAGTACCTATGGGTTTACAAAGTTAATAAGAATAATAACCTCGATATAATATATATATCTATATATGTATATATATCTATATCCATATGTAGATATATCTATATATATGTATATATATATATGTATATATATATGTATATATATATATGTATATATATATATATATATATATATATGTATATATATATATCTATATATATGTATGTATATATATGTAGATGTAGATATATCTATATATATACTCTCTGACATTTTAAATGACCATGCTGACCATACGCACGTTTTTAAATTTTTAAAAAGTACTGGTTTTTACTACAGTCTTTGATTTTACCATGTTTGGCGCAGTATAGCCCAGATGCTCTTGCGCCATAAAAAAGCCAAACAAACAATATATATATATAGACAAAATCTACATTGATCCAAATTAGATTACTGTCTAATTATTACACTCAAATTATTACAGTCTAACAATACAAAGCCCAAACAGCCCAATCCTTTTGTTGCATGAATCTATATTTTCAATTCAAGGTCGTTTTTTATGTGGTTTTATAGCAGATATTTTGACAATATTAAGCACCCACAGCCAGGGGCGGACTGGGTCCTCTCAAAGGGCGCATACCTTGGATTATCGGAGGGCGCGAGTCCTATAGCCCATATGGGCGCCAAGTCCTATCGCTCCTGAAGACATACCGGCGGCCCAGTCCGCCCCTGCCCACAGTACTAATCTTGTGGCGAGCAGATGTAGGTGATAGGAGGGAGGATGGAATGAGAAGAAAATGAAACTTCGAATAGATAAAGAACTAAATACGGGTCATTCTGAAGATCAGTTTGCGTCTGACCATATATTTACGGCGGTTGAAGATTTTTTCTTATCAATACCTAGCAACCTTCAACTTTGAAGGACGTAAAAACAAGAACGAATTTTACTTGAAAACAAATAAATTACTCTTACTATTTTTTAAAATTTTTATAATTATATTCGACTTCCTTCTTTTGAGTCTCTTCGCGTGCCATACGTTGCCGAATCATGCGTTAGAGAATGAAACAGCTCCTCACCAGTGACGTAGTAGAAGGGGGATTGCGGGGCACAACCCCCCCCAATTAAACAGCCAAACTCATTGTTCTATTTAACGGCATATCGCGTGATCTATCATAAAGCTATTTGTTGCCTCCCCTCCCCCACGACTTTTGAATTCCTGCGCCCGACGTGCGTTTCAAAACTGATAAAATTTTAAAGATTTTAAAGATTTAAAGATTTAAAGATTTTAAAGATTTTAAAGATTTAAAGATTTTAAAGATTTAAAAGATTTTAAAGATTTTAAAGATTTAAAGATTTTAAAGAGAGTTACAGTAATGATTGGGTTTATTACTGTATTATTTATTAACTGCAGAATACTGTTAAAGTGTCTCAAAACAGCTGAACAATTTCTAACGAAACGTGACCTTACTCTACCTTGCGCCACAAAACGTACATACTACGTATGTACCAACTTGTTCCCTAAATAAACGAATGAACGTTTTTGCACACCTATCATAAAGGAGCAGATTCGTTCAGTGATCCGGTTATTGAACGATTTGGCACACTGGTAGTACACGTAACTTCCGAATTCATGGTCAAAGACAGTGGAAAATTTGTGACCAAATGGCGGCCATAGATTGCATACGGGTTGAACGATTTGGCACATCGGTGGTAAACGTAACTTCCAAATTCATGGTCAAGGATAGTGGGAAAGTGATGGCCAAATGGAGACTAAAGATTACATACGGGCTGAACGAATTGTCACGCCCGTAGTACACGTAACTTCCAAATTCATGGTCAAAGACAGTGGAAATTTTGTGGCCAAACGGCGATTTTAGATTACACGCGGTCCGAATGATTTGGCACATCGGTAGTATACGTAACTTCCAAATTCATGGTCAAAGACAGTGTAAAATTTTTGGCCAAATGGCGGTTGTAGATTACATACGGGCTGAATAATTTGTCACATCAGTAGTATACGTAATTTCCAAATTCATGGTCAAAGACAATAGAAATTTTTTGGCCAAATGGCGGCCATAGATTGCATACGGGTTGAACGATTTGGCACATCGGTGGTAAACGTAACTTCCAAATTCATGGTCAAGGATAGTGGGAAAGTGATGGCCAAATGGAGACTAAAGATTACATACGGGCTGAACGAATTGTCACGCCCGCAGTACACGTAACTTCCAAATTCATGGTCAAAGACAGCGGAAAATTTGTGGCCAAACGGCGATCTTAGATTACACGCGGTCCGAATGATTTGGCACACCGGTAGTATACGTAACTTCCAAATTTTTGGTCAAAGACAGTGGAAAATTTTTGGCCAAATGGCGGTTGTAGATTACATAGGGCTGAATAATTTGTCACATCAGTAGTATACGTAACTTCCAAATTCATGGTCAAAGACAATAGAAATTTTTTGGCCAAATGGCGGCCGTAGATTACATACGGGCTGAACGATTTGGCACACCGGTAGTACACGTAACTTCCAAATTCTTTTTTTTTTTACTTAATAATTTTCGACACCCATGTAGAAATAAACTTAAACTAGAGCTGTTTTTTGTTTAGGAGAGAAAAAAAATGGCGGCCGTAGATTACATACGGGCTGAACGATTTGGCACACCGGTAGTACACGTAACTTCCAAATTCTTTTTTTTTACTTCATAATTTTCGACACCCACGTAGAAAAAAGCTCAAACTAGAGCTGTTTTTTGTTTAGGAGAGAAAAGGAGACGCCGTCCTCATCCTGGATTCGAACCAGGGTCCCTCCGTTTAGCCCGCGGTGTCTTGGCCTACTAGACGAACGAGGACAAGAACAAACGCATTTTTCTCCGTATATAAGATATTATTACCCTTCTCAGGGATAACACAATTGCCAAATAATGGTCAACACACAAAGCCACCGGGGCGAATTTTTGTGAGGCTTCGCGGAGGAATTCATTTTTACTCAATAATTTTCGACACCCACGTGTAAATAAGCTCAAACTAGAGCTTTTTTGTTTTAGGAAGAAAAAGAGACGCCGTCCCCATCCTGGATTCGAACCAGGGTCCCTCCATTTAGCCCGGAGTGTTTTGACCGCTAGACGAACGAGGACAAACACAACTGCCTTTTTCTCCGTATACGAGGATGTAGGCTATCATATAAAGGTGTCGAAAATTATTAAGTAAAAATAAATTCCCCCACGAAAACTCACAAAAAACTTTCCTTGGTGGCTTTGTGTGTTGACCATTATTTGGCAATTGTGTTACCTCTGTGAAGGGTAATAATATCCTTCAAATTCATGGTCAAAGACAGTGGAAAAATTGTGGCCAACTGGCGGTCGTAGATTACATAGGGGCTGAACGATTTGGCACACCGGTAGTACACGTAACTTCCAAATTCATGGTTAAAGACTGTGGGAAAGTGATGACCAAATAGCGGCTGAAGATTTCATAAGGGCTGTGTGCAATGGCGGAAGACGGAGGCGCCTTATGGGCTCAAGACCATTATTGGCTATCAAAACGCATTATTTTCTTTAAGGCAGCATCACGTGATCGATTTAAAAGCTTATTGAGTCCCACCCAGCCAATAATTTTTGGATTGCCACGCTACTGGCAGCGTGGTTGTTTTGTGCGGTCCACAGCAAGATTAGCAAAATTAAAATATTGTTTGTTATTAATTTCGGCTAATGAACTTTCTAATGCCTGAAACTTTTAGTACTTTTTCTGACACTGAAAGTACAGCTCAAAAGAATGAAAATGAGAAAAAACACACACTCGTGAATGTGACCGTGATTTTACTCACCTCTATGAAAGGCTCGCGAACCTGAGGCGAACTCATGGCGCATATTTCATTAATTAAAATAAACCCAATCAACGAAAAGAAATGCAAAGTATTTAATCAAGAGACAGAGTAAGAACGAAACAATATTAATAGAGAAAGAGTGAATAAAATAAAAATTAGTATTGAAGGGAACAATATTACTGAAGAAACAGTAAGAGCGAAACAGTATTATTGAAGAGAGAATGAGGATGAAACAATTGTTATAAGCTTCCGATTGAGCGAAACGCACTCAATCAGAAGATTATAATATAGTACCAACGAAGGGACAAAATACGAAAGAAACAATATTAATGAGGAAAATAAATGAGAAGAATCAGTATCAATGAGAAAAATAAATGAGAAGAAACAGTATTAATGAGGAAAATAGACGAGAAGAAAGTATTAATGAGGAAAATAGACGAGAAGAAAGTATTAATGAGGAAAATAGACGAGAAGAAAGTATTAATGAGGAAAATAAATGAGAAGAAACAGTATTAATGAGTAAAATAAATGAAAAGAATCAGTATTAATGAGGAAACTAAATGAGAAGAATCAGTATTAATGAGGAAAGGTAATGAGAAGAAACAGTATTAATGAGGAAAATAAATGATTGATTGATTGTTTGTTTGGCTTTTTTATGGCGCAAGAGCATCTGGGCTATACTGCGCCAAAGGAAAATAAATGAGCAGAAACAGTATTATTGAGTAAAATAAATGAAAAGAAACAGTATTAATGAGGAAAATAAATGAGAAGAAACAGTATTAATGAGTAAAATAAATGAGAAGAAACAGTACTGATGAGGAAAATAAATGAAAGAAACGCTATTGAGAAAAATGAGAAGATACAGTATTAATGAGGAAAATAAATGAAAAGAAACAATATTAATATATCTATGAACGGAACGAACAAATGAAACAATTTGAGTAGAACTCAAAGCCATAAGAACTTAAAGCCATAGTTCTTTATTGTACGCTTATAATGTTGATTTCTACTTGTAAATTTAGTCTACGTAGTGGTAATTCAAGTTACTTTACATAGAGAGAAACAGTATTAATGAAGAGAATGAATGAGAAGATACAGTACTAATTAGAAGAGAATAATAATAAACACTATTACTCGAGATACAGTATTAGTGGAAAAAGTACCAATACGTATGAAGATAGAGCAAAAATATCAAGAGAGATTGTTGTTAACAAGAAGAGACGGCATTAATGAAAATTTGGTGCTAAGATTATTAATATAAGAATATAAAGTGTGTATATAAAGAAAATGAATCAAGGTTGTTCGATTCAAGTTAAAAATTTGAAGCAATTATATTCGTGTATTAAAAAAATGTGCAAATACAGTAAATCTTCCTTATGACGAACATATCCGAATAGCAAACACCTCGTTGTTCTAATTTGGGGTCCTATTGTTCATCTCCTAACCACTTGAATAGCGGACAGATACTGAAGTCTTGAGGTGTCCGCTATTCAGAGGTTTTAAAGCAGAAATTTCAGTTCCAACAAGTTCGAAAACTACAATGAATAGTGATACGATAAAATGTTGAAAAGAGTACGCAACGCTCCGGTGTGAAATGTTACCTTATTGTAAGTGGGAAAAAAAGCATTTACACCAAAGCACCACCCCTCTTGCAGGCCTTGTGAACAGGCGAGAAGTGAGGTGCTACGGTTCGCACCTCTTTAAATTGTTCATCAAAGTAAGAATGTCCCAAAACAAGGTGTGGGGCTACTATCTGCGTTTCACCCCCTTCGTAAACCCCCGTTTTCAACCGAAGAATGCATGAAAAACCGTGACCATAGACCCCACCCTCTGGGGAGAAGTTTGGGGCAAAAAATACCTCACACCTAGCCGTTTTTCCCCTTCGTAGGGAGTAAAAGTAAGAAGTGAAGAACGGGATCAAAGGAAGTATTGTACAACTTACCCTCACGTGCTCCTTTCCTCCGAGAAGAACGGAACTCCTTTAAACTTATAATCGATATTATTTTGGGCTAATAATCGATATTTTTCTAACCATTATTTCGTAAAATTTTATGTGTTTTTAGTGTGGGTTCGGGAAAAACATTTTTCACGCCACAGTTTTAAAAATGGGTTAACGATGCGAAGTGTTCTGTTTTTAATTCGCATACAGTAGACCCTCTCTTAGCCGGTCCCTCTTTAATCAGCCTCCTTCGCCCACTCAGTTGAAACTTTAAAAAACCAATGATTATTAAGAAACAGAGAGAGAGAGAGAAAGGAAGGAAGTCGGTGGTCTTTTTAAATAACGAGTCCACCATCATGTACCTATTTAATACATTGTGACTTATCTACGTCCAGCATTTGAACTGCGTGTAATATTGCATGTTTTTTTCATATTCCTGCATGTCTTTCCATATTCAAATAGTAATTATACCATTTTAGAATGAAATAATGCCCAGATTTTCCGCCATTTTTTTTCATGAACAGTGGACCTTGCCATAGGTATACGCAGAAAGTTTATAGGGAGGGGTATATAGGCTCAATATGGGGGGGGGTTACAGAGCTACAACTCATATATTCCTATGTTAAATATACAAAATTTCATTGCGATGGGGGTTACAACTCCAAAACCCTCCCTGGCTACGCCTATGCAGTGGTAACCAGGGTTTAAGCTGGCTCAAAACATGCTGTCGCAAAAATGCTAAAATGGGTAAAAAAAGTTGTAGCAAAATGCTAAAATGGGAAAAAAGTTGTAGCAAAATGCTAAAAAATATTAGTTGCTTTCGTTGTTCCAAGAACCCTATCCATGAAATTATTTATATCAACGATGCTTAACAGGTGCTGTTAAGAATTTTGAAGAGGAAACAAAAAGGAACAAGAAAAGATCGCTGAAGTGCAAAACGGATATTCTGGAATCGAGAAATCCTGTTTTCAGAGAATAAACTGTGGTTAAAAATGCCTGTCGCATTTTCGCGATGGGCAATAATTTTTTTGTAAGATATTATTACCCTTCTCAGGGATAACACAATTGCCAAATATTGGTCAACACACAAAGCCACCGGGGCGAGTTTTTTGTGAGTTTTTCATAGGGGACTTTTTTTATTACCAATAAATTTGACATCCACGTATTATTAGCTCAAACTAGAGCTATTTTTGTTTAGGAGAAAAAGAGACTCTCTCTCTTCTCTTTTTCTCCTAAACAAAAATACTAAAATACATAATACATAATAAAATACTAAAATACATAATACATAATAAAATACTAAAATACATAATACATAATAAAATACTAAAATACATACTAAAATACATAATACATAATAAAATACTAAAATACATAATAAAATACATAATACATAATAAAATACTAAAATACATAATACATAATAAAA